>ML685770.1:27914111-27980721 GCA_007922175.1 Pelusios castaneus
CCCCCTAATCATTTTTGTTGCCCTCCGCTGGACTCTTTCTAATTTGTCCACATCCTTTCTGTAGTGGGGAGCCCAAAACTGGACACAGTACTCCAGATGCGGCCTGACCAGTATCGAATAGAGGGGAATTATCACATCCCTCGATCTGCTGGCAATACTCCTACTGATGCAGCCTAATATGCCATTGGCCTTTTTGGCAACAAGGGCACACTGTTGGCTCATATTCATCTTCCCGTCCACCATAACTCCCAGGTCCTTTTCTACAGCACTGCTACTTAGCTGATCGGTCCCCAGCCTGTAGCAGTGCATGGGATTTTTCCGTCCTAAGTGCAGGACTTTGCACTTGTCTTTGTTGAACCTCATGAGGTTTCTTTCAGCCCAGTGTTCCAATTTGTCCATTTATCATTTGGGCCATCCACCGCACCAAGAATCTTCGCCAAGATTCTTGCTGTTGTTACAGCACTTCTGAGAACATGAGGTATTGCAATTTTCCATGTCTTGATGATTGCTTAATAAGAGCAATATCTGAAACATCAGCCATGCACACAACATCACAGACAATCTCACTATTCCTCCGCTTAGGTCTCAGAATAAATCCGGAAAAATCTACTCTCCAGCCAACGCAAAGCTTAGATGTCATTGGAGCCCATTTTGATGTAATAGCAAGAGCATTCCTACCCAGGCCACAATTCCAGTCAATCACTGATCTTATCTTTCATGTAAGAACAGCCCCAAACATAACAGCATGAATGACATTACAGCTCATGGGACACATGGCTGCCACTGCCTTTGTGTTACACCATGCCAGATTGCACGTGAGAGCCTTCCAAACCTGGCTATCAACAGCTTGCAGACCAAGCAGACATGGTCTCAACAGAATCCTCATCATACCAAGCCATTTTAAAGATTCCCTTATATGATGGACAAGGAAGTCAATATCTAATTGGGAATACCTTTTACTGCGCCTCATCGACCATCATGATCACCACAGATACCTCCCTTACAGGATGGGGTGCACATTTACACAACCACAGAATACAAGGCAGGTTGTCAAAACCAGAAACCAGCCTACACATAAATATATTAGAACTCAGGGCAGTTTGGAATGCTTGCCAATGTTTCTTGCCCATTAAAAGAAGCAAATGATCCATATACTCACCGACAACACGGCATGCATGTTTTATATCAACTGCCAGGGAAGCACAAGATCATATCCCCTCTGTACCAAGGCAGTACATCTATGGAACTGATGCATAAAACTCTACATTCACATTTTGGTAGCATACCTGCCAGGCTCTCAGAATGTCCCTGCAGATTTATTGAGCAGACATTTTCCCATTGACCATGAATGGCAAATAGAGGACAAGATCACTCACGACATCTCTCAATGGGGCTTCCCAAAAATCGATCAATTTGCTACACCGCAGAACCAAAAATGTCACAGATTCTGCTTTAGGACGGGCATTGGCACGGGCACTTAGGACAGTGGTTCCCAATCTTTTGGCTCGAGAGCCAAAAATATAATTTTTAAAATCCCAAACGGCCACCAGTGTATTTAATTATAATTAAATTCAAATTAAATTGTAATTATAATTAGTTAATTACAATGTAATCAATTACATTCAAATTATATTTTAATTGAAATTAACATTTTGGGGAGTTTTAAAAACCTTTAAAAATGTTCTTAATTAAAATTAAGTTAAAAAAAAATTTTTTCAAAAGGGCTGCATGCATACCCAAGCCCGGAGGAGAGGCGAGCAGGTGTAGCCTGGCTTGCAGTTGCACAGCAGGACCAGGGCCGCCCCAGAGGGGTGCAGGACCCAGGGCCAATTGGCTGGTGGGGACCCATGTCCCCCCTCCCAGGCTAAAATGGTGGTGGGGCAGCCACGAGCCCCTGTCCCCAGTGCTGGAGGGGGCCCTGATCAATGCTGTTGGGGGGGTGGGAGGGAAGGGAGGCTGGGGCCAGAGAGGACACCCTCCCTGCCTGCTCCTCTGCAGCATTCTGTGCCTGCCCCGCCCCCAGCCACCTGGCCGGTCTGCCCCAGGGGGTGGGGCTGGCCAGCATGTGGCTGAGGCTAGAGCCTTGGCCACACGCTGGCATGCCCTGCTCCCTGGGGCAGACCGGCCAGCTGGGGATGGGGCAGGCAGGGAGGGTGTCCTCTCTGGCTCCAGCCTCCCTTCTCCCCAGGGCTGAATGGGCAGGAGGGAGGGGGCAGTGTGGGGCTCACCAAATCGTGGGGTCTGGGGTGATGGCCCCGCTCGCCCTCCCCTAGGGACGGCCCTGGCCAGGACTAGGCAGGAGGAGGGCTGGGCAGAAACCCCACAGCACGGAGCTGCCCAAGGGGACCTCATGAAGCCCACCCCAGCAGGGAGCCCCCATGGGAACCTTCCACATATACGTTTACTGCACATTATGCAGTAGACTAAGCCTTGGCCATGTCACAGTGGGCACAGCCATGCTATCAACTGTCCACTGAAGTCCCTCCACCAACTGATGGATACTGCTATGTAGTCACCTGAAGTGGAGCACCACAGGGACAGCACTTGAAGAAAAAGAGGGTTACTCACCAGCAGCAACTTCTGTTCTTTGAGATGTGTGTCCCTGTGGCTGCTCCAGTATCCTCCTTCCTCCCCTCTGCTTTGGAGTTCAACTCTGTAATGGAAAAGGAAGTGAGGAGGCAGGGGGTCTCGAAAGCGCTGAAGCCCGCCAAGCCTGCTGTGAAGCCACTTCTGTGCATGCATGACCAGGACGAGTACTGCAAAAAAGTCTCCAGTCATCAGCACGCGGCACTATAACACCTGAAGAGGAGCAGCCACAGGGACACACATCTCAAAGAACAGAAGTTACTGCTGATAAGTAACACTGTTTTTGTTCTGATCACGCCAAATACCTCATGCATATGCATGAGGATTCCAATCTCCTTTTACTTCTATGTACTTCCACACTCCATAAATTTTGGTGTGCCCTGCTTTTTAGAGGTTGTTATCTTAGTTCTCCCTTTTCCAATTAACAAATGCTGTTCCAAGTCATTCAGTTCAGGACCAGGACTTGAACTCTGCATTTCAGGACTGTCCTGCCTAATTCAGGATGGGCAGTCATCCTAGTTATAATCAGATGTCTTGAAGTCTGAACAGGTACATTGTGACATATTTTCCCAGAACATCACCTGTTGGGACATAATGTTGATTTTATTGGTATTGGTTCAGTCTTAGGTCACCCAGACATGTCAAGTCTCCTTAAATTTGAGGCCTCGTTTAAGTTGAAATCTTACCGGCTTTAGCCTGTTGGCCTTGCATCAATACCTTACTATACTTTTGTACCTAATACCCACCCTAAATACTTGTCAGTCTTATATTGCTGTAATGGTACAATTTAAATCCATTCATCACACACTGGCTGCAAGGAAATAACATATGAGCGAACCAGGACAATAGATGACATGATTAAATGAACTAATTATCTACAAAGTCTAGAATAAAGAGGCTAGAAATATTGCAGTGCACTAATTTTCTTATTTTTAGTTTAATACATCTGCCTTGTTGAATTATAATATTTTAAACTACAAATGAATACTCTTTTATTGTACCATTCCATTCAGTTTTCACAATTTATTGAAAATACTGTAATACAAGTATTACATGAATTGATGAAAGACCATGAATTTTCTCATTTCTCTTGTTTTTTGCAGTTGCATACATTCTTGGACAAACTTGAAGAAACTCTGGATTCAAGAAATAAATCCATTTTGGATGGCTTGGAAGCCATTTCTAAGACCTGTAAGTAGAGCCCTCTGTGGATACAAAAATTTGGATCTGCATCCGCTCGGTGTCAGCCTATATCCAATCCAGGATCCACATTCCATGTTTTATGTCCATCTGCATCTGCATCGTCCCCGTCTCGCAGCAGCTCCTGTTCTGACTATAGAAGTAGAGAGTCTGGCTGGCTGCTGGCAGTGGATGTGGGAATTGCTGGGGTTCCTAGAGTCAGAGGCAGGACTAGCCAGTAAGCTGAGCTCCCATGAGTGACTGTCTCTGATTGGCTGGCAGACTGCAAACGGAACTGGGCTGGGATTGCCTGGAACACTTCCTTTGTTCCCTGCTTGCTCACTGCTGCAGCTGTGGAAGAGGCAGCAGCTGCAATGATCACACCCTGGGCAGATAAAAATAGAATCCGCATTGGACCTCCAATCTGCAACAGTGGATCTACGAATATCCTCATCCGCGGATGCAGATACCCACGGATCTGAAACAGATACCTGCAGTAGTTCTTCGAGTGATTGCTCCTGCCCATTCCAAGATAGGTGTGCGCGCACCGCATGTATGGACCACCGGAATTTTTTCCCCTAGAGTATCCGTAGGGTAGGCTGAGGCACCCCTTGGAGTGGCACCTCAGTGCCACTCTATATAAGTCTCAGCCGGCCCCACCTCCCAGTTCCTTCTTACCGCCCTGACGGTTGCTGGAACATCTGCTCGATCTAGCTAGCAGCTATCCCCGTAGTTAGTTTGGTGTACTGAGTGCCCTTTGTAGTCAGTTAGCATCTATTGGAAGCCCTCCTGTAGAGGGGAATTGCCCGCCCTGGGCTTGGGGCCAGGGCATGCTTCAAGGTATGAGAGTCCTGCCGGAAGTCTATGCCCCTGGACGACTCACACCAGTCTTGTCTGCGGTGTCGGGGTGAGTCACACCTCCGTGAAAGGTGCAAGATCTGCAGGGGATTCCGGCCGAGGATCCAAAAGGACAGGGAGCACAGGCTAAAACTCCTGGTGGAGGAAGCCTTGCGCCCTTCAAGCTCAGCGGACCAAAGGTCCAGTACGGCGCCATCAGTAAGAAGCATGCCACCAGCAGTCACAGAGGTGCTGAAGATGTCTAAAGTCTCCCGGCACTGTCAACCTGCAGCACAAAGACCGTGGCACTGCTGCGGCACTGTTCGCTCTCCCCCAGCCTGGCAAAAAGGAAGAAAACAGAGAGAGGCCGCTCACCAACTAAGACGGCCTGGGTGGCGAGACCCGAGTTGGGCCGCCCTGAACCAGCACTGCAAGCTCCCGCACCGTCGACTCCGGCACCGAGAGAGGTGCCATTGAGTCTGGTGTCATTGTCCTCTCCAACGAGAGATATATTAGAAAACCTCCAGCTCCCCTCAGCTGCTGAGACCTTTGAAGCCGCGAGGGAGCTAATCGAGCAAACGGCCCCACCAGCTCAAAGGCTGTGTCTACACTGGTAAATTAAGTTGACTTAGGCTTGCTTAAGTCGACTTCATTTACCCGGTGTTCACACTACACTTCGCTTAAGTCGACTTAAGCAGCTTGCTTAAGTTGACTTAAGGAAAATAAAGTCAACTTAATTAAAATTAAGTCGACTTTATTAAACCTCCTTTCTATTAGACCTAAGGCTTAAGTCGACTCCCTAGAGTCGACTTAAGCCAGTGTAGCCATGGGGTAGCCCTAAGTCGACTTAGGGCTACCCCAGGGCTGCACCAATGCCCTCCCTGCCGGGGGGGGCACAGGGGGAGCCTGGCATGCCCCCCCACAGGGCAGGGCAGAGCCCTGCCCACCCTGCCCCTATGCCCTGCCAGGATCCCTGACCCCCTTTGCCCCATTGTACCTAAGTACAATGGGGCAAAGGCTGAGCCCCCTGCCCCCATGGACCTCCCCTAGGTCCCCATAGCTCCACAAAGTCGACCTAGAGCGTCCAGTGTGGACACTCTAGGTCGACTTTGTAAGTTCACCCCAAGTCGACTTTAATTTGCAGTGTAGACACACTAAGTCGACTTAAATTACCCAGTGTAGACATAGCCTCAAGCATACGCCGGCTCCGGCACCCATAACCTTGGGACTGTCGAGAGGCAAGCCACGGCTGGTCCGTCCAGAATCTCCTCGGATCTGGGCACCAGAGACACACCTGGTACTGGCAAGAGATAGGTCCACAAGCCTAAAGGGGAAGCAGAGAACCACGGCACTGGAGTCGTCAGGCTGGCACCGCTCCCCAGTACCACCAGCAATAATGGTGGCAGCAGGGGCCCCACCGTACTGGTCCCGTAGGCACAGTGTAGAGGAGGAGACTTCATCATGGCACCGAGCTTCTGTGGTGCCGCGAAGGAGAGCAGGCAAAGACAGCACCGGGTCACACTCGCTAGTGCCACGCGGCACCGCACCTCCCTGGTCTCCTTAGAGTGGCCATTTCTCTGGCTCAGAGGACAAGTCCTTGGCCTCAGAACGAAGTCATCGGCCCAGGCGGAGCAGAGAGGGCCCGCCTTCATCCCATGGGCCCCCTCAATGGCACATGCCTCAGCAGTGGCCTTTCTGGACCCCATGGGCTTACCAGCAGGTCCAAGGTCCTAGTGGGGCCAGGTCCTATTCAGCCTCAAGCTCATACCCCCAGCCCTCCTACATGGTCAGTAATCCCCCCTGAAGGGGAGGAGGGTTCAGAGGCCGATTCGGTCGAGAGAAGCAGCAGAACCTCAACGCGGGCAGAGCCATCCATTCGTGCGTCCAGTGCTGCGAAGGGCTGCCCCCAGATCCTTCAGGGGAATCATCCCCCTCACCCCCTGATGAAGCCATTGCTGCCTCCATTCCCGACGACAGCAGGACACACCAGGAGCTGCTCAGAAGGGTCACCCGAAATATGGGCCTTCAAGTGGAGGAGATCGTGGACGAGGCACATCCAATGGTTGACATTCTGCTACCGGAAGGGCGGGCCAGGGTGGCCCTGCCCCTCATCAAGACCATCCAGAACACCACCAAGGCCCTGTGGCATATCCTGGCCTCAATTCCACCCACGGCCAAGAGGGTAGAGAAAAAGTATTTTGTGCCAGCTAAGGGGCACGAGCATTTTTATTCCCACCCCACGCCAAGCTCTCTGGTGGTAGTGGCAGCTAAGGAGAGAGAGAGGCAAGGTCACCAGGGACCCACACCCAAGTCCAAGGACGTGAAAAGGCTGGAGTTGTTCGGTAGAAAGGTTTACTCCACCGCAGGGCTGCAACTGAGGATCACCAATCAACAAGCAATCCTCAGCAGATATGCATACAACTCTTGGATGTCCCTGGAAAAATTCACAGATAAGGTGGACCAGGAGTCGAAACACGAATTTGTGGCCATGCTCCAGGAGGCAAAGTGGTATCACGAACCCTCCTCTAGTCAGCCCTGGACGCGGTTGATGCAGCATCTCAGGCCATGGCCTCCGGGATTACGATACGGAGAAGTTCCAGGCTTCAGACCTCCAGATTGCCCCAGGAGGTGCAGTCAACCATTCAGGACCTGCCCTTTGAAGGGCCAAAGCTGTTTTCCACACAAACAGACTCGAGGCTGCAGACTTTGAAGGACTCTCGGGCCATTTTGAAGTCCCTAGGGCTACATACCCCGGCCTTGCAGAGACGGCCTTTCAGGCCACAGCTTCCGCCTCGCCCCTACCAGCGCAGACAAGACTCCGACCGTAGGAGGGGCCGGAACGGGCGAAGGAACGACAGCTGCCCCTCTGGGCAGGGGCAGGGCAACTCGCGCCAGACCCCGGGTGCCAAGAAAAACTTTTGAGGCTACACTCGAGGGCCTTGTACCAGTCCCTCCCACGGATCCTCTCAGGCCGCCCTTTTCCGACAGACTATCCTGGTTCCACCGTGCTTGGTCGCAAATTACATCAGACCAGTGGGTTCTTCGCACGGTGCAGCTGGGCTACTCGCTCCAATTCTCTTCTTCACCCCCTTCCCGGCCCCCCGGCCCTCTTCAGGGACCCCTCTCACGAACAAATACTATTCCAGGAGGTACAATCCCTCTTGGACAAGGGGGCAGTGGGAGAAGTGCCTCAAGACTGGGGGGGAAGGGGTTTTATTCCCGTTATTTCCTAATCCCCAAAGCCAAAGGGGGTTTCTGTCCCATCCTAGATCTCAACCGCATCCTACACAAGGTACGGTTTCGAATGATCTCCTTAGCCTCGATAATTCCCTCCCTGGATCTGGGAGACTGGTACGCCGCCCTCGACCTGCAGGGTGCCTACTTCCACATCACTAGAGCACCTTATCACAGAAGGTTCCTGCATTTTGTGGTGGCGGACAGGCACCTGCAGTTTACAGTCCTTCCATTTGGCCTGGCAGCAGCTTCAAGGGTTTTCACCAAATGTCTGGCAGTCATGGGGGCCTTCCTCAGACGGCAAGGGATTCAGGTCTTCCTGTATCTGGACGACTGGCTGATACGAGGTTGCTCCAGCGAGGAAGTAGCGGACAACTTAAGGAGAGTTCAGCGTCATTTTCGATCGTTTGGGGCTCCTCATCAATTGCCAAAAGTCCATGCTCTCCCTGATACAGAGGATAGATTTATAGGGGCAGTCCTGGACTCGAGGGTAGCAAGGGCGTACCTCCCGGGCTCCTGGTTCCTCATCATAAGAAACATGATACAGGGACTTCAGAGCCACCCGCTCACCACTGCAAGGTCATGCCTGAGGCTGTTGGGCCACCTAGCAGCATGTACATACGTAGTGAGGCACGCGAGGCTCTGCTTACACCTGCTACGGGGTGGCTGGCTTTGGTAAACCATCCCACGCGCGACGACCTGGACAGCATAGTCATGGTTCCAGCACAGATTTTGAGTCAGGTAGAGTGGTCGTGCCACAGAGACAATGTCTGCGAAGGTCTTCCTTTTCACGAACCCATTCCCAGGGTGACCCTAGGGACGGATGCCTCAGATATGGGGTGGGGGGCCCATCTGAGTTGCCTCAAAACTCAAGGTCTTTGGGACCAAAAGGATGCACATAAACGTCAAAGAGCTCAGAGCTGTGCGCTTGGTCTGCCAGACCTTCTGGGACCAGTTGGCGTCAAGGTGGTGGTGATGCAGACGGACAACACGGCTGCAATGTTCAATTTGAACAAACAGGGTGGTGGTCGCTCCTCTCCCCTATGCTGGGAAGCCCTTGCCTTCTGGGAGTTTTGTGTCCGGCATGCTATACACCCGGTAGCATTGTACGTCCTGGGCTACCACAAGGCATTGGCCGACGATCTGAGCAGGAGGTTTATGACACACGAATGGTCCCTGAAGTCAGAGGTCCTTTCAGGAGTGTTCCAAAGGTGGGGATGTCCCCAGATAGACCTGTTCACCTCAGAGAGCAACAAGAAGTGCGACCTCTTCTGCTCATTCAGGGGGCACAGCCCAGGTTGCCTGGGGGATGCCTTCACCCTTCAGTGGTTGGGGTGGAGGGGCTATGCCTCCCCCCCACGCCACTAGTCCACAAGGTGCTGCTGAAGGTCAAGAGGGACAAGGCCTCAATCATCCTGGTGGCACCTGCGTGGCCAAGACAACACTGGTTTTCGACGCTGCTAGATCTCTGTTGAAGAACCCCGAGGGCTCCCGCTCATACCGGACCTGCTCTCACAAGAGGGAGGCAAACTCCTGCATCCGAACCTCAAGTCACTGCACCTCAAGGCATGGAACCTCCATGGCTAGCCCCCGGAGAATTGCAATGCTCAGCGGGGGTTCAGGGAGTGCTGTTAAATAGTAGAAAGCCTTCTACTAGGGCCGCTTACAAGGCAAAGTGGGCAAGGTTTGTGACTTGGGCTGCAGAGGAGGGGCTCGCCCCAGAGTCAGCTCCCGTCCCAAGGGTACTGGACTACCTCTGGGGATTAAAAATCAGGGGTCTCTCTACCGCCTTGGTTAAGGTCCACCTAGCAGCGATTTCGGCGTTCCATGTGGGAGTCAAACAGATGCCGATCTTCTCCATGGCGATGGTAAAGCACTTCATGAAGGGCCTGGATAAATTGTTTCCAGCCTCGCGTCCGCCAACGGCTCAGTGGGACCTGAATCTTGTCCTTTCCAGACTGTCCGGCCCTCCCTTCGAACCGCTAGCTTCATGCTCGCTTCTTTACCTGTCCTGGAAAGTCGTGTTCCTGGTGGCCATCACGTCAGCCAGGAGGGTGTCGGAAGTCCGAGCGTTAGCATCAGATCCGCCATACATCGTCTTCTTCAAAGACAAGGTCCATCTGCGGCCACACCCCGCCTTCCGGCCAAAGGTGGTCTCTCAATTCCACACTAGCCAAGACATCTTCCTACCAGTTTTCTACCCCAGGCCTCATGCTTCGGAAAGGGAGCGCAGGTTACACACGCTGTATGTGCGGAGAGCTCTGGCCTTTTATTTGGATAGGACAAGGCCATTCCGCGAGACTTCCCAGCTATTTCTCGCTGTGGCGGACAGAATGAGAGGTGAGCCGATTTCCACCCAGCATCTCTCATCATAGATTGTGGTGTGTATCTGTGAATGCTATAGCCTGGCTGGGGTGTGCCCGCCTGAGATTAAGGCACACTCAACAAGGGCGCAGGCATTGTCAGTTGCATTCCTGGCCCATGTGCCTCTGGTGGATATTTGTAAGGCAGCCACGTGGTCGTCTGTACACACCTTTGCGGCGCACTACGCAATCGTCCAGCAATCGAGAGAGGATGCAGCGGTTGGCAGAGCAGTCCTGCACTCTGCGAATTTGTAACTTCCGACCCTCCTCCTAAGGTAAGGCTGGGTAATTCACCTATCTTGGAATGGGCAGGAGCAATCACTCGAAGAAGAAAAAACAGTTACTTACCTGTAATTAGTGTTCTTCGAGATGTGTTGCTCCTGATCATTCCAATTACCCCCCCTCCTAACCCGCTTCGGAATAAGGGAGAAGGAACTGGGGAGGTGGGGCCAACTGAGACTTATATAGAGCGGTGCCGAGGCGCCACTCCAGGGGGCGCCTCAGCCGACCCTACGGGTATTCTAGGGGAAAAAATTCCGGTGGTCCATGCACACGGCGCACGCACACCTATCTTGGAATGGTCAGGAGCAACACATCTTGAAGAACAATAGTTACAAGTAAGTAACTGTTTCATCTGCGAGGCTCTACCTGTAAGAACTTCGTTCTAATTGGTAGTAGATAACAGAACTAGGAGCAGTGGTCTCAAGTTACAGTGGGGGAGGTCTAGGTTGGATATTAGGAAAAGCTTTTCACTAGGAGAGTGGTGAAGCACTGGAATGGGTTACCTAGGGAGGAGATGGAATCCCCATCCTTAGAGGGTTTTAAAGTGTAACTTAACAAAGCCCTGGCTGGGATGATTTAGTTGGGCTTGATCCTGCTTTGAACAGGGTGTGTTGTACTAGATGGCTCCTGAAGTCACTTCCAACCCTAATCTTCTATGATGGTGACAGATTTCCGGGTGGCCGCCTGGCCAATCTTTCTGTCTGCACCCGGAGGTCTTTTTCAGTGTGTCCATGAAGTGATCCGTCCAACTCAGGCTTGTTACCTCCCTCTTATACCCCAAAAGTTATAGCAACATGTCAGTCAAAAGTCTTACATAGCTGATAAAATGGAAACAATTGTCAAGCAAAGACAAAGGTTACAAGGAATGTCAAAACAGGGTGCGGTTATAGAGTTTTGAGTAATAGTCTGGCAGGTGTGCTGACTGCCTGCTTTCACTCCAGCATATCAAGAAAAGGGCACAGAGAGTCAGGTTCACCTCTCTTCCTGCTTTCTGGCTTTGCCTTGGCTGAACTAGGCCACACAAAAGAAAATCTGCTGAAGACTATTCCTAGAAAAAAAAAACAATAACCAAAATAATTGGTAGTTCATCTCAGTAGTTGGCAGTGACTTAGGAATCTGGTGATTTGCTAAAATGCGCCCCCCCCCCTTCAGTTGGAATTAAAAACATCAGGTCTTGCTATGATTTCCATCAAGGTTCACTTTGCAGCTCTTACAGACTTTCACTCTGCTGTGGAAGGTTTCTAAATTTTTGCTCACTGCAGAGGATGAAAATTTCTGAGGATGTTGAACCTCATTCTACAGGGCCACAGCTGAGTGAAACCTTGCTACAGATTGAGTTAAAAAGTCATTCAAACTTATGTGTAAATTCCTCATTTAAGATACTTATAAGAGACATTTCAGGTGCCCCACCTAACAAAGGCTAATAGAGTTTGCCAAAAAGCTAATACCAAGTGGGCAGAGGATTCCACTAGTATTGAGTGAGGGAAGGGAAAACAACTCAAACTGGGAACAGAAAGAGAGGAGAGGAGAGGCAAAAAACAAGGAAGTAGTCAAGCATTAGCTTGGTAGCACAATGTGTGGCCCTGGAGAAAGCTAGAGAGAGAATGTTTGGGTCTGTTGGCTAAAGAGGCTTGGTGCTGTAAGCTAAGACACTGCTGCTTGTGTTTTGGGTTCTGCCTCTGTTTGCAGAAGCAGGACTTGGTGCATTCTTCTCCCCACTACCTTTTTATCTTTCCCGCATCTCCCCATACTCATTTTGAATAAATATGTTTTTAATGAAATTAGAGACTTTCTTTAAAATGCCTGGGTACTAGATCTCCAAAGCAATTTAAAAAGAACATGTGGCACTTGCCATGATGCATCAGACTGCAGGATGTTGAATTTGAAAAGCATCACCCACTTCCCCATACTGTTCTTTTTGGGGGGTTTTGGAGTTCATCTGTTGATAGTTGATTACTTATAAACACTGCCATTTGACTGGTATCACAGTGTTGGATAATTATGTTCCCACTATGTAAATATCTACACTGGTGATTTGGAGAGCGATGAATAAAAAGATCTCCATTAAAATCTGGTGCAAAATTCCTAGCCACAAGAGATAAAGGGCTAAATTCAAAAAAAGAATATGCATGACATGTCAGTCTGTGCAGCAAAGCACCTAGGGAGATGTGTAGTATGGTAGAAGCAGGTACTTGGGGTTTTCAGATGTAAGCCATTGGTAAAGCAGCTGAAAAGGCTCTGGCTTCATGGAAAGGAGACAGGCTTAGCATAAAGTATGTTATGAAGGGCAAGAAATGGTGTGACAATTTGGATAAACTGTCTTTGTACAACAATTGTTGTATCATTAAATGCCTCAGTGTATGTAGATGCAGCCATCTATCATCAGACCTATGCCACATATTTCCTAAACGAATAACAGAGGTTCATTAAACCTTTATAGATTCCATTCAAGGGGGAGCACCTCAGGACAGTATGATGACTGATGCCTAGGGGAGCCAGTTCAACCAAGTTGTGTGTAGGCAATGGAATTTCCCCAGGAGCAGAACAAAGCTGTTATGTGTTAATGGTGGATCTTAAAAATTGGCATCTGTGGGAGGAACTCACAGGGACTCAGATTCACATGGTATGTCTACATTGCAGTCTAAGCTCACAGTTAGTGGGACTTGAGTCCACAAATCCTTGGTTTGCGAGTCCAGGGCTTGAGCGTCCACACAGTATATTGACTCTAGGTTTAGAATTTCTGGACTGGGCTCCAAACCCAGGGCTCCAGCATCCCCACTACATTATGAAGACCTGAGTCAAACCACCCTATCCCATGTTCCTAGCACCCTCCCCAACTGTAGCCACTCTAGCCCCTGGTTTTGGTGCAGTGTGAGAAAAACTTGACAGTCCATTCCACAAGTTACAGAAAGTTGTTGCAATCCGCCAAGTTCCCAGTGGATCTTGCCAAGCCATCTTTTGGATCTCCATGCTCCCAACAATCTTAGCCAGCAATATGGAGGAGTCACCATTTGAGGAGCTTCTCTTGCTTGCACTTTCACTCCTGCTCAGCAAACAGAAGAATGTCCGTGAGATGCAGGTGGCCATCCCAGTGCTAGTGCCTGATCTACTGAAGCACCTGATGGTAGAGGAGAAGGAAGAAAATTCAGACATGGAAGAATCAAATTGACTGACTGCTGCTCACAGCTCTTGCTGCAGCCACTGGTGCCCCCTACATAGATTGGTGGCTCTGGAGCAGGGCCACAAGCACAGACTAATGGAATCACATCATCATGCAGGCCTGGGATGACCAACAATGGGTCCAGAACTTTCACATGAAGAATGCTACATTTCTGGAGCTTTGTTAGCAGCTTGCCCCAATCTTCCAGTATCATGAGGCATGCATGAGGGTGGCTGGCCCAGTCTAGAATTGGGTTGCTAGAACCATGGGGAAGCTGGCTTCCACGGTCTACTAAATGTTCATTGCTAACTAGTTCAGCATTGGAAAGTGGTTGTGGAGATTTCAGAGACGGTCAGAAGTGCAATTTACCCAAAGCCATTGAACACAAACAGTATACCTTAATTCCAGAGGGGGAGCCGTGTTAGTCTAGTTCGGCAAAACAAGCAAGGAGTCCTGTGGCACTTTTGAAGACTAACATTTATTTTTTGTATGAGCTTTCGTGAGTGAAGTCCTACTTTGTCAGATGCTAGAAAATGGAAAAAACTTTTTGGGACTTCATCCATGAAAGCTCAGGCAAAAAATAAATTTGTTAGTCTTTAAAACTGCCACAGGACTCCTTGCTTGTTTTTTAGTATACCTGAAGTCATTTCTGGTTATGAATGGGGTTTCTGGAGTGTGTTGGGACCAGTGATATGGGACTCATGTGCCTATAGTTTGTACTCCACATGAAGCACAAGAGTACATAAGCTGCAAAAGGCACCTCTCCATTGTTATGCCAGCCATTGAAGACCACCGATGCCAATTTATGGGTGCCAGTGTGGTCTGTGCTAGAAAAGTTCATGACGCAGGGTTTCCCAATGAATGGGAGTGTAGTGGTGCCACTATGGCCCCTGAAGGGTTAAAAAGGGGCCTGACTGCAGCAGCCAATCAGAAGCGAGCTGCCAGTGTATAAGAGGGAGCAGCAGGGGTAGCTATTGAGTCTGGCCTGGGCAGCCCAGGGAGAAGGTGCCCCTGCTGGCTGGCTGGCTGATGGAGTCAGCACCTGGGAGAGCTCCCAGTGTAGCCACTGGGAGCAGAAGAATCCAGAAAAGCAGCCAGAAGGGCAGATGCTGTGGGGCAGTGGTACAGGGGCGTGGAGACCTGGAGGACAGCGGCTGGGACTCCGGAGCAGCAGGCCAGAGCCAGGGGTGGCCGGGACTGGAGGGCTTGGAGCTGGGAGCAGACGGCAGCTGAACTCCAGACTGGTGAGAGGCGCCATGCGGCTGGGGTCTGTGGGGAAGTGGCCCAGGGAGTCAATGCCCAGCAAAGTGAAGGGACTGGAGGGAGGTGGAGCCTCAGAGGATCTGTCTAGGGTCCCTGGGCTGGGGCCTGGTGTAGAGAACGGGCCCAGATCCTTCCCTGCTCCCTCCAGCATGCCAGGAGGGGCGTGGGTGGCAGGAGGGGTACAAGCTCGCTGGCCCTAGACTGTTTTATACTGAGGCTGGAGAAGAGTGAGCTGGACTAGACTGCAGGAGGTGGTCAATGTATTAGGCCTGACCACTGCCGCAAAGTGGGCCAGGGAGCCTAGTTTTTACCCCAGAAGGGGTGGACTTTGGGCTTAGTTGGAGGGCTAAGATCCAAGGAGGACTCGGAGCGAGAATCTGGCGTGTGGAAAGCAGAGCACGGACTGCCAACAGGGGTTGAGTTAAATTCCCCAGTAACACCACCAGGAGGTGCCCTGCTGGTGAGGTCTGGTGCTGGAACTGCTACAGGGAGTCTGTATTCATGGACAGGCTGGTCATTCCCACTTAATGACAGTCATAAATGGAGATAATGTCACCACTCTTAAGCTGGGGGATGCCACATACTCCCTTTTGCCTGTGCTTATGAAACTATAGTCTGATCTCAGATACCCTAGCAAAAAAACGGTTAATTACACCCTCAGCAGCTGCAGAATGGTAATTGTATGTTTGGCCGATTGAAATTGTGCTGGTGTTGTTTACAGACACATTTGAAAGCCTGTGTCATCAAATATATCCCCAGAATTGTGGCTTGCTGTGATCTTCATTCTCTTTGTGAAGCTGAGGTGATCCCTTTGCCCTTGAATGGAGTTACGGCTGAAATGGATTGGGAGCCAGTACAGTCAATCAAAAAGTGCACCTACCACAGCTGGAGCAAGATGCTACTAGTCAACATCAATCTTGGGCTGGCTGTGGTGTGCTCCCATTTTATGGACTTACACGGGCCAGTAGAAGAGGTAGAACGGTACATTTATGAATGTGCGTGTGCAATCTTGACAGTAAATGAGGTACTGTTACATCATGCAAGGAAATGTGTGTGGTGGGGGCATGAATTGCCATGCATTGTAACGATAATTGTCATGGTCATTTTATGAAATGGACGAATTGATTGCCAATGCACAGAAGCTATGAATGATGTGACTTCTTGTGGGGTGGGGGAAGAGTGCCAAGAGCTGTGATTTTACAATATGGGTTGATACAGAGAAATGTATTGAGAAATAGTGTCTACATACAACTTCCCCATACCGTATCATGTCCCTTATCATGTGTTTACCTTTTTTTTATTTGAAATGCACATTACATGATGTGATGCAGCAATGGCAGTAAAATTTCTTAATAAAATTCAAACTTTTTTTCTGAACATGTACATTACTAGAAAAGTACACTGTTAAACCACTGCCAGGAGGACCAGCTGCCACTGTATACCAAAATGACAGTAATAAAGTACCTCTGTAACGTTAACAAAAAAATAAGTGCATGAACAGTGCAAACAATGAAACCTGTTCCAAACAATAAGCTTGCTACTGCTGCATGTCCCCTAGCCCCCATTCTCCTTTCCTTTCCTTCCACATTTAATATGCATTTGGCACAACTGTGTGGGCTGGAGTATTCAGAGGGCACAGTCTGCCCAAGAGTGAAGGCATATGGGTGGAGACAGCTATATGAGAGCTGAGGACTGTGTGGAATAGATTTGCCTTGTCTAGCTACTGTTAAGTCTTGACTGCATGGGCCACCCAACCATGGTATTGCCTGAAGTATTCGTGGTTTGCAGCACATAGAACTGTGGAGGAGACACAGGACATGGTGCAGGTGCTGCAGGAGCCTGTACTCTGGTGGCCATAAGCATAAATAGCCTCTCAAATAGGACCTTCTGCTGCATTGTTTTCCTGCCTCAGTGGTGTTCCTGCTGTAGAAATTGCACTGCAGGGCTCTCCTCACATGCTGAAACTCTGTCCTCTCATTCTGCAGTCTGTCTGTGTCTTTCCACAAACCCTTTTCCTGTGGCACTTGCTTGTTAGCCCTGTCCAGAATATCCACTATAAATTCATCACAGAATTCTTATACTTAACCAGTCTGTGGTGATTGTACATCCCAAGGACCTGCTGCAGTGTGCCCATTCTGCCAGGGTGAAAGAACCTGCAAAGGACTAACACAGTTCAAAAGCCTGAAAGCAGACCTCGGAGAGTTCACTATTATTTCAGTGTCTCCCTAGGCAAAAGTGCCTTGTGGAATCTCAAGGCCAAAAAACTGATACTTTATAAAACTGAGCTTCAGTGTATTCTGAGAAGAACAGCCCACATCCCAGAAGTTCCTTGGACATAACTCAGTTAATCACAGAAGACTGAACAGACAATGGTAAGTTACAGTTTACAATTTTTTGTTTAAAAATTCCAGACCTCCTCTGGAGGGGAGGGGGAACAGTGGTTGTACTACATAACTCTTCTGTTTCCTTTCAGGCATTCTACATTCTTGAGGAGATTAACAGTCCTATAGGTTCTGGAGTGGTAAAAGATGATTTTATTCCAAGCTGCCAATGGCAAGCCAGCCATGTATGCCACAAAAGTACATTTACAAGTGGAATGGACTAGTGACATACAGAGAAGGCCCAGGAAAACATACTCTTCCATTTGTCTACCTATTTGGAATTCCTACTACAGAAAAAGTTTGGGTCTATCAGTGCCTGGGATTGAGTTAAAATGTGAGAGGGAACAGTTACAGGGAAGGGGGACCCCAAAAGCGCACAACAGAGACTACATAATACTCTTCCTATAATAATAACTTTTATTAGTCAGCCAAACAATACTCATGCTGCAGTCTGGTAAAGGAAAAGGAGACCAGTACAGAATGCATAGTATTTGCCTTAGTAACACCATGGCTTGCAGAAAAACCCAAAATGTTAGTCATTCTCTTCACTATCATAATCACCACCACCCACAGTCTTTATCTCAGTTGCTCACCCAAGGCGCACAGGCTGTGTTTTATCTTGGGTTATATTTAGGCCCCTTGACATTCTTATATATTTATGAAGGTTTTAACTGCTTTCCTTATTTGACCTTCCATGCCCTACTACATTTGGGGGACCATTTTTCATAGGCCAACTCATTAGGTCCCCTTATATTCATTAACATTTACATCACCTTATCACCAGGTGGTTACCTTAAGGAAATCTCTATATTTTATGCCAGTTACAAATGGGCATCTTGTGGTGTCTACTGATCTCCAAGACACTATTATCCAAAATAAGCAGCTTTTTCAACATGTCACAAACACAGATATTAAGTCAACAGGTTTATTATTAGCTTATGCCAACTTAACTTACCCTAAAGCCTAATTAGGCTCAGCTAAATATTGTACAGGACTGAGACCTATAGGGCCTTTGTCACAACTGTGACACTGGCCGGATTAAGGGGACCATTTATGATTTTACTTAACATCCATATGTCAAAATTATAATAATTCATCTGAGATGCCATGTCAGATACCATTAGAAAGAGTCTGAGTTGCTAAGAATGATAATATTGTTTAAGTGTGTGTGTCATATTTGTATTAGAAGTTAGGATATGTTTGATCAGTCCCGCAGCAGGAGCTTTTTCAGGGCTGTGTACCAGGTGGTATAATTTAAAGTCAAGTTTGTCTGCTTTAAGATCATTAGGTGCGGCAATCCCCTCTTTCACAGCAACAAAGAGCAACCATAATCACCATAACTTATCTAGCTAGCATCTCAGAAGAAAACGGCATGACATTTATCTAAAGTACAAATGCTGCTGGGTAGGCATTGCACTGTGTAATAAAATTAAAAAATGCATTAATGCACAGAACAGCATCCGTGCAGTCATTCTTAGAGTATGAAAGGTGTAAATAATGTTCAGAACATATTGCTGTTTTCAGTTGGTAGCCATTTAGATTTTGTTATGGGCACCTAGCCTACTATTGGTATTGATAAGGCATGAAGAAAGATTTCAAAGATTGGTGAATCTTATAAAGGAGATGAAGAAGAGGGAACATCATAAAAGTATATAAAATAATGAATGCTCTAATGGTCTAGAGAAGGTTGATTAGGAACTTCTGTTCCTTTTCTCATAACACGAGCAGGTAGACAGGCAACGAAATTAAAAGGTGGGAGATTCAAAACTGATAATAGGAAATACTTTTCCATGCAATAGTATGTAGGCTGTGGAATTAATTGCCACAAGAAGCAGTTGAGACTAAGAACTTAACAAAATTCCAGAATGGACTGAATGTTTGTGTTTATCAAGACTATCCAGTTAACATAATTAACAGTAAAAAATTGGAAAGTGGTTATTAAACCTCATACTTCTGGCCGTAAGCAAATTTCTTACAGTTAGAGATTAGGGTGAGATCTAATGAAGGGCAGGTATTTCACTGCTGCCGCTGCTGAGTTCTCATACTTTCCTCCGATACTAGTAACTGTCAGAAATAGGATCTAGAGGAACTACCAGACTAAATGGCCTCAGGTCTGACTGTTAGGTCGTTCCTGTCAGTCGGAAAGGTTGCGTCTACACTTATAAATTAAGTCGACTTAGGGAGGCTTAAGTCGACTTAAAATACTCCGCATCTACACTGGGCTTTCCTTAATTCAATTTAAGCTGCTCCTTAAGTCGAATTAAGGAAAAGTTAGTTCGAATTAATAACACTTCGTTTTAATTTGAACTAGTGCTTAAGTCGACTTAAGCCAGTGGAGACGGAGAGTAGTGCCTAGGTGGATCTTTTTAAGTCGACTTAAAATGTTAAATCGACAATACGGTCGAAAAGGGGCCACGTCTACACTTGAAAAGTTGTCAACTTAAAGTTGGCCTTATTAAATCGACTTCATAAAGTCAACCTAACTTTTCAAGTGTAGACATAGCCAAAGACATCTGCACCTTTTCTCTTTAGCATCTTTCTCCTTTTTTAAGTTGGGGGAGGGGAGGAAGAAGTGTTATTTTGTTTACAATTGACCACTCTTTGTGAGATGCGGCAAGCTTTTCTTTACTCTTTACCAACACTGCAGATATTTTCCTTTTTGGCACTAGGTCAAAATTCAGACACAGTTTCATGTTGTCTATTAAATGGCATTCCCAGTGCATATACTTAGTATTCCTGATAAGACTGTCATGTAGATAATACAATTCATCAGTAATATGACACAAAGAATGCATCTTTTAGATGTTAATTTAAACATATATGGGCAGCATGTCTCAAAGTGTTTTAAACAATAAGTGCAAAGTGTTTGTGCCGGCTAATAGTGGAGTTCATTTCCATTAGAAACACTTCATTCAGTAGAGAAGACTGGAGTTTTGTGATAAGATGTATAGGATTTTTCACCTGCACACTTTACTTTGTAGTCCGGGGCTGGCATGTGTTAGGCATTAGTATTAGTGGTGATTATTTTACAACTATGTATTGTGGTGTGCAGGAGACTACTTTATTTTGTAGTTTGGTGATCTAGAACAGTGGTTCTCAACTAGGCGTATGTGTACCCTGGGGTTATGCAAAGGTCTTCCAGGCTTACCAGGGTTGTCGTTGCCCCAAAATAACCATTCTGGGCCCGGGCCCACATGCCACACAAGCCCCACCCCCTGATGTGCCGACCTTGACCCCAGTCCGGTCCCTGAGCCCAATCCCACCCGCCAGTCCTGGGTCCCCTGCCAGAGGCTGGATCTGGCTCCTGCAGCTGGCAGCCCCAGTTCCTGTTGCCTCCACCAACCCCAGGTACCCAGCCAAGGCCAGATCTGGTGGCCCTGGTTCCCAGCTGGGGCCGGGGCTGGATCTTGCCGCTGGCAGCATCCCACCCCCAGCTAGGGCCGGATCCAGCTCTGCCATGCTCTGGTCCCAGGTCCCCAGTGGTGCCAGGATCAGATGTGCTCCTGCTGCCAGCCCCGGGTCCACAGCCCAGGGCCAGATGCACCACCCAACCCTGCCTGGGAAGAGGGATTCAAATTTCCCTCCCCCTCTCCTGCTCTGCACCACGTGCCTCGGTGCTGCAGAGCAGGTGTGGGGGAGCTCAGGGCAGTTGCAAACTCTCTCTGAGCCTGTGCTGCTTTGTTGGGGACATTCAGGGCACTGACTCTGGGACTCAGGACTCATCCCCCCTGTGCCGAGTGCCAGTGATGCCCATGAGGGGTACATCAACTCATCTAGATATTTGTCTGCTTTACAACAGACATCATCAAAAGCACTACTAATATCAGTAGAAACTAAACTTTCATACAGGCAATGACTTATTTATATTGCTCTCATTGGTTCTTAAATGGTGGGCAAGTTTGTTTTAATGATAAGTCCTGTGGCATTTTAGAGACAAAAAAAAAGTTAGTTTCTAAGGCTATGTCTACACTTGCTAAAATGAGGTCGAATTAGTTAGTTAATTCCAATTAGCGATCCCCATTCATTCCAATGGCCGGTTAGTTCGAACTAGGAAATTAGTTCGAATTAACATGGCCAGATTGGCTAATTCAAACTAGTTAGTTCGAATTAAAGCCTTACTTCTAAAGCCCTATTCGAACTTCTTAGTTCGAATTAAGGAAGCCCTTAATTCGAAGTAACTAAAGCCTAGTGTAGCCATGGCTTTAGTTAGTTAATTCGAACTAACTTGCCAGTGTAGACATAGCCTAAGGTGCCACGGGACTCCTTGTAGTCTTTGCTGAAAACAGACTAACAGCTACCCATCTGAATTTGTTTGAATGGGGTCACCAGGGCCAGAGTCTAAGATGCATTCACTGGGGTCCAGGGCAGAAACCCAAAGAGCCTGAGTCCTGCCATGTGGGGTTGAAGTTGAAGCCCACGTTTTTAAGTAAGGTGAAACTTGGGCTTCACAAGACAAATCAGTCTCCTGAAAGGGGTGCAGTAGTCTGGAAAGGTTGAGAGTCACTGGCCCTGAAGATTTCATCTGGCTAATCACCATGGTGGTGTAGCATAGCAAAGCATTTCATTCAAAACCTATGGGGAATGGCCAAGCAGTATTTTATTTGTATTTACAGATTGAAGGGTAAATGTTGACTTTATTGTTTTCCTTGTTTAGTACAAGAGAGAGCTCAGTCCCAACATAAATCAGTGCTGAACGCTCTAAAAGACAAAAGTCAAATGGAGCAGATATTACTGGAAATGGAGCAGAGACTTGCGGCTGTAAGTTCAGAAATTAATCTATTGTGCTGAATCTTGGTCCTGAATTTCTCCTCTTTCTTCAAAAATCTTAACTAAATATTTGATTGTCTTTATATGATAGATTATAAAGATGAACATTACCATTCTAATAGAGGAAAAGTTATATATTAAAATGCTAATTCCAGGCTAACTCTGCCATCTACTAAGAGTTCCTTATGCTCCCATGCTCGGATCCATGCCTGAGCGTTGATCATGTTCATTTGTTCACCAGGGTAGCAGGTGCTACTCTTAAGAGGAAGTGCATCGAGCCATCATGACAGGTGGTGGTGGTGGCCCCCTTTTGTTGATGCTGGTGGGAATGCAGCTCTTCCTGACAAAGAAGGATGGGTGTGCTTCTTGTGGAAAGTTAGTGCTGTGTCTTGACCGGTCAGATAGGGCCTCAGTGAGAGAAGGAAGGGACTTATAGGGAGCAAAATATGACTTCTCAGAAAGATGCAAGATTGAAATTTCAGACTTAAAGCTGCCTAGGTGAAGCTGGATTCCCAGAATGGCTCCACAGCGTACATTTGTAGACAAGTGATAAGCCCCAGAAGATATGGTATGTTGCCTTTACGAGGATAGGGAGATGCCAAAGTGAATTAGAAATTTGCCACTTCCAAAATAAATATTTTCACCATATTGGGTTTGAAAACATGGATCTACACAGATATATTCAAACTGCTGATACTTGGGCTAATAAGAACGCTAAGTGGAGGATCTAAGATTTAATATGAAAGGGGATTTGGTTTGAGTGTTACTGTTGGAGTTTTTAATAGTTGTTGCCTAATATTTCTGTTCTGCTGACTACTTTCCCTAGAAAGATGTGGAGATTTTAGATGTGAAATCCAATGTACAGTTACTGAAGGAGAGTCTGGAACTATTAACATCTCAGCAGAATGAGCAGCATCAGAAGCTAGTTGATCAGTTAGATCACCTAGCGCTTCCCACCATTTGGGCTGAACTGCAGACATTCCTTTCCACTTCCAGATTTCCCAGTTGTATAAAGGACAGTGCGTCCCAGACCTCTCCAGCTGTACTACAGGACCTCCGTCTCATCAGTCAGGAGAAAACATGCTGTCGGTGCTCTCAAACCATGAGGCTTTGCAAAACAAGTTCGTTTCAGACTCAGCTGTGCACCATGACAGTGCCAAATAGACATGGAGATTCCCATGTGAAGAATCAGGTAGCTGAAGATGATACATGCAGGAGTGATTTAAACACAGTTGCTGGAAGGGATGTCAGTCCCCTTTCTACGACTCTACGAGGCAAAGAAAACATGACTATGCAAGAGATGAAGTCGGCTTTAGAAAAGCATCCCTATGCTAACAATCCACTTTGTGCCTACTGCTCCAACACTGATGTTTTGGGGGATAATCATGAGAAACATCAGCTGCCTACTCAAGAAATACCTCAAGCCACACCACTGAAGAAGACAATCAGGAAAGACACTAAGGGAATCAAAACTATGACTCCTTTGCAACAGACTCAGATCCAACTTTGCCATCCTCTTGTGCAAAACAATATGGGTGGACAAAGAGACCAAGACTTTGTCACAGACCACATGATGCATATCACAGTTGTAGGAAACAGACTCAGAAAAGAAAAGCCCATAAAGCCCCGCCAGAGTAAATTAACAGCAAGGAAGAGAGTGTACATTACTAAGAAAAAAGGAGACCTTTCCCAGTGTCCTCACAGTGGTCTGAAGAAAACAATGACTACCAGGTGGGTGGAATTGGAGTGTTCCAGAAAAACTTACTCTCCCACAGATACAGCCATACTTAATTCAGAGAATTCTGGCCCAGGGTCTTCAGCTCCCAGGCAACAAAAGCTGAGCAGGACCCAACCCAGGCACACAGAGAACTCCTTGCCACTGTGCTACTCCCATGGAAACATGGAACAGCCTACAGTCAAGAGAAAGGGAACATTGGAGAATCAGAGGAGAATGGATATTTTCAATACCAGCAGAACTCTCTCTTTCTGGGACAACTCTCCCCAGGATAGCAACTTAAAGGGTGAAAACCAGATGAGCTGGTTCAGTCTCCCAAGTGCCATGGCTTCCAATAAATCATGTCTTTCTGTCACCCCTGCCCAGCATAAGAACACTACATTTTGCTCCTTAGTTTTTGACAGCGATTATTCCGATTGAAAGGTTCAGTTTGATTTTCCAGATGTGTAACAGAAGTGTGGCTATTCAGTTACAGAGTTTTTCTTTGGGTCTGTTGGCTGTTTAATCTCTCAAATTCTGTCCCCCTTTATTGCGCATATCAGATCATATGGCACTTTGGAGCCCTGTGTGGAGGGACCAGTGCCTTTCATACACATGGCAGCTCCCTCTGGCAAGCAATACTCAATATGCACTCAGACTTAAACTATATTAAAATGTTATTGGCAAGCTTTGGATATTGTAAATGATAATGCGTTACTGTATTCTGTCCAGAACTGAGCTCTGGGGGAAGATTCCAATTCACCTAAGAAAGCTGATGTGTTCTTAATTATTTTTATGTTTGTATCTACCTGCTCTTAGCAGAAATGCTGTTGTCTTCTAATTGCAGTCATCTCTGCTTAGCAGAAGAAAGTCTGTGAGGCTTGCCTAGATTGTCACTAGCAGAAAATTGCTAGCAAGGTACGAGGCACAGGAACACAGCTGAGTCTATTGTTTCCACATCTAGACTTAGAATCTATTTTAAACATAAGTAATAATGTATCTGTGGTCTGGGGCTTTAGTTCCAGGTTTTCATTCATTCCGTTTAGACTGTCTCATATGGCTAAGGGCCTAAATCCTGGTCCCATTGAAACAGATGGGAATCCTTATGATCGACGTCAGCACAGTTAAGATTTAACCCCAAGACTTTTGCCATACTCTATGTAAATGTACCTTCTGTGTGAAAAATAAAACTCTAATACTATGTTGTGTTCACCAAACATAGCATTTCTTCTCCTTTCAGGCTTATTTCTCTGAGCACTTCATTCAATTTCAGTCTTGTTTTTCTTCAGCTGCATCTCTTAGTTAATCAAAAATTTCATCTTGTGTGTTTCTAGTATATTAAAGGCCTCAGAGAAGAACCTAGAAAGATGGTTCCCATAAAACAAGTTGGCAAGAAAGACCATTGGTTCTGTCTTCTTTAAAAGACTTGAGTATTTCTAATTAACAATTTTTTAAATTCCATAAATTTTAGAATCAGAAGGGACCATTAGGGTCATCAGTTCTGATCTCTAGCATAACAAAGGCCATAGAATTACACCTAAAAGACCCTGCATCAAACCCATAGCTTGATGGAACTAGAGCAGATCTTTTACAAAGACATTCAGTCTCAATTTTAAGTTTTGGTTACTTCATGTGTTTTTATTATATTTGGTTTCAGAATCAGGATTGCTCTGACAATTGGAACGCTTCAGTATTTATGAAAGAGATATGCTGTCATCGATATTGAGGAACTCATTTTGTCATTCCAAAATAAAAGACCTTGGTCATCTGTTACTTGGTTATCAAGTCCATATCTTGCTGAATGTCTAATTTGGGTGTATTAATGTCAGGGGATCAGCTTGTATGCTTGTATTTCTGTAGGTTAACAGACAGATGCTGTGTAGTTAGTTTATCTCCTACAGATGATGTAATTGGGATAATTAGTTTTATTCAGCTTGTCTGATATTTAACAAAGAGGGATAACATCACTTTTTAAAATTCTGTAATGTCAGATTCTGTATTAATGCTCTCTGGTGAACGTGATAGGTGACATTTTCAATCAGTGTGGCAGCATCCTTTGGGGAGCTAACATGTCTCAGAAAATGACAGTAGCACAAAAGATTCAGAGAACAAAATGGTGTTTTCTACACAGCCTGACCTCACACTCGTACACACCATCCATTCAAAGTCCTGCTGCATGAAGGACATCATTTTATACAGAAACGAAATGGTAGCCTTCCCACAATGTGATCTTTCACACACCATCTTTGTGAGGTCACAGAACCAGGGATGGAGTGCCTGCATATAAAATATCCCGGCTGCACTCCATAGAGAATTTTGGTGTTATATCCCAGCACACCTCTAATGTACCACATATCCACACATACCATTGCTATCAGTGGTGCACAATCATGCTACCATAGGATTCAGTGTACTCTGACTGAGGCTGACATGGTGGCCAATAAAGTGATTAATTTTCACTGTTGCAGTGCAACTGTGCACATCAAATGTCCCTCCCATCATAATCCCACAGTGCTTCTGCCCTTTCCAGGGATGGCTCTGACTCCTAGAGCATTGACTCTTATCATCTGGTGATCATCTCCGCCTGGCCCCCCAATGACTTCCTCCTTGACAAGTATGGCAGCACCTGAGGTAGTATTCAGGTGTTCTCAGCTCTGTAAAATACCTCCAACACCCAGATTAGAAGGGCCCCCAAAGGACAATATAACAACATGTCAACTAAGGCACTTCCTTTCTCTCCCACACCCCATAATTAAGTGACATAATTGAGTCAATCTAACTTTATAGCGTAGACACTGTCCTTAAGAGATTACTTTCCTATCCACCCACACAGCTAGAGCCCTCATCTGGTCTATCATCATCTTGTGTCCCAGTTAATGCAATATCCTTTTCTCTGGCCTTGACAAATGCAATCTTGCCCCGTCCATCTCTATTCAGAATGCTATTGCAAAGACCATTCTCCATTCCCACCTCTTGGGCCATGTCTCCCCTCCCTTTGCATCCCTCACGGGCTCCACCTTCTCTGTTTCATCAAACATAAGCCACAAGGCCCTTCATGACTTGTCACCTTTCATTTACTACTGATAGGCTGAGTCCTGCTTCCAACTTGCCCACGATGCCAGCCTCCATCTCCCACTTGTTACATTTTCAAATACACATATTTGTGCCTTCTTCCATGTTCCCCTCACGCTTGGGAGGAGCTCCTCATAAACATCTGCGAAGCTCCCTCATTCTCCTTGAATCCTTCCTTAAAACTCTCCTTTGCCATTATGCCTTGACCACAATTATGCCACTGGGGACTGAAACCACTGCCTGTCATGCTGTCCAAGTCTCATTGTTTCCTGGCACTCTGCCGTCAGTCTGTCTCCAGCCATCTGTTGTCTCATGCTGGAGAGTGAAACCTCCATGAGGCAGGGAACATCTTGTTCTGTGACTGTACAGTGCCTAACACTGCA
Organism: Pelusios castaneus; assembly: GCA_007922175.1. NCBI lineage: Eukaryota > Metazoa > Chordata > Testudines > Pelomedusidae > Pelusios > Pelusios castaneus. The sequence continues at coordinate 27,941,333 of ML685770.1, forward strand.
ATCCTGGTCCAGGCTGTGGGATCCTAGGTACTATGGGAATGCACGTAACAATAATCAGAGCAGGAATGTGGGATGGAGGTAGCTCAGAAGGGGTAGGTATGTGAGCTACAACAGGTAGGTGGGGCCAAAGACTCATCTTCGTCCTAATATTTCTTAGAGATTTTTAGAGAGAAAGGGTGGGTGAGGTAGTATCTTTTACTGGACCAGCTTCTGGTAAGTGAAACTAGCTTTCAGGTCAATCAGCGTTATCACTTCTCAGACCAAACTCTGTTTTGCAAGAGGAAGCGTGTTTTGCTCTTTGGAATGTTACATTTAATTCATATACATGTTGGAAATGCATCCTGTCCAGGAGGCAGGCTTGGGTGCAGTGCCGGCCCAAGGGTTTTTGAAGCCATGGGTAAGCTATGATTTTGGCGCCCCCGCCCCCACATGTTATAAGAGATATCATACGTAAAAAATTCTTTTCCATCTAATTTGGTGCCCCTTAAAGCCTGGCACCCGAGGCGACTGCCTCGTTCACCTGTATGGTTGGCCTGGCCCTGTTTGGGTGCAATTAATTGCTTCCCAAGCCTTCCTTTGCAACACTTCAGTTGAGCTGAGGCAAATCTACCCTACCATTTAAATCAATCTAATTTACATTGCTCAGGGGTGTGAAAAAGACACTCCCCGCAAGCAGCATAAGTTACAGAGACCTACAATATCTTCTGCCTCTCGTGGAGGTGGAGTAATGCTGATGGAAGAGTGCTGTCCCATCAGCATACAGCATCTTCACCAGATGCTCTACAGTAACAGTGCAGCTGTGGGGATTCAGCGCTTCTAGTGTTGACTTGCCCTTGGAAACCAGCTTTGCTGAGCTAAAGGGCTCAGGCTATGCGGACATGTTGGATGTGAGCACAGAAAGATGGTTTGCTCCCACTCTATGTTTTGCAGTATAAAAACATTTAATGGATTTTTAACCAATCATTAAAACTCAAGGCATAGAAAGAATTATACTTAATCCTGGATCAGTGCAAGGGACTGGGCTAGACCTACGAAGGACTCTTTCAGTCCAGCATTTCTATTATTCCTTCCCCCCCTCTTTTTAACACTTCTTTGTTGTTCTTCACTTCTCTGTGTTTTAGTTTCTTCAAAGCAGTGATTCTCAACCTATTTCCCATTGCAGGCTGCATATGCGGCTCTCTCTGTGTTGAATAGGTTGCATACACCCAATATATAATGTATGCTACCTGTACATCACTTACTATGTCACTTCAAAACAGCCTCTATGTAGTCTAATCTCTCCACTGAAATAAAAGATTCCAGTTTCTAACCATCAGAGGAGTGACGTTCTGGAATAGCTTTCCAAGGTAAGTTGTGGGGTGACTTCAAAACTGAGCTTCCTATATTTATGGAGGGGATAGTGTTTTGGAACAACCTAGTTTGGCAATTGACTGATCTTTGACTATTGGGGGTGGATATGCCAATAGCCTGAGATGGGACATTAGATGGGGTGGGTTCTGAGTTATTACAGAGAATTCTTTCTTGAACATCTAGCTGGTGAGTCTTGCCCACATGCCCAGGGTTTAACTAATTGCCATATTGGGGTCAGGAAATAATTTCCCCCCGTGGCAGATTGGCAAAGGCTCTGAGGTTTTTTTTGCCTTCCTCTGTAGCATGGGGCATGATTCAGTTGTCCGTAGATTTTTTGTATCTTGAAGTCTTTAAATCATGAATTGAGGACCTTAATAACTCAGTCGTAGGTTAGAGGTTTCTTACAGAACAGGGTGAGTGAGGGTCTGTGGCTTGCATTGTGTGGTAGGTCTGACTAGATGATGCATTGGTCCCTTCTGACCTTAGAGTCTACAAGCATATAAAAGTTTTCTGTTAACTCATTGCTCTATGCAGGTGTGGTGGAGTGGATGTGTGGGGTGAAAGTTGTGTGACAGATGGGAAGCGTGCATGTGAGAGAGAGCCAGTGAGTGTGAATCATGGGTCCTGGGGGGCAGGCAGTCCCACTGCCCATGGTATAATACTTGGGGGGGGGAGAGTGTACACTGCGCACTGTCTAGGCCAGAGTGTCACTGCTGTGGAGGGTGTTAGAGCCCTGAAGCAGAGAGTGCACAGGAGAAGGGGGGATAGGGCTGCACCCCACCCTGCTTCCTGTGGATCTCTGGTTGGGCACATGTCCCTCGACACTGTAGTAGGTACAGGCCCAGTACAAGGCCCTTAGCAGTTACAGGCCCAGTATAAGACCTCTAACCTGAACCAAAGTAATGTTAAGATATTGCTAAACAGAGATACATCATGAAAAGTTGGCAAGAAAAGGATAAATGTTGCATAAACATAACTAAGCATATTATATGAATAAGGTACCGAGACACCCAGGCACATTCCATAGATAAGGAAGAACAGGCTGACCCATCCCTGGAACAAGAACATGATGGATAGTTAGAACCAACGTGTACAAGGTAATAGGCGGCACCTAACTACGTTAAGGGGTTAAGCCTTAATACGTCAGAAACATTGTAAAAGTTGTTTGTCTAGGTGTATAAAATGTATTTCTGGGGTGTGTCCGGGGTCCGGCCTAGGGGGCAGTGGAAAGTCCCGCCACTGACTGAGCCGAGTCCATTGTCCTAGGGTCAGTATCCGCAGTGTGCCTCTGGATGAGTCTTAGAGCACTCCAGGGGAACTGCTGCTGTATCCACCGTGACAATAAACCTGGTCGACGTGCCTTCGTACCTTACTGGACTCTGTGGTTATTGGGGGTTCTCTTCGGGCCTGCTGTGTCAGCTATCTGCAGGAGCTGGGGCAGCCCTTAGAGGGAACACACGCACGCAGCCGAGTGATACCAACATTGGAGAGAGCAGAGCACCACACCGGGAGCCTCTGACAACAGACACCTGCTCCCAGACAGGCAGGGCTGATCCCACCCACCAAGCCCTGGGGGACCCTAGCTGGGAAGCCATCCATGGGGCAAATTTCCACCCTACACCATCTCTCCCCACAGAGCTGAGATTTACAGGGCAGCCTCCTCTGGCTGTGAGCTCTGGGTCTGGATGTGGCCCACAGGAGATGGGATGGGAGTCACTGTCTGCTACAGACAGCCCAGGGCATGCTGCAGCCTATAGAGTACTCTTCCCCTCACCTTCCCCAAAGGATTGAAATAAATGTTCAGTTTTCACAATAGAGAGGTAAATAGTGGGGTTCCCTAAGTATCTGCACTGGAACTTCTGCTGTTCAACATATTCATTAGTGACCTAGAAAAGGGAGTGAACAGTGAAGTGACAAAGTTTGCAAATGCTACAAAATTATTTAAAACAGTCTAAGTCCAAAGCTGACTGTGAAGAGTTACAAAGGGATCTCAGAAAACTGAGTGACTGGACAATAAATTGGCAGATGAAAATCAGTGTTGATATGTGCAAAATAATGCACATTGGAAAAAAAAATCCCAAATGATTTGTATGTATTACTGGATCTAAATTAGCTATTCCCACTTGAGAAGGAGTTCTTGGAGTAACCACGGATAGTTCTGCAAAAACTTCAGTTCAGTGAATAGCAGCAGTTAAAAAGGCTAACAGAATGTTAGGAACTATTAGGGAAAAAAAGATAGAAAATGACACAGAAAATATTATATAGACCTTAACTACTGTGTTCAGATCTGGTCACCCCATCTCTGAAAGGATATAGTGGAACTGGGAAAGGTTCAGAGTATGGCAACAAAAATGATCAAAGGTATGGAATGGAGTCCAGAGGAGAAAAGAGTAATAAGATTAGGACTGTTCGGTTTACAACTAAGGGGGGGTAAAATAGAGGTCTGTAAATCATGAATAGAGAAATGTTATTTACTCCTTTCTCACAATACAACAACCAGGGATCAGCCAGTGAAGTCTGTAGGCATCAGGCTGAATACAAACAAGAGAAAGTACCTTTTCACACAATGTACAATTAACCTGTGGAATTGCCAGTAGTTAACTAAGTTCAAAAATGAACTAGTTACATTCATGGAAGATAGGTCCCTCAACAGCTATGGGCCAAGCTGTTCAGGGACACAGGCCCAAGAGTAAGGCCCCCCTAAACTTCTGACTGCCAGAAGCTGGAGGGGAAGAAATGTGGATCATTCCATCTGCCTTGGATTGAATACCCCTTGAAGCTCTGGCACTGGCCACTGACAGGCAAGATACTGGGCTAGCTGGAGCACTGGTTTGATCCGGGATGACGGTTCCTGTGGTTCCAGAGGGGCAGCCGTGTTAGTCTGATTCAGCCAAACAAACGAGCCTCTGGCACTTCTAAAGACTAACAAAGCATCTGAGGAAGTGGGATTTTCTCCCACAAAAGCTCATGCGATAAATACATTTGTTAGGCTTTAAAAGTGCCCCAGGACTGCTTGGTTGGTTCTTCCGGTGTTACGCTTAGAGGGCACAAACAACTGTAAGAGTCGTAAATTAGTGTAGGTGGAGCCCCTAGAATAAAAGTCGTTGTTGGAAACTTTCTACTTTGCCGTGATTTTGGGCATTGTATCAGTTAGGTTTGTTTTCGTGTCAGTTTCTATGTTTTGTATTTTGATGAAAGGAGACTGCCTCCGTCACTGCAGAGTGAGTCAGAAGGAGGCCAAGCAGCATGGGGAGAATTCTCCCTGTGTATCCGAGTGCAGGGTTGTACTTGGGTCAGCTCCAGAAAGGTCAGGGTTCATTTCATTCACTCTTCTTTCCGGACCGCAGCTCTACTTGGGGGACTACCTGCTTCAGGATTTTGCCTTTGACTTGTCAGCCTCCAGTCAGAATCCCAGCTGATTAGCAACTACAGTATGTTCCCATCTGGTGGAGATCGGTGTTCCTGTACAAGGTGAGTTTGGGGGACTCAGCTCCAGCCTCATAAGCACAGCCTCCCTACCGGGCTTTGTGCTAATAATGATGGCTGGTGATTGTTAGCTGAAGGGGCCTGCGTTCTCTCTCTGGCAAATGGGCAGGGTTGTGCAGAGAGGGCTTTCTAAGGCCAACAGCCTCCTGGCCCCATTTGGTACAGCTGCCTTTTCTGAGGCCTGCTGTACTGGGCACTGGCTTGGGGTCGGTGGAGCGGAGTTAGGGTAGTACCTTTCAGTAGTGGTGCGGCCTGGGCACCTTGCTGTGAGGCCAGGGTTCCCAGGAAGGGAGCACTGGGAGATTCAGCCTGCCTTCCTGCCTGCAGACACAGCTGATAACTTCACTGCAGAACTCCCTTGCTTATTGTTTGAGTGCCAGCTGAAATGACAGTGGTATTACGTTTCCATGGCAATATGTATGTCAGCGCTGTTATTTTGGGTGCTAACGCCTGTGAAAAGGAAAACAAAATGAGGAAACCTTATCAAGTTTGTCAGCTTTAGAGACTTTTAGGCTATTGAAAGCAAAGAAAACATTACCAACCATTTACCGCTCTTACCCTGGCACTTAGACAATGAGGTGAAATATCTGGGTCATGTGTCCCATGGCCTCCATGCTGAAATGCTACTGACTCAAACGCTGCTTTGAAATCCAGAGCCTCTTGCTGATAGAACACCCTCCCAGCCCCATTTAGGGGACTGTGCAGGCAGTGCCTGTGACGGCTACTGGGGATTTCCTGAAAAAATGTGGAGTCGACCTGGAAAACAGAAAGCCAGATCTTCCTGAGGAGCTGAGCACCTGTCGTTCCTGCTGACCTCCATGGGAGTGGGAACAGATCAACACCCCTGAAAACAAGGCCAGACCACTCGGTGCTCTGCTAGCTTGCTGTTAGCAGGGATCTGTGCCTGCTGGTGCATGTCTGTCGATTGGTCACTAACCGTGCAGGCAGCTGTCGGCAAAGGGTGGGAGAGCATGCCTTTCATTTCTGGGTGCGGAGAGCTGCTGGGGTCCAGGATCAAGGCTCTCTCCGGTGGCTGGGCACTTTCACTGCCTTCCACAGCCGCTCATGGCCAGGACTTTGACTCAGTTCTGGTGGAATGTAGAGCGCCGTTCTCAGGCAGTGGAAAACACACTGGTCTGGCCACAGAAAACTGAGAGGTGGAAAAGGCTTTGCTCACATATCTCCCCTTTCCCTGGCCCTGCCCACCCCTGACAGGTCAGTTTTGTTCCAGTTTACAGTAGCTCCGTACTGTGCTCTGTGATCAGTCACTCAGTGACAGGAATAGCTGTAGGGATGGCCGTGTACCAGCTTTCAGAAGCGTTGTGGTTTTGACCCTCTATGGACTGTCTTCACCCAGTTTGAGACAGACTGAATGACCAGCACTGACAGCCTTGTGGAAGGTGCACTAAACAGCAAGCCCATTAGTCTGTCAGGTCCAGTCCTTGCTCTTCCCCTGGTGCTGTTTCTGTCCCTTCACAGCCAAGGTCTCCATTCTGGGGTGGGCCAGTCAATCTTGGAGACTGACAGACAGGGAGGGTGAGGAAATATCTTTATTGGACCAGCTTCTGCTGGCGAGATTGCACTGAGCTCTTCCTTGGGCCTGGAAACGCACTGGAGGCAAACCCGGCTCGGCACAACTGCCCTGCTGTAGCGCTAAGTGAAGGCAGTGCTGTGCCAATGGAAGAGCAACTCCATCAGCGTAGTGAAAACCCAGCTGAGCAACGGAAGCTTTTCCAGCACGAGCGCTGGTGTGGACAGCGCTGTCGGCAGGAGACGCTTCCCTGCCCCCTGGTTGCAGTGGTTTTGTTATGTTGGCGGGAGAGCGCTCCTCTCTGGACAGCACCCCATGGTCGAGGAAGCCAAAGCCCCGCTGGTAACACCACCTCCGCAGCCAGGCATTCGCCTCCAGGATGCATCTGTCTCTGCTCGGGCCCCTACCCTTGAGCGGGAGGATCGAGGAGAACACCACCTGTGCACCGAACTCCTTCACCCGTGCTCCCAGAGCCCTGTAGTCCCCTTTGATCTGCAGAGGGTCACCTCTCGCAGTATCATTGGTTCCCACATGGATGAGTAGCATGGGGTAGTAGTCAGAGGGACGGATGATTCTCGACAATCCCTCCGTAATGTCTCGGCTACGGGCCCCTGGCAGGCAGCATACCTCCCGAGAAGCCTTATCTGGGCGACAGATGGGACCCACAGGTCAGATAAACTGCAGAGGGGTCAGAGAAGAGCCACGAGGAGTCTAGGGTTAGGCAATGCCCTACAGTGATAGGCTGAAGGAGATCAGTCTATTGAGGGTAGCAAAGAAAAGGGTAAGGGGTGATTTGGTTGTGGGCAATAAGTACCTATGTGAGGAATTCCAAAGGGGTAGCCGTGTTAGTCTATTGTAGAAAGACAACAGAGTCCTGTGGCACTTTTAAAGACTAACAGATTTACAGGACTCTGTTGTCTTTCTACAATAGACTAACACGGCTCATTTAATTTTTCCCATCTTCAAAGCGTCTGACGAAGTGGGATTTTCTCCCACGAAAGCTCGTGATAAATAAATCTGTTAGTCTTTAAAAGTGCCCCAGGACTCTGTTGTCTATGTGAGGAATGAGTATGTGGTAATGGGCTCCAGTCTAGCATGATCCAGTGGCTTGTAGCTAGACTCAGACTGGAAATAAGGCATAGCAGTGAGAGTAATTAGACACTGGGACAATTTACCATTCGGGGAGTTCTCCATCACTGCCAATTTTAAAACCAAAATGGGGCATTTCCTTGATGCTCTGCGGCCCCAGGTGGTCAGGTAGATGGCCCTTCTGGCCTGGGTTTCTATCACCAAGTCCCCTTTGAACATGTGGCCCCAGACAGTCCATACCAGTGTGCAGTGCCTGCTACCGCAGGCCTGCCTTTTCTTCTGAGTGCCCCATCGGCGCTTCGACGCCAGACACCCGGAGTTGGAGTGTGAGAGCTGTGTGTTACCGCTCCCCTGGGACTGCAGTCTGCACAGGGCAGAGATGCTCGCACAGCACTAAACACATCCCAGCCCCTGATCTGGGAGTGCGCTGGCGTGCCGACGGAGTGATGGCAGGCTTTGCAGGGGTTAGGGGCCTTTGCAAGGATTGTACCACCATTGCCACCTGTTGGGCCACGCGGCTGTGGGCCTGGGACGTGGGACTCCTGGCCTCGGACATTGCCTTGCATCTGAAGGGCTAGGCCAGCGACAGCCACAGACAACAGATCTTCCCACATGCTGTCCTCAGGAGAGCAAAGCCAGCCCAGCGCCACAGGCACCCATCCTGCTCACTGTGCAGGAGAGGAGAGGCCAGCAGGGGAAGGCCCAAGCGTCTGTTCAGGAACCCTGCTTACACCTCTCCTGCACAGAGACAGGTTCTCCGTCCATCTGTCTGTCTGTGTGTGTGTGATGATCAGTGTTTTAATAAGGCCTTGCTCTTCTGTAAGTGAGTGTTCCCCTATACGGTGTCCGTTTGCAGATGATTCCAAACCGTATCAGCGCAATGTAAGTCACACTCAGAAACACACCTTGGAGGCTTTACTGGGTCACAGGTGAAAGAAAAGATGGCTTCCTGATCCTGCAGTGGATCAACTCAGCACTGAAGTACGAGATTTAGTCTGTAGGCCTTTGGCCCTCTTGCTCCATACAGGGGTCTTCCTCCCTGGCCCCAGATACCATGGGGCTGACGCATCATGCCATACAAACAGCCCTGCTCGTGTATCTACATCAATGCAAGTATATTGCCCAACCCCAACCGGGCCCCAGGCTCCTGCCCTTACAACATCAGAACCCGCACTGCACTCCTCAGCTTCCTCCTTCCGCCCCTGGTTTCTCCTTAGCAGGGTTATTTCTCCACCCCAGCCAGAGGCACAGCTGCTCCCCTTTAATGTTTCAGGCCAGGGTCTCCCTTTCCCTGCTTTCTACAGCCTGCTAACAACCCAGCCCAGCCATTGAGGGGCTGCTTTCCACTCCACTCTGCCACAAACTCTTATCTTTTATTATTTGTATTACAATGGCATCCAGGAGCCTCTTTTGTGAGCCAGGACCCTGCTGTGCTTGGGGCTATACAAACAGAGCAGAAAGAGACCCTGCTTCAGAGAGCTTATTACAGAAATAGTAACAAAGACAACAGATGGAGATGGAGCACATGGAAAGCAGCAGTCACTATTGGTCAGCCTGCTGAGTAATGGTCCCTGCCCCAGCAGGTGAGACCTTGGGACATGGTCTGTAGCCCCACAGCAGAGGGGAGCGTTATGGAGGCTTTGAAGGTGGACAGGGAGGTCTGCAGGAGCTCAGCTCCCCCCAGGCATGTGGGGGGGGGGGGGCAGCAGGCAGAAAGAAGCAGGCTTGTTTGAAAATGTGCCAGGTGGGCGACGGAGGCTCATGCTGGGCCGAGCTGAGACAAGAGTCACACTCAGCAGCAATGAGAGAGGACAGGAAGTCAGGGAGCGACTGCGCGGGACACCAGCTTGTGTCTGATGTGACAGAGCAGGGGGAGACGGTGGAGGGATGGGGGGAGCCAGGCTAAAGCAGAATGGTCTTTGCCCAGAGAGAAGGGTGGTGCCATAGGCAACATGCGAGGTGAGGACACTTAGCTACAGATCTTTTCAATGGGCCAAATCCACCTGTGGTCTCTGACTCTGAGTGGTATCAGCAGCTTTGCACTGTGGGAGGCAGCAGTTCTTTTGTTTCATGCTTGATTTGCTCAACGCTTCAGGCTCTGCACCTCGCTGGGGTAGCACATGGCCCAGATGGCTCCCAAGGGCAGCACTTGTGGGGGAGACTCCTAGGTAGCTGGCCGCCTTACCTGCAGTGCCTGAGCAAAGCGTGTGAAGGACTCCAGTCTGGGCAGCATGGCATGGAGCTAGAGACCAGAGAGGTGCCAGGCAGGCACCATCCAGGATGCTTCCAAGGCATGGAACCCAGGAGCATGGTAGTGCCCGGGGGTTGGGAGCCAGTGTGCAAGGAAGCATGCTAGAGAGGTGGGGAGCCCCAACTTTCCCACTCAGCTTGGGGAAACTGGAGACACAAAGCTTCCCAAATTCCAATCAGTTGCTGTGCAAACATTGCCCAGAGGAAGTGACGGCTGTGTAGAGGCATGGTGGACAGGAGAGCCAGGGGCAGTTTCTGGCTCTGCCAGACTCCTGAATGACCTTGAGAAGTCACTCAGTCTGTGCCTAGCTCCCACCGGTAATAATGGAGCTGACATTCCCATCTTCCCTGGGCAGAAGGCTGGAGAAAATATTCATGGAGGGAAGCTCAGATACAGCCCAAAGGGAGCATAGAAGCGTAACAGTACTGTTGCGGGGAGCCTGGGGTCCTCCGCGAAGCAGGCCTTCTGCAGACTCGCTGATCAGGACAGACAAGCGGTTTCGGGGATGGATGATGTGTGTACAAATGCCATGGAGCTGTCTGATTAGCGCCCAGCCGCATGCAGGCTAGGTTTACCAGCAGGAAGTGCAGAGGTGGGCACTGTAGTGTGAGCAAACAGGCCCATTGAGAGCAGTCCATGCCCCCCTGGAGAGGGATGACTGAGGTCTGAGTGGTCTTCCACAGGACGTTGTTGCTGATTTATGATGTGCCAGGCAGGTTCCTGGGCGGCTGTGGGGGTGGTATCTGCTACCCAGCTTCCCTGCTCCCTTGAACTCCCCAGGGAGGGCACTGATGAACCCAGAAAGCTGAATAGCAGATACCTTGCCAGCTGCCGAGGACCCTACATGGTGCATAATAAATAAATTCTTCAGGGGGTGGAGGGGTCGGGGAGAGAGCACAAGCCACAGGGACTTTGGGGGAAGGAGATGTGGGGGAGAGGAGGGTACATACCTGTCCTCCCATCTGCCCAGGCCCTTTTAAACCTCTGGATGGGCCCCTGGGCCACTGCCCCCTCCCCATCCCCGTTGCTGGGCCTACGTGCAAGTCATCCTCCTTGCCCTGAATGGCTGAGCTCACAGAGCCAGGCTTGGTCATCACTTTGCGGCCCATGCTGGGGCCAGCCTGTTGTCCTGTGTCTCCCTGCAACTCAGGAGGTGTTCTGGGCAGAGTGCTGGGCGGAGCTGTGTGATGACATGGCCCAGGATGGGAAAGGCTCCCCTGCCATCCCAGTGGGAATGGGGTTGGCAGGCAGGCAGCTGTCAGAGGTGCCTAGACTCACCCTCAGCCTGTCTTGCAGCTTGCCCAGGTAGTGTGCAGCTCCTCTCTGTATTTGTCTTTGCTCCACTTTGCATCTGCCAGTGTTAAATGGGTCTTCTGAAGCTACTCTTGCATTTCATCTGGGGGATCAAAGTCACATCCTGCTCTGACCTGCCAGCCCAAAGGGGAGGTGTTTGCTGAAGTAATTAATCTTTCAACCCATCCAATGGGCTGACTGGACAAGCCCAGAACCTATGTGCAAAAACTAGAACAAGCAAAGACTGCTAGTTAACAGGACCAGGCAAAATAGCCTTCACACCGCACAGTTTCATTGCCTTCCCACCCCTCCCCTCTGCAACTTGCCCCGGCCCTGCCCAGCCCCCAACACTCTCCCTAGCTGGTGTTCTTCTTGAAGCCCAGCTCCTGGAGTCATGTGATATGGGGCAACTCAGCCTTCATTTAAAAAATGGACATTCCTAGTGCTCCTGGTGCCAGAAAAACTGGAAGATATGAGCCCTGAGGGCTCAGAACCCAGAGGGGAAATGACAGAGTTGTCCTGGAACACTTTGCAAATCTTGAAACTCTTTGGCAGCTGAGTGGTGATTCTTTCGCACTGGGGCTGGTCACACTGCAAAGGTCCCCGTGGCTCTCAGCTGTGCTGGACACCTTGGGCTGAGGGCTCTCTGCTTTGTGCGGGATATCAGAGCGCACTCCGCCGCTGAGAGCTCAGGGTGCAGGAGCTCAGCAGTGAGGGAAGGGAAGCTCCAGGTCACTCAGCTGGAGTGCGCCTTGACACTCCCTCCAGCACAAGAACAAAGATGGCAGTTGGCTGCAGGTGCTGCAGGGCGTGTGTGGCTGAGACAGCAGCAGTTAGCTCACGGAGAGCGAGGACAGTGAGCAGAGGGCTTGGACGGGAGAGAGCTGAGCTGAGCTGGGGCACGCGCCCTGCCCCTCTGGGCACGCCAAGCAGCAGAATGCACAGGGCACTGCCTGGCGCCCCAGGATGGGGTTAAGTGCCACCCGAGAGGTGCTGTGCTGGGGAGGGAAGGTCTCCTTTGCTGGGAAAAGGACGCAGATTGGGTCCCTGCCCTGTCAGAGCCACTCCCTCATTCTTTCTCAGACCCTTGGAGGAGAGCCACTCCCTTCAGCCCACATGCAGCAGAGATCCCGGACGGTGACTTCCTGGCATGCTGCCCGGACACCCTGCACTGAAAAGAGGGGTGCAGCAAGGGAGGGATCCATCCCAGAATGGGGTTCAGCCACGTGGGAAGGGGCAAGGCAACCTAGGCCCAGGGGCACAGGGCTCAGCTTCAGACCAAGAAGGGCTGGCGATGCTATCACACTGAATCATTCTGCCAGAGATGCTCCTGGCATGGCTCAGGTGTGCAGGCAGGTGTGCACGAGTGCCAGGTGTGCGCTGTACATGACTGTGACGGGTGGATGTGGTCCAGAGCCTCCTTGCTGTAGGCCTTGCAGCCCTGCCTCCCCACCCAGAAGAGAGCAGAGGAGAAGTCCTCCAAGTGGCCTAGAGTGGCTGCAAGGCAGCAGCCAATCAGAGGGGCTGCAGGAGTGGCCAATAGGGCCAGTGGGGGCCATATAAATAGGAGCAGCTGGCCAGGAGTAGAGACTGCCTGGAGCTGTAAGGGGGCAGAGCAGCAGCACCAGAGAGAGCTCAGTGTGGGTAGGGCTGAGTCCAGCGAGGGTGCTGACAGCGGTGGAGCAAAGAAGGAGGTCCTCGCTAGTTGTGGGGCCAAGCAAGGACTGAGCCGAGCCTAGCCAGACCAGCAAAGGGTTCTGTGATGGGCCCCATCAGTCTGGTTAGGGACTGAGCCCAGAGACGCTGCCAGAAGGCCTCGCCAGTGAAGGGTGCTGGACTGGGCCCTGCTGGGTGGTTATGGAGAGCAGGGTCTCCTGGGAGGAAGGACTGGGTACCCCACAAGGACCACGTGTGGCTTAGCTGCAGCGCTGAGTCACTGGAGCCCTGCCGGAGAATCCCCTGGCCAGAAAGGGTGCTGCTTTCTTCGAGTAGGGTCCCCGTGGCGCTCCCTGCGTCCTTGATCGGAGAGTAGGCAGCAGAGCCCCTGGGGGTATCCGCACCAGTTCTAATGATTCCAAGGGGATGCGCGCACGCCCCCAGCCCTCCAGTTCCTTCTTACCTGCCTCTGGTCCGAGACAGCCTTCAGCAGTCCTGACAGCTCCCTTCCGCGACAGTGAGTTACTTCTTAGTTTGTAGTAGCAGTTTACTAGGTTTGTTAGTGATTTTTTTTTTTTTCTCTCTCTCTCAGAAAAAAGGAGAGACAGTGAAAATTTCCTCCAGCTTTCAGCGGTCTTGGCAGCTATGTCAGCCTCGCTGGGTTCAAAGCACATGCTGGTCTCTGACAGCTGCCAGGAGTGCACGCGCGGCTTGAGTGAGGGACACATGTCCCAAACATGTCATCTAAAAACTAAACTGATCTCCACGGAGGGGTCAACGAGACCCACCTGCAATCTGGGGCGCCTAATGAATACATCGGCCAACCCTGTGAAAAGACTCTCCTCTGCCTCTTACCCGCCTGTTTCAGGGAACAGAGTGAGGCACGTGGGAAAAGAAGAGCTTGCCAGCGTGATGCTGGGACATTAGTGAAGCCATGCAGTCATTCCTCCTGGAGAGGCAAAGAGCTTTCTGGGGTTGGCCCTGCAGCTATCACCTGCCTGAGAGCAAAGCCAAAGGGGGGGAGCAAACACACCAAATGCCAGTGTTCAGAGCTGGCATCCCCTTCTGTCTGAGCTTTACCAGGGGCCAGGCCAGCACAGGGATGTGAAGGAGACCAGCTGTGGGCTTCTGGTTCCCTCCCTGAGCTAGCTGGGTGGCCAGCCAGGAGTTCACGGCTGAATGATGCTGGACTCTGACCATGACCCTGTTCCAGCTGGCACCTCTGCGGTGGGCGTCTTTCTGGGAATGGTGGTTCCCACAAGCCTGGTGTATGTAGGAAGGTTAAGCAGTCGCTGTGGGCTTGGGGCACTGAGCACTCAGGCTGTCTGCTGTTTACCCATCCTGCCCTCAGGGTGGCCGTGGCTGATGCTGAGCAGGTCCTTGCATAGCCCAGAGGTGGTTGGGAGTGAAGGCATACTCAGGCCCAACAGGATCCGGGGGTCTGATAACATTTGCCAGGGTAAGCAGTACTGCGGGGGCAGGGGACGAGCTGAGTGGCCGTGTCTGTGAGAACAAGAAAGGGGAACGCAAGCAAAAGGCTAGAAGTGATTAGTTTGAACTGAGGCTAAACTTGTGTGTAAGAGAAGGTAACAAAGAGAGAAATCTGTACTGTCCGCTGCTAGGCAACTGCCTGCCCTTATTAGCTTCCACTAGTGCTAATTGGGCACTGCCCTGTGTTCACCTCCATGCGGAGCAGTGCACGTGTGCGTGATGATACACGGCTGCGTTTTCCCTGCTGGCTCCTCTGACTCCATTCCCGCTAGGCAGGACAGTGCGTGTGCTCAGCCCCCTCACACTCATACTTTGCTCCAGCTGCTGGGATTTCCCGCACGGCGCTGCCAGCCGGGAGCCGACCCATTGTGGCCAGTCCATCCTGCGGAAGGAAGAAAGAAAACTAGATAAGAGACAGAGACAGAGTTCAGGGTCTCTGTGTCCGGTTCTGTCCAGTCTGTCACTATCTCTCCCCCACCCCAGACCAGCTAGCAGCCAAGAGTCCCCGTGGGCTTGGGGCACACATCGTGTGGCTGGTGAACGAGCCAGGGTAGGGCAGTGGAATGTGATCAGCGCGCCAGGAGCGTATCCACTCATAGTTTTTAGGCAGCACAACAAAGGAGAGCTTCAAGAAGATACTTCATGGACTACTGAGGTGGTGTGGAGCCTCACAGGAATCGTGCTCTGGTCCTCGCTTCTCCTTGTGGATCAGGACCCTGCCATGGTGGAGTCTGTCTCCCAAGGCTTGAGAGAGTGAGGGATCGTCATGTAGCATAGGTTGTAGATCCTTGGGGGTTGGAGGTGGTGACCAATTTTGGTTTTTTTCGTGGACTTCTCCTGTAGAAAGTTCCCACCCCAATCCAGCCACACAGGCTGAGACAGGGCTTGCTGTGAGTCTGGCGGGCTGTCCCACATGGGCCCAGGCTGCAGCTGCGTGCTTAGCCCTGCCCACCCCAGCCTTTGGACATCTCACTCCTCTTCTGGCTCCCGGCGTAATCTGTGGGGATTAGCCCCTGACCCTCCGCCAGCGGCCCTTTGCTGGCAGAGTGCCTGGCATTCCCCAACTCTGGGCTCAGCCCCAGCCCCATCACGGGCAAATCTCTTTTAGCTTGAGGCTCTGCTCAGGTATGGCTGCAGGCGGAGTGGGGCAGGCTCTGGAGCAGCTGTGCTGTCAGCAAGAGACATTACGAATGGGCCACCACTGCCTCTCCCACCTCAGGACCACGCTGCAGGTCAGAGTCAGGTGGGGTCTGTGTCCCTTCAGTGCCAGGCAGAGGCGGCTTTTGGGGGAGGCAAAGCAGGTGCACTTCTAGCCCCCGGCCCAGTAAGAGGCCCCGTTGCCTGCTTCGCCCATCCGAAAGCTGCATCTGCCTCGGTCTGCAGCAGCCTCAGGGGGCTGGGGCCGGGGGGGGGGGAGGGGTGCCACAGTGGGCCTTAGCCTAGGGCCCCCAATAGCCAAAGGCTGCCTCTGGTGCCGGGGGGTGGAGGGTGCATGGGGAGGGGCCCATTTTCCAGAGGCAGCATTGGGGTGGTGCCCTCTTGCTGGGGGCACCCTGACCTGCTGAGTATCAGTAACCTTGCAGACACACTCGCCCTTAGTGGCTCACGGCTGCCTGGTGAGACCCACGATGTGCCTTGGAGCCTGTGGAAGGTGCTGAGCTGCCAGCTGTGAGCTCTTGTCCCGGCCCATCCTCTGTGGACACTTAATATTTCTTTGCCCTTCAACCCTTTCAGCTGAGCAAGGCCCCAGGTCCCACCCGAGTGTCCGTCAGGCCCATGCAGCGTAGGACAATGGGGGTGCAGAAAGTCACCTCAGGCAGGGCTGGGAATGAAGACGGCCTCAGCTGGGCTATGCTGCTCCCAGAACCGGGGCCGGCACAGGAGTCCTGAGCCCTCCATTCCTCTACTGGCCCACAAACCCTGTCAGTCATGGCTCCCTCCATGCACAGGTAACGTCCCATTCCTGTCCCCCATTGCGCCTGCACCTATGGGCCGAAAGGGCTAGAGATCTGCCGGGCTGGAAAAACAGAGGCTGCACGTGCTCAAGGCTGGGCAGGTAACTGTAAATCTGGCATTTCCTGGCTTTTGGCTCTTGATTGTGCACGTAAATAACATGTGCATGCACACAAGTGAGACGCAGCGTAACAGTGGGGAGCCTCTGGCCCAGTTGTCCCTGGCTGCTGAGCAGGGATGGGAGATTCTACACACAGCCAGTGGGGACGCTGTGCAGGGACAGGAGATGTGCACTGGGGAGGAAGAGGTCCCTGCAGGAGCCCCTGGACTGAGGGTGGGAATTGAAGCAAGGCCGGAGTGAGTGCAGAGACTGCTGGCTCCTGGGAAAAGGGTGCTAGATCAGGCGATGGGGAGTTGACTACTCTGATTTTGAGTACTTGGTAACTGCGTAACTCCAGACCACAGGAGTGGCGTCACTGAGCTAGAGAGAACTCGGATGTGGAGTTCTTACGGGGGCCCTACAGAAGAAGGGAAACTGAGTCAGGCTGCTGCTAATCTGTGTGAGGCCATAAGGAGGCGTGCATGGGCTAAGCTGGCAATCATGCCACACGGCCAGCTTGCCAGCCCACTCCCAAAGGTCCTGTTTTCAGTTGCTGAGAACTGGCAGTGGGGCTGGCGTGTCTGGTGCTGGACACACCTCACAGAACAAGTGCCCCACATTTCCCAGCGCTCAGCTACGCAATCCACCAGCTGCAGCCTGCAAAGAGCCAAGGGGGTTTCATCGAGTGGGGAAAGTCGCTGGTCGTCAGTGTGCAGGTGGACTAAGGATGAAAAGAAACAGTAGCCACCCATTTGGGGAGCTCTGCCCAGCTTGGCACCAAAGGAGGCGGGGGACAGTGGAAATCAGTGCTGGACTCTCCACCGCCACGGTGCACATGGGAACGGGTGGAGCCGCAGCGCAGGCAGAGCCAGGCTGTCCATATTTATAGGTCCATTCCTGGGGGCAGCTGCAGGGTCCAGCAGAGTGAATTGAGGCTCCCAGGCCATGTGCAGGTTTCCATGGGGGCCCAGGATGAGAGGGTGGACAGGGAGTGCTTGTTCTGTGAAAGCCTCCCCCATCCAGGTCCTGGGGGCAATGCCCAGGCACTGTTTGTCGCTCGGTGCACACGGGTTGTTTCACCCATGTCCTTGGTGCTGGGCACAAGTGCACACACACACCCAGACACGCCCATTGTGCTGGGCAGGGGGGCTGTTGATCGGGGTACCTGGCCTGTGGCGACCCCTTGGCAGGTCGGGCGTCCATCAGTCGGGTAGGGTCAGGTGCGGCTTGGAGGATGGGTCCTGGTCTGGGGGCTGGTCGAAGGCCCGAAGAGGGGGTTCCAGTGGATTTCTTCCAGGCTGGGGTCTGCACTGAGCAGGGCCTGTAGCCCGCTAAGACCCCGCCTGGGGAGGCAGGTGGGCGACAGGTGGGTGGTTTCTTTCCTGGATTGAAGCCGGTTCGGTTCTCGCGGGTTTCCGGGTGGCCCAAACCATGCTGCGATCCCCGCTCTGGGGCGTCCTTGGGGGGAGGCGGTTTGAAGGTAAGAGACCCACAGGCCCCTGCCCTCAGCTCTGCTGGTGCCCCCTGGTTTCTGGCCTCCCCTGCCAGTGCCCAGCAGGGCCCACGTGGGCCGTGACTAATCCCGTCTGCCTGGGGCCGAGTCTGCCGCAGCCGGGCCGGGACGAGGCCGAGCCGCCGCGGAGCCCAGGTGAGGGAGGGGCGCGGGGCTCTGCGCTGCCCTGGGCGGGGCGCCACGGTGATGGGCGCCCTTGGTTTGGCTGCGGTCGCGGGGCGGGGCCCCGGCCCGGGCGCTTCTGCTCTTGGCTTCGCAGCGGAGCTGGCGCCGCTCCGGCCGACAGGTGAGGGGCTGCGGGAGGCCCGGCAGGGCCCTCACCCCACGGAGGGGACCCGGATTGGGACCTTACGGTGCTCGGGGGCTGGAATGAGGCAAGGGGCGCTGGGGAGGGGATCTGAGACGCAGAGTGGGGGGATGGGAAGTGGGGGGCTGACGCAGAGTGGGAGGTGGGGGGCTGACGCAGAGTGGGGGGCTGATGGGAGGTGGGGGGGCTGATGCAGGGTGGGGGATGGGAGGTGCGGGGCTGATGCAGGGTGGGGGATGGGAGGTGGGGGGCTGATGCAGGGTGGGGGGCTGGCACGGGGCTCTGGTGCACAGCTCCCAGTGAGGTCGAGCCGCAGGCTGTCACCTAGCCTCTCCCAGCCCAGTGCTGACTCAGCACCAGCCCGCCCAGCTGCTGTCAATGAGCCTGAGCTGGTACCTGGGCGAGCAGCCTCCACCCCACATGCTTCCCGCTGCCTGGTGCACTGTGGCCCAGCTGGGGTGCAGACCAGGCCCAGGGTGGGGTGAGGTGGAGAGAGGCAGGAAGCAGAGAAAAGCGGGGCTGGAAGGGACCAGGTAACTGCCCGTCCCCAGCAGGTGTTTGTCCTGCCTGCTCAGTGCCGGGGACTCCTCACCCGCCCTTGGAGCCTCTGCCAGGAGCCTCTGCTTGAGCCGTTTTCTTAATCCCCCTCGCTGCAGATTAAACCCTGTGACGTGGGGAGCAAAGACCAGTCCCTTGTCTTCAAAACACTGACCTCAGCTTCCCTGGCCCAGGCTGAATGTGCCGGTTTAACCTCTCCTCCTCAGGCAGGTTTTTGACCCCTGGATGGTGTTTCTCTCTCCGATTGTATACATCTGGCCTAGAGCATGGCACCCAGCCCTGGGCACACAACTCCAGCTGGGGTCCCCAGGGCCCAGCCGACTGGGGCCAACACGTGCTTAATGCACTGCAGAGCAACCCCAGCTTCAGGCTCCGGTCTCTCCAGGAGGAGAGAAAGGCAGAGCCCACCCTGGCGAGTGATACACTTCGCTGCCAGCCAGGCAGCCCCTGCTTTCTTGGCATCTTTGCTGGCTGACCTTCCTCTCACTCTGGGAGCCTGGGACCAGCAGTCCTACCCAGGCTGGGGCCACGGCAACAGGACAGGAGCTCGGACGAGCTTGGTTCTGGTGCCACTAATGGCAGTGTTTGGCTCCCCTGAGCCAAACGTGAAATGCCAACCTGGCTTCCTGCAGCGAGAGCGCAGGCCCAGCTGGGAGCACAGCCAGACAGGGCGGCCCTGCCCAGCCTTGGTACTAAGGCACCAGCCGCGGTGAGAGCTGAGGCTGTGGGTGATGTGTGGGGCAGGGAGGGAGCCCATCACGCGAGCCGGGGCGTAGTCCCTGGGGAGGGCCAGTGGCAGACAGGAAGCCCTGTGTCCCGGCTGTGGCCAGAGGGCCGTGGGCAAGAACCCGGGCTGGTGGCTGACTCTAATTCAGCGCCAGTTCTGAGTGTACCCGACCACACAGCTCAGGGGCCGGCCTGGCCGCGACTGCCCCCAGCACAGAGCGGGGCAGGGGCTGCAATCCGCAGGCCGGTGCTCAGCCTGCTACTGCTGTGGCTGGGAAGGGTTAAGCTCCTGATCAGGCGTGCTGGGCTCCATTAGCTGAGTCTGAGCATCCCCGTGGCTGGCCGCTGCTGCAGCTGGAGGATGCTGCCAAGGTGAACTGGGGGGGGCATGGGTGTGCCTGGGCTGTCAGGTCCCTGCTGGTGGCTGCGGGACCCGTGTCTCTGGGCAGCACCCCTGGCTTAGCTGACTGCCAGCTGGCTGGGATGGGGCCGGCGTGGGGCACTGTGGCAGGGAAGCCTCCCTTGGCTCTGGCAGCAGGGCTCCAGCAGGATGGTGGCTGTGTGTGGTGCCCAGCATTCCCCAGGCAGCAGACCCTCCCCTAATGGTGACTGCAGTGGGGGGTGCCTTGGGGAGGCAGGTGCCCATGCTGAGGTGGGAGCTGGCACCTGAGATACAGGCTTTCTAGCCAGGTTCCTCTGGCGACCTGCTGAGCCCTTGGCGTCTCCTTCTCGGGGCACAAAGTGCGCAGACCCTTCTCGCCAGTGCCTAGGCCTGGCCCAGCCCAGGAGGCTTTGATGGGAGATCCAGCAGCACCAGAAGAGTAGATGGGGGGGCACATCTCCTGGCTCCAGCCTTCCACCCCCATTGCACTCTGTGCTGGCCGCAGGCTGCTCTCCCTCCCCCTGAGCCAGCCTCTCACTTCCCTTGCAGGGTGAAGAGTGGGGAGCAGTTTGCTATGGAGGCGGCAGCGCAGCTGCTGGCCTGGAGCCTGGCTCTGGTGTCAGCGGTGGTCCGAGCCTCCCCTGGCTCTGAGCCATTCAGCAGTGAGCACCATGCCTGGCCGCAGGCTGCAGGCGCTGCCCTGGATGGGCCGGCCCCTCCACCCGGGGCTCTCTGGACCCTGTCCCCGGTGGCGTGGGCTGCCCCTGAGGGACTGAACCTTGTGGTCTTCAGTGGGGCTGGGGAGCCAGATGATGAGCTGTGGCCAGGCTCCAGCCATGCCCCCTCTGCAGCCATCAGCCGTGAATTGGGAGGAAGCTCGGCTCTGCAGCCCCTGGAGGTGACCCCGGCTCCGGGACCTTCTGGCAATGGGGGTTCTGGGCTCCCGGGGCCAGCTGCTGCCATGTCCCAGGGCCACATTGGGCTTGGCTGGGGGAGAGGGCCCTTCACGCCCATGCCTGGCTCTGGGGCTGAGACCCACCTGCCTGCCAATGGGGCTCTGAGAGCCAGAGGCAGCCTATGGCCCTTGGCCTTGGACAGCAGAGAGCAGCTCTTGGGCTTGGCACCCAGGAATCTCCAGCCGGCTTCCCCCAGCCCAGCCAGGACGCTGAGCCCCGGCCCAACAGTGTCCACCATTGCCCTGGTGACCAGGCCGGGCTCTGTGGTGGGAGCCGGGAGTGCCGGTGCTAAGGAATGGTGGGCGGAAGGCAGGGGCCCTAAGGGGGCGAGTCGGGAGGGCTGGCTGGGGAGCTGGGCTCCTGGGGCTGATGTCTCCCAGGAGCCGCTGGAGCATGCCTGGGGAAAGGGCCTGGCTTCTGACATGCAGGGCTCCTCCCTCCACGCTTGGGGCCATGCCCGGGGGCTGCCCTCCCGCTCCACAGGCAGAGAGGAGCAGGTCCCTGGAGCCAGCCCCGCTGCCGTGCCCAATGCTACCCCCCAGCCACAGCAGGCGGCTGGAGCAGGAGTTCCTGCTGTGCTGAGCTCTGGCCGCCCGGAGCTCAGAGACACGGCCTGGCAGCTCCCGCCAGCCCGGACGCCAATGAAGTCAACTTCCCTGGCCTGGGCAGGGGAGCCCACACTGGGAACCAGGGCCCTGGCCTGGACAGAGGGGCCCCCAGCTCAGCAGAGAAGCACTCGGAGGGCCCTGCCCAGAGCTGTGAGCCAGGCACCGCACGTCCTTGGGAAGGCTGCTCCCAGTGCACAGCAGGGACCAGAACAGCTCCACGTCAGCCCTGGAGCGCCACCTCCATCCAGCTCACCCGCCCCAACGCCTCCTCGCCCAGGTAAGTGTGGCTGACTCTGGGCTCCCCAGGCCCTTCCTTTTCCTTCTTGCATCTCCCTGTGGTCGCCAAGACCCACAGGCCCTGGGATGACCCTTCTCCCACTGCCCCATGCTGCAGCTTGAGGCCCTGTAGGCCCTGGGGGAGGCCAGAGCAGTAGCACCCATGGGTGAGCAAGGGCGGGGTCTGTGTGGTGGGATGGGGCAGCACCTGCAGCCACCCGAGGCCTGCTTATTTCTGTCTCGCCTGCAGCAGAGGAGATCGGGCCCCCGCAGCAAGTCCGGGGAGCTGTGGACCCGAGGACCCCCACAAACGTTACCTCCACGGCCTCCTCTGCCCCAGGGCTGATGGCACCAGGGACCAGGCACTCAGGTGATGAGAGATCCGCCCATGTGATTCAGCCTCCCTTTCCCACAGCCGTGGGCAGGGGTGCCTGGGGCTGCCTCTCTGCAATAGGGTCCACAGGGCTCTGGGGCTGAATTCTGGTGCCCCAAGGCCACCCTGCTGGGCCCTGGAGTTCTCGTAGGATGTTGGGGGCCTCAGTGAGAAGAAGGGTGAGAACTCTGGGCCAGTGCTGATGTGTCACTTGGGGGCTGGGCAGGGACCCGCCTGACCATTCCTGCGTAGCCCAGCAGGACGGGGGGTGCAGAGTTTACAGGCGTTCCTGTTGCCAGAGGCATGTTGGTCCTGGGGCTTCTGGGACCTGCCTCCCGAGGTACCCGTGGGAGGGCTGCCGCTCGGGACCAGAGATGCGGCCACCTCTTAGAATCATAGAATAATAGGGTTGGAAGGGACCTCACGAGGTCATCTAGTCCAACCCCCTGCTAAAAAGCAGGACCACTCCCCCTCTGCAGTGGGGCAGGTGCTGTGACCTTATCAGAGGTCTGGCTGCCCCATGGGCAGGAGTGGTGCTGTGTTGGGGGAGGGGCTGGCACCCCACTCTGAGTGTGGGGTCACAGGGGCACTGATGCTGTCAGAGCGGCTCATCCCTAAGGAGATCGGGGTGGAGCCTGGGGCTCAGAGACAGCTTCAATCAGGATTGCACCAGTGACGGCGCCTAATCCCCCTCACCCATTGGGATTAGCACTAATGCCCAGTTCTGGCTGGGCTCCTCAGCATGGCTCAGCACAGCGTTGGCCATGTCCCGGCTGTTACAGGAGCAGCCCTTTCCCACCCCCAAAGTCTCGGGGTGCCTGCAAGAGCTCTGCAGGGCAGGGTGAGGCCTTGGCCAGATGCTGGTAACTGGTGTCAGTGGAAACAAATGTGAGCCGGGGCCAGGGACGGGCTGTAGGGCCTGAGGCCCCTTCTGGTGTAGAGCTGGGTGCCGTGCAGGGTCCCTGCTCCCTGGCCTGCTCTGCCTGGACCCTGCCACACGGCCACCAGCCCCCCTAGCGACTGGTGGCTCTCCAGGCTGCATGGCAGGGCCAAGCCTAACCCTGGGGTCCTGTCTTCCATGCCAGCCAGCTCTACAGCTGGAGAACCGCTGCCTCTGCCTGGCACTGCAATGTCCCTGCAAAGTCACTGATGGGTGAGCCCCTCAACTTCCCCACCTCCTGGGACCGAGCTATCAGCCCTGCACCCTGCCCAGCCAGTCCACGCCCCTGCCCAGCCAGTCCACGCCCCGACGGGGCTGCTGAGCTATCAGCCCTGCACCCTGCCCAGCCAGTCCACGCCCCGACAGGGCTGCTGAGCCATCCTCCCTGCACCCTGCCCAGCCACTCCACGCCCCAATGCGGCTGCCCTGCCTGACTGCCGGGACTCAGCCAGTAGGATGGTAGCAGGAGAGTTTGTGAGCTGTCTGGACACAGCGTAGAGGGCAGAGTCCCTCTGGGTCAGGCCACAGCTCTGTGACCCCTCCTTAGTCCTCGTGCCCCAGCTCCTCTGCTTCCAGCAGCCCCTGGGGCCCCTCTGCCCTTTGTCCTTTTCCCAGGCGGACACCATCACCTGCCCCTCAGCCCTTTGCTCTCCAGCTGATCACAGCTGGCCAGCTTCCTGCCAAGGAACCTCAGGTCCAGCCACATGTCTGCTGGCACTTTCCCTGGCATGGGGCCGAGAGTCCAGACAGCCAGGCTTCACCAGCGTCACCTCTGCGCTGAGGGATGGAGAACATGGAGCCTTACCATTCCCAGTAAGGCTAACTGGGGCTTGGCGCAGACAGACACACTGCTGCTGCCTGCGGATTCCAAGGCCCTGATACAGGCGCTGCAGGGCTCCCTCCTGTTGGACACCCGGGAGCATGGGTCCAAGGTGGGTCCCTATGGAGCTGGGCTGTGGGGGACACAAATATATCGGTAAAACAATGAACCAACATCATTGTAATAGTTTAACGGTTCCTTTTGTAACTGATATTTGCAGCTTGGCTGCAACTTTCCCCCACCAGATAACCAGCTATCATAGAAGGGAAACTGAGGCACACAGAATTTATCCACAATATTATGAAAAATTCCCTTTGCCATAATCTTGCTTCCCCCCCCCCCCCCACAACACTGGGCGAGACTAGCCCTGTGCTCCTGGTGCCCCTTGCTCCCCATCCACAGGACCCCGCAAATCCAGCCATTGGCTCCCCCTACCCAGCTCTGCTGGTGCCCCTCATTCCCAGCCTGCTGAACCAGCCACAGGCTCTCCCCACCCGACACTCTTCAATCCCAGCCACAGCCTCCAGCTACTCGGTGCTGAGCTCTGCCTCTCCCCAGCTGTGGGAACACCCCTCAATCCTGGCTCTCTGCCAGTGTCCTCACATGGTGATGTGACCGCAGGAAGTGGTGGCTGGGTGTGATGCAGAAGGGGCACAGGGCTCGGGCACCAGCTGTTGCCAGGGCCTGGAACAGATGGAGGCTGCTGGTTTGCGGCTGTCACTTTAATTGCTCGGCAGTGGGGCTGGGCAGGGGCTGCTCTTTCCCCCCATCTGTCTCCCCAGCCCTCAGGTGTCCCCTTGCCCACTGCTGCTCCTGGGCCCCAGAATCGTAGAAGAATCAGGAGACCTGAGGAGTTCATCTAGTCCAGCCACCTGCTCAAAGCAGGACAACCCCAACTAAACCATCCCAGCCAGGGCTCGTCAAGCCAGGCCTTAAAACCCTCTGTGGATGGAGCGTCCACCACCTCCACCGGTGACCCATTCCCATGCTTCACTACCTCCTGGGGGGAAAGGGTTAGCTAATATCTGACCCAGACCTGCCTCACAGCACCTGGAGACCATTCTATTACCACTGAGAACAGCCCAGCTCCATCCTCCCTGGAATCCTTTCAGGTACTTAAAGGTGCTATCAAATCCCCCCTCACTCTTCTCTTCTGCAGACTAAACAAGCCCAGTTCCCCCAGTCACTCATCAGTCATGTGCCCCAGCCCCCTCATCCTTTTTGTTGCCCTGTGCTGGACCCTTTCTATGCCCACATTCTTCCTGGAGTGGGGGGCCCAAAATGGGACACAGTACTCCTAATGTGGTCTCACCAGTGCCGACTAGCGGGGAATAATCACGTCCCTCTGTCTGCTGGCAACGCTCCTCTTACTGGAACCCAATGTGCTGCTAGCCTTCTTGGCCGTAAGGGCCCACCGCTGACTCATACCCCCGAGGTATCAAACTCATTCGGTGTCGGGGGCCGAAGAGAGTCCGAGTAGACTTCCTGACCCCCTTCCCAGCACAGTACCCTGAGGTCCTGACCCCTTCCCCGGCTGCACTTGGGGCAGTGTGGGTTTCCCTTCCCCAAACCCCCAGACTCTCTGACACCTTCCCTTTCCCCTGCTCTGTGGGCTCCCCTTGCTGCATTGCCCTTCCCTTCTCCCCTTCCCGCTGCAGCTCCTCTGCCCGTTCCCTTCCCTGCACAGAGCTCCATTCTGGTCCCCACCCACCTTTCCCACACCAGTTCCCTAATGCCTTCCCAGCCCCCCACCCCACAGAGCCGGCTCCCCCACCATACACACTTACCTGGCTCACGGGCTCAATCCAGCCCCTGGAGTCAGTTCTCTGGCCAGGCCATTCCCCGCCCTGGGCCACTGCCTAGGTGTATGCAGGGCAGCAGATTTTTAAAAGGCCCTGGCCAGGTGTCAACAAAATTTCTGTCCAGGTTGGTGCCCAGCCTCAAAGCAAAGCACCCAGGTGGGACCCTTGCCACCACTGAAAAAAACCTGCTCAGTCCCCGAATCTGCACGGGGCTGAGAAAAGCGCCTGCAGTTTTCACTTTTACCGCCAGATGGTGCGACCCCACTGCATCTCTGGAGCAGAGGAGCGCCCTCTGCTGACAAGAAGTAAAATTGCAGGCACTTTACCGGTGCTTGACGGTTTCGGCAGTGGGTAGCTGTGCAGGGCTCTCCAGGCTGGATCCGGCTTGCAGGCCATAAATTTGACACCCCTAAGGTCAGAAGGGACCAGTATGATCATCTAGTCTGACCTCCTGCACAATGCAGGCCACCCCCCACCCACTCCCACAATAAACCTCCAACCTGTGACTGAGTTATTACAGTCCTCACATCACGGTTTAAAGACTTTAAGATACAGAGAATCCACCAGCAAGTGAGCCATTCCCCATGGTACAGCGGAAGGTGAAAAACCCCAGAGCCCAGGCCAATCTGCCCTGGGGGAAATTCCTTCCCGACCCAAATATGGTGATCAGTTAAACCCTGAGCATGTGGGCAAGTCTCATCAGCCAGTCACCCAGGAAGAATTCTCTGTAATAACTCAGAACCCACCCCTCCTCCCCCCATGTACCCTCCCTTCTTAGGCCACTGGCAAATTCACCACCCGTAGTCAGTTACCAAACTAGGTCGTCCCTTCACACCAGCCCCTCCATACCTTGATCAAGCTCAGTTCTGAAGGCACTTATGGTTTTTGCCCCACAGCTCCCTTGACAGGCTATTCCAGAACTTTACACCTTTGATGGTTAGAAACCTGTGTCTAATTTCAAGCCTAAATTTCCTCTCTTCCACTGTAACCCCCCAGGTCCTTTTCTGCAGAACGGCTGCCTGGCCAGTCAGTCCCCAGTCTGTAGCTGTGCCTGGGATTCTGTTGACCTAAGTGCAGGACTCTGCACCTGTCCTTGTTGAACCTCATCAGATTTCTTTTGGCCCAGTCCTCCAATTGTCTAGGTCACTCTATGCTATCCCTGCCCTCCAGCATATCTACCACTCCCCCAGCTTAGTGTCATCTGCACGGAGCCGCAGCCAGAGCCCCTCACCATCCCCTCTAGGCTGCCTGAAAATGTGGCGCATCAGCGCTGCCCCCTTACAGGGGAGTGGGCGGGGGGGGGGCACAGTTGGCAGTGCTGATGCTTCACACCACAGGCAGCCCAGAGGGGATGGTGAGGGGCTCTGGCTGCTGCTCTGTGCAGGGAGCCCCTGACACCCACTGAATGGATGCGAGATGTTATGGCAACGGGACTGCGGCCTCAGCAGCAGGGAGACCTGGCTGGCCCCTGTTTTCTGGCAGAGAAGTGGAGGTGGGGAGGACAGCAGTGAGCTGGTCTGTGGGGAGATGGCCCTTGCTGCCCTTGTGACCAACCTCCTCCTTCTTCTTTACAGATCCTGGTGGGACCCAGCCTGCCGGCCATGGCAACACCACAGCCCCCTCACCTACCCTACTCCGGCCACCAGCCACTCCCCGGCGGGGCCTGATCAGAGTCACCACGCAGAGAGCTCTCCAGCACCCCCCTGAGCCTGGGCCTGGGCCCAGCCACCCCGCCACAGCCCCTGCCTCCAGCGCATCCTGCCCCCCTGCCAGCGGGGCCTGCAGCCCCCTGCCACTCAATCAGACACTTCTGCGTTGGGCAGACCTGCAACACACGCTGGGCTCCACCTGGCAGATGCACGTTTATGGCACTGGTGCCCTCTTCCTGCTGCTCAGCCTGAGCTCCACAGTCAGCCTCATTGGCTCACCTATCCTGGGCCTGCCCCGCCTGCCCTACACTATGGGCGCCAATGCCCTGCTGCTGGGCGTGGGCCTGCTCCGTGCCACCTTCCTCCTCGCTGACCCCTATGGTGCCAGGGCCCGGCTGCCAGCCCAGGCTGTGCAGCTGCTCTACAATGCACCCTTCCCGCTGCTGCTCAGCGCCTTCGCCCTGCTGCTGCTACTGCTGCTGTGCGAGGCCCGGCTGCAGCTGCTGCCTCCCCGGCTGCAGAGCCTGCCCCTGCTGGCAGTGCTGGCTTCGCTGCAGAGCACAGTGCTGCTGGGCGCTGACCTGCTGCCCCCTCCGCTCAGCCCCAGCATGGCCACGGGGCTGCACCTGCTCTCCTGCGCCGGGGGCACTGCCCTCATGCTGGCCAGCCTGGCTGCGTATCGGCAGCTGCAGTGCCACAGCGCTGCTGGGATGGGCACGGCCCACCAGGCATCACTCAGCTCTGTGGATGCCCGCACCCTCCAGGGGCTGTGCACCGGTGCCCGGGTGCTGGTGGGGTGCAGCGCCCTGGGGCTGCTCTGCTGTGGGCAGCAGGCGTACGGGGCGCTGTGGCTGGGGGGTGTGCTGGGCCCGCCAGGGCAGTTCTCCTGGCCATGGTGGGGGGTGCAGTTCTGGGCCCGGATCTGTGAGCTGCTGCTGGCCTTCGCCCTGTGCTTCGTGGCCTCGCATGCCTGCTGCCGGCACTGCGGCTCCGCCAACCACACCTGCTGGGCCAAGATCGTCCGCTACTTCTGCACCTACCGCAAGGCGGAGGGGCCCGAGTACCCCAACAACTGCTACGAGTGGGCGCAAGGGGCGCTGGAGCAGGCAGCCAGCAACGACATCAGCAAGAGCCTCATCCGCAACCCTCCTGAGCAGGTGCACCTACGGGCGCTGAAGGACAGCAATGAGGTGCGGGCCAGTGTGGCTGTGGCCCCCAGGGGCTCCCCTGCATCGCTGGGCCAGCCTGGCCGTAGCCCCAAGACAGGGCCCCTGGGGCGGTCCTACACCAGCGTCTGCTTCGAGAAGTCATCAGTGGTGTCGCTGGGCGAGCTGGAGTTCCGCCCACCCTCGCCCATCAACCTGAGCCGCAGCATCGACGAAGCCCTCTTCAAGGAGCACCTGGTGCGTGACCGCCTCTTCCTGCGCGCCAGCCTGCAGTGCTCAGGCCCCCAGGACCCCTGCAGCGCACTGCACCAGAGCTCAGTGCTGGGCCCCCTGGCTGAGCCCCTCCTGCCCGCCAAGGCCTGGCAGCGACGCAGCAGCGACCCTGACTATCTGTACAGCCTGGCCCGCTGCCGCTCGCTCAGCGACCTCCCCTCCCAGGGCAAGGGCCCGCCCAGCGAGCCCCCGACTGAGGGTGCGATCTCGGGCAGCTCCCTCGACAGCTTCTCCAAGGGCTCCCTCAAGATCAGCTGGAACCCCTGGCGCCACGGCCTCGCCTCGCTGGAGAGCTTGGCCCTGGAGACGCCCAGCCGAGCCCAGCTGCTCCCCCAGGAGGCCCCTGTGTCTGGCGCCAGCGGGGAGGCTGGAGACTCGGACCCTGAAGGCAGGAGGAACTTCCTGGCACTCAGCAAACAGGTGGATTCCCGGAGCCTGTCCAGCGACACCATAGAGCTGTAGGGTAGGGCCATGTGTGCCCCCCGTCCCCTCCCCCAGCCATGGGAGTCCCTGTAGGCCCCAGCCTGGCTTGTGACCCCCCCAGCAGTGGGGTGCCCCAGTACTAGTTGCAGTAGCTCAGATTTTTGCACTGGGAAAGGGAGGGTCGCACCAGCCGGTCGGGGGGGGCCGTGTCAGTGCAGGTCAGCAAACCAAGGAGTCCTGGGGCCTGTTACAGACTGAAACATTTATTGGGTGTGTGAGCTGGGGGGTGGGATTTTTGTCTGCTTGTCCCCACAAACACTCGTGATATCGAAATGTGTTAGTTTTTACACGTGTGTCCCCAGCACACTTGCTGGCTGAGCGGCGTGTGAGGCTGCCCCAGCCCTTGGGGGCGGGTGCCAAGGCTGGGGGGGGCACCCCGTCCCTGATGCCAGAGGCTGTAGCCAGCCAATATTGCTGCCGCGTGGAGGGGGGCTTGGGGGGGGGGCGGCCCTTGAACACGGCAGCATAGCACAGCGGGGCGGGGGGGCTCCCGCCCCAGCAGGTGGTGCAGAGTGGCTAGGGAGGAGCTATGGTCTGGGGCACCCCATAGATCAGCCCTGCACAGGCAGCGCAGCCCTGGAGCAGCCCCCCACCCCACCCCCCAGAGCAAAGTGGCAGGTGGGGCTGGGAGCTTGTGGGGCTCTTTGTGCCAAACGCCAGAAATAAACATGATGGCAGAGGAGACCCCCCCGTGGCTGGTGCCATCCTTGCCGCGCCGCGGTGGCCGGGGGGGGGGGGCTGTACCCGGCCCTGGGGCTCGGTGCTGTGCCCCCATTGGGGGCAGGGCTCCTAGGTACCTGGCCCGGCTCGGTGCACCCCATAGTGCTCCCAGAGTGGCGCCCTCTGCTGGCCAGGCCAATGCTAGCCCCCCCTTAGTCCACTGGGCCGTATGTGGGTGCTGCGCCTCAGTTCCCCCCCATTGACCCAGTCCCGTTCCCAGGCGCTGGCGGCTGCTTGTGCCAGACACACCCGCCAATGAAGTCGGGACCTGCTCCCCGCCCCCGATTTGCTAGACGGGTCGAGCCCCCCCTGCCCCGGACCCCAGCACTACCCACGGGTTCGTGAACAGGTTCCTTTATTATCCTGTGCGGGTGTGACAGACAGACGGACAAACGACCCACAGCGATGGAGCTCCCTGGTCGGGGGGCGGGGCGATGTATGGCCCGAGGCTGCCAGGTGCAGAGGCTCACCTCCCCCCCCCCCCCAACTCCTGCACAATTAGACCAGGCTTCGCCCGGGTTTGAGCCGAGCCCCCTCCACGGGGCCCAAATCCGTCGGGTCGGCTCAGCCCTGTGCGGATCCGTTCCTGCTGCAGACACGGGGCTGGTCCGGGGCACCCAGCTCACTCTGCCTCTCCCGCAGCCACCCCCACACCGGAGCCGCTGGCTCTAGCCCAGCGCCGGGGAACAGGACACCTGCAAAGGCCTGGCCCCCCATGCAGCCCCCCCGCCCAAGGGGTGCTGTATTAAACCTGCTTTCCCGGGGCTTGGCTCACGTGCCCAGCAGAGCCCCACCTGGCTGTGGTTTGCCCAGTGGGGGAGGGAAGGAGAGAAGCCTCTCCCCCCCCCCCAATCACCGGGGCAGGGCACCAGGACCGTATCCTCCCCCCGGGCCCTGGCACGACCCCTGGCCTGGGGCGCATATGAGATCCCGCCTGTGGGGCAGGTGCCCACACCCCTGAGACTCCATGAGTGGCCACCCTACATCTAACCCTGCCCCCCACACCCCAGGCACTGCCCTGCCTGTCCCTGGGGGAGAGCAAAGCCCATGGCAGTCAGGGGTCGCCTGCATCTGCCCCACAGCCCCAGCCGTTTTCAGGAGGCCCAAGGGCCCCGCCCGCCCGGGCATTACCATTAGCAGCGGCCCCCAGGAGCACTTCTCCACCCCCCCCGGGGCAGATGGAGCCCACAGCTCACCCTGGCCCGCCCGCGGCGTGGGGGACCGAGGGAAGTGCACACAGGGGCCCATGAGGTCTGGGCCCCAGGGCTGAGCCCTGGCTGGGAGCCGTGGCTGGAGGGCTGAGTTAGGCGGCCTTTCTAGCAGGCAGCATCCCCCTCCACAGAGCAACCTCTCACTCCCACCCATGGAAAGATGCTGCCAGCCTCGCAGCACACCCGCGGATGGTACAGGTCCTGTGCCCCCGCAAGGAGAAGCTCCACCATGCAGGTCTTCCTTCACCCTCACTGCCCCTGGGGCAGGCAGCTCTGGCCTCCCCCCAGCCTCCACCGCACTCTGGGGCAGAGCAGCGGGCACTGGAGCCAGCCCCATGCAGCAGTGAGCCCCAGAGAAACACTAGGCTCCCTGGCACGGGCACACAGCTGATTCCCTGCAGTGCTGCCCCCAAACCCGATGGGAAGCAGAATCCCTTTCCCCCCCCCCCCCCAGGGCTGGGCTGGTTTCAGGCTGGCAAGCAAGAACCTCCCTCCCCCAGGTGCATGCAGGTCCCAGCCCAGAGTCCCACAGCTGCCCCATAGCTAGGACAGCAGTGTGGCTTCGTCTCTGCTGGGATGGGACACACAGGGCCCAGGGGCGGGTGTTCCTGATCTGGCTCCACACCCAAGCCCCCTTCCCAGGGCCGCGGTTCTAAACCCGTGTCGGGAGACAAGTGTTGCAAAGAGCCGGGAGGTGTCACAGAAAATTAGCAGCTCAGTCTGGGGCTCCTGCCCCCCACTGCTGTCCTCAACAGCCCACGCCTGCTCCACAAGAAGCAGCAGCAAGGGCCAGAGGAGTAAAGGGACTTCGGGGCTGCAACCCAGAGATCCTGGGCTGCAGGGGGCACCCCCAGCCCACAAAAATAAACTGGGCTCCATTGAGCCAGACCTGTGCTGGCTTGACTCTGCCTGCACCCAGGTCCCAGAGTGCTGCATGCTCCAGCGCCCGCAGCCTCCCACGTGCCCCCAGCAGATTGTAGTGTCATGCAGGGGAACATCATCCGTTAGATGTGTTGCAATGGAAAACCCCAGGGCCAGCTCAGGGCCAGGACCAGACCATCTGCCTTACCTTGCCCCGCCCCGGCTGTCCTGGGAGAATAGAAGGCTGGCTCTGCTCCAAGGAAGAGCAGCCCCCTGCACCCAGCAGGTCCAAGGGCAGGGCAGGTCCCTGCCACCCCGTCTGGCTGTCAGCTCCTCCCAGGATCCCTACCGCAGATGGGGCCCAGCGCTCCACCAGCTGGATCTCCACTCCATCCTCTCTGCCCACACCAGCCCCAGACCACCGCCTGGAGCCACCATAATATTGAGACTCCCAATGTGGGCTGTGCCTTCCGCAGGAGCCAAATCAGCTAAGCTCAGCCCAGCATGAAATGTGCAGGCAGTGTTTGTCTCCCCCTTCACACAGACCCATCCTGCCCAGGGAGAGGGGCAGCTTCGCCACCCCCAGATCAAAGCCCCCTTCAACCCCCCAGAGCGCAGCAATGGGACCTGCGCAGCTGAGGAGCCACAGCCCCCCACGCACTGGCTCTTGCCAGGAGGGCCTGTCAGGCCTCCAGATTCAGTGCGGGGCCTATTTACGCCCCTGGAGCCCAGGGACCCGGATTTGGCTAAAGCCTCCACTGTGGTCTGTACTGGAACCAGCTGTGGCTCCCTGGCATGGCAGGCTCCGTGGCCAGTGGGGACACAGGGGGCTTCAGCTCCCCACTGCTGACTGCCCAGAGTGTGCCCTTCACTCCCAAGCCATTCAACGCCCCTGGTCCCAGTCCCAGGGCTGAGCCAGGGCCAACCTCCGGCACAGCCACCCAGCCCATCGCAATCCCTGGCTCCAGCCTTAGGGAACACCCCGAACCACAGCAAGGACCTGCCTCAAACTGTAGAGCCACACAGCACCCCACACCTCCTGCCAGCTCTCCACGCCACTGAGATCTGAATGCCAGCCCAGGATCCCAGGGACGCCCACCCGGACTGGCCAGCTCAGAGAACCCCCCCAAAGGCACCATCTCTCCCCCCTGGCCTAGAGCTCCCAGTTGGGGACCCTGTTGCAGAAGCCCCGAGCCAGCCCTCTCTTCTCCGCCCACAGCAGGAGCCTGCCTGGCGCTGAGGCCCAAGACAGGCCAGCAGGTCCCTGAGGACTGGCCCCAAAGCCACAGTCCAGAGGCGGCTCTCCCAGAACCACACGCCCTGTTCTACTCCGCCCCAAAACTCCTCATGCCATCTACCAGCCCTGCCTCCCATTGCAGTGCGACAGACGGGCGGACAGGAACTGGCCACACCCCAGCCCCTGAGCCACAACGCTGTTCACCCGCCAGAACCTAGCCTGCACCCGAGGGCCTTGAGGCTGGCTAGGGACGCCTGGCAGGGTGCAGGAAATCAGTTACAGGAGGCTGGGAACCCATCTCAGCACACCACCCTGCCAGCGTGCCTGGTAACGGGGATCCCAGCCCTTCCCATGGGCTACCAGGGCACTCTCATCTGCAGCGGGCCCTGGACACAGCTAGGGCCTGGTGCTCCTGGCAGATAGCTCCCCAGGGCAGGGCAGGTGGGGCTCAGAGCCCTCCCTGGGTTGGGGCACTCCACTGTCCCCCTCTCATCTTTCCTACAGCTCATTCAACCCCGGGAAAAACACAGCTTCAGCCCTGCACCTCCAGGGCACTGGGCCCAAACCTCAGCAGCCAAGTCTCTGCCAAAGCCTCCCATCAGGGCGCCAGGCGCCAGCCCCGTCCCAAGGGCGCAGACTGGCCTCAGACACGAGGCCGCTGAGCAGGCAGGCAGGACGGATGCCAGTGTCGGAAGGGCAGCGCTGCACAGGCCGTATCTGCCCTGCCCAGTGGCTGGGCACTGCCAGCTAGGAATCGTGGCCAGCCCTACATCGTCGCTGCTGGGAGGCTCCAGCAGTAACAGAGGGGGGCTGCTCCACCCTGGGGGCGGGGGCAATGGGGACGGGACCCACAAGGACAAAACAAGGAGAGTGGGGAAAGCGACTCGAGAACCTGGCACAGGCCCGGCCGTGGGCACCAGATCCTGGCCTGCACCTCCAGAGCCGGGGCCCCTGCCCCCTGCAGTGCAGGGGGCCCCTGCTCCCCATCACAGGGACAATCCCAGGCCTGTGTTGAAGGCCTCGTGCAGGGAGGCAGGGAGCAGCCTGTGGCCAAGCGCTATCTGCCCTTCATGAAGCCGTCAAGCACACGGTCGCTGCGCTCCGAGAGCCAGTAGCCGGCCATGGCTGCCACCGCGCCGATGAAGATGGCGGTGAAGACCATGTCGCCCTTGGCGGCCAGCGTGGCCAGCGCGCAGATCACCGCGCCAAAGAACATCTGCTGCAGCACCACGACCTCGTCCTCCGTCACCTCGTCGAAAAAGCCCTTCTCGGGGGCGTCTGCAGGGGAGGGGAGTCAGGAGGACCAATGGCCCAGGCTGGAGACGCAGCACCGTTCCCAGATTGGAAACTCCCAGCCCCCCACACCCCTCAGGGAGCCACATCACACACCCCCAACCCTGCCCCTCCGGGAGCCCCACCCCCACAGCCCTGAACCCTGCCCCTCAGAGAGCTCTACACCCACCCAGAACCCCAGCCCTCTGCCCCACTAGCCTGGAACCCCATTCCCACCCCTATAGTCTGGAACCCCAGACACCCGAGACCCTCCCACCCTTCCCCACTTGCACCCAGAATCGGCAGAGGGCAGGACTCCCCCTGTGGCCCTCCCTGGACGAGCCTGCCACACACGGGTCTGTCCTACCTGGAGGTTTGTCCTCCACACACTCGCCCTCCCTGCGCACGTGGCCCGGCGCGCACACACACCGGTAGCTGCCATCCGTGTTCTCACAGAGCTCGTGGGCTGCGGTGCAGACGGGCTCCTGGGCATCGGCGCACTCGTCCACGTCTGCCGGGCAGGGCAGAGGTTAGAGCCAGCGCGCGGGGTGGAGTGGAGGGCGGATGGGACACAGCACTCACCCAGGCACTTGGGTCCATCCCGCTGGTAGCCTTTGTTGCACTTCTTGCAGCGAGCAGGACCGGCACCCATGCAGCCCACGCAGGCCGTGGCGCAGTCTGGGGACGTGAGGGACACACACTAGCTATCGGAAGCCCAGCCTCCACAGAGCGCAAGCGCAGGCTAAGTTACTCCTGGGCGCAACACTCTCACTGCATCTGGTGCCAGGCAGCGAAGGGCACCACACACACATTCTGCACAGGGTGATGGAAGGTGCAGGGCCACCCCAAAGGGTCCTGCCATTCACCGCAGCTACAGCCATGGACGCAGAGAGAGTGGGGCGCTCCTGGTCTGGACCGGCCTCCCACACCCGGCCCAGGACTGCTCCACCTGACCACACTACCCAGCGCTGGCCCCCCATCCAGGGCAGGCACAGGCGCGGCCACGCAACGGCCCAGCTGGCACCCGCCCCGGGGCACAAGCTCTAACCTCGGCACTCATAGGAGCCCTCTGTGTTGACGCAGAACTGGTTGGCCCGACAGTGTGCCATCTCGGTGCCACATTCGTCCACGTCTGCGAAAGAGAAGGACTTCAGCCTCCCAGCCCCGGCCCATGGCTCGGCCCAGCCCAGCTTGTGGTAACCCCCACCCCACTCCACAGCTCAGCCCTGCCCCTCCAGCAGCCCCGAACCATAGCCCCTCCCCCATTTATGGGCCTTCCTTTTGCTCCAACACCCACGGCAGCAAGGCCCCGGCCCCAGGACATGCTCACAGGGAGGGGCCTGGCCCTGGCTCCCCTGGGCAACAACAGCAACTCACCAATGCACCTGTGCTCATGCAAGACCCAGCCCCTCTTGCAGCGCAGGCAGCTGGAGTCCTCTGGCCCGGAGCAGCGCCCGCAGGCCCGGTAGCACTCTGCCAAGCAAGCAAGACAGGCTTGAGGCTGCAGCTGGGCACCTCACCATCTGCCCAGGCAAATCCCAGCCCCATGGCCAGACTGCACAGGGACATGGCCCGTCCCCCAGGGCTTCCCCCCAGCCACCCCCAGAGTGCAGCCCAGGGACAGCAGCGCTCACACCCCCCGGCCAGGACTACACACTGCCTGTGGTCCGGATCTGCCCCCCCACACACACCTGCCGTGCCGCACTACATACCAGCACATACCAGGTGGCTCTCGTTCCTGGCTGCCTCATAATAGCCGTCTGCACACTCGGAGCAGAAGGAGCCGCCGTAGCCCGGGCTGCAGACGCACAGGCCAGTGCCCTGGCGCGTGCCCTCGCCGTCACATTTCCCATTCCCGCTGCACGGCTGCTGGCGCCCACCCGCACAGGCTGCAGGGGCATAGGTCGCTGCGCTGATCCCATGGCTGGGCACAGGCCTGTCCCATTACGCAGGGCCCCCCAACCCCACCCATGGCACTGGTCCCCCGTCCCAACCCATATCCATGGGCTGTGCCCACCAGCCTCCAGATCCTGCCCACAGACCCCACCCTGTCTGGCCTGCTCCCCCATCCCTTCCCATGGTCCCAGCCCAGTCCCCCCATTCTCTGCCCATGGCCCCCAGGCTGGCTCTGCCACCCCATCAGGCAGCCAGCGGCACGGTGACTCACACAGGCAGTCAGGGCCATAGGTGCCAGGCGGGCAGCAGACCTCCAGTGTGTCCATGCAGAGCCACTGGAAGAAGTCAGGGTGGTGCTGCTGCCTGAGAAAGAGCAGAAGACACCATTACCCCATGGAGAAGTCATTAATGTAGGCCCTACACAAAGACTGCTAGCTATGATTGTAGCCCAGGCACCTTCAGCAGCATGGGCACGGACATCCAGGCAGGACACACAGACAAGAATGCTACTGGGAAACAAAGCCCATACCCTGTGCCCAGCACCCTGCTGCCCTGGGCCCCGTTCCTACCCTACCCGTCCAGGCCCAGGATGGGGCAGCATGCAGACCGTCTCCAGGGGATAGGAGCTGGCAGCCTGTGCCTAGATGGGGATCACCCAGGTACCCAGGGCCAG
The DNA here is from genome assembly GCA_007922175.1 of Pelusios castaneus. Lineage (NCBI taxonomy): Eukaryota > Metazoa > Chordata > Testudines > Pelomedusidae > Pelusios > Pelusios castaneus. The sequence goes on from ML685770.1 coordinate 27,978,235, forward strand.
GTGTGACACACTGCACCCCATACACACTCTTGTGGTGTGAGCTGTGACCCCAGGGGGTGTTGAGGAAACTTGTTAAAAGAAAGAGGCCCCTGGTCTAGGGGCTCTCCCCTGGCATCTGGCTCCCACCCAATATCAAAGACTGGCACCTACCCAAAGGGAGGGAGGAGCGGAGTCTGGCTGTGAAGCCTCACAGCCAACTGGTGTGGTAAGCTGAAAGATAGGCTGGAATGCGGGTTTTCTTTTATTCGATTGTGACTAACTCCTTGACATTGCTAATCTTTGGATCTAGATCACTCTGATTTAGAATCACTTCAAATCTTATTGTCATCAATGAACTGATTTTTTGGTTTAACCTGAAGCAGTGCATGTGGCTTGAGTGTGTGCAGAGACCTCACTGGCAGTGACAGAGCTGGTGCACAGCAATTTCTTTGTTAAACTGATGGGATGTAATGGGCAGCACCGGGGTTACCTCTTGGATTGGGGGCGCTGGCTGGGGGTCTGTTCCGTGAGGTGCTGGCCAGAGGGCTTCCTCACTGGGTGAGGGACTGATTACCTGCAGGAGGCTGGTGGGAGCTGACCCAGGAGTGGGGTTCACACACCAAAGCAGGGTAAGTCGGGGCCCAGGCGTGGAGAATTGGGGGGGCACAGCAGCACACTAGTCCAGATTGCAGGAGGGGAATGTCACATCAGGTCCAGAGCCAAACCTGGGGGGCACAGACCCTGCTGCCTGTGCCCAGCACTCACCACTGGAACCACCAGCTTTCCACATGCTCCTCGGCCTGCTCCAGTAGCTGGTGACAAGTGAAGTCCGACTTGCCGCACACACTCTCCAGCACCTCCAGCAGGCGCGTCTCACTGCACAGGAACAGGGTCAGCATGCGGCAGGCATGGTCCCATGGCACATCCGCCCCACCCACCGGCCTATGGCACCTCCTCTCCACCCTGACCACCACCCACATGGCAGCCCCTGCCAGACCCACAGCACCCTCCTCCCAGCCCCCCCACCACAGAGTGCCCCCACCCCATCCACCAATCCCAAAGCAAGCACCTCTGATCCAGACGATCACCCCATGGTGCCCCCCAGAACTACAAACCCAGCCAGCCCCATCCCCTCCTCCTGACAGAAGCTGGAGCTCTGGGAAGACAGCTCCTCTCTCTGTGAAGTCTTCACCCCCCCAAGTGTTACAGCCCCAGACTCCAGCTGGGGGACAGCGGGAAACTGTGAGATCATGGGTGAGCTGCAGCAGGACTCGGACAAGAATGTCACCCACTCACCTGTGGGCATATTTTGCCAACTTCTCCTCCTCCCAGGCTGTGTTCCCGCCCCCGAAATTCTCTCGCTCTGTCTGCTCCAGGCCCTGGGGAGGCAGGGGAAGGTCACAGCCCCCGGCCCGGCCCTGCAGTAAACCCCTTCCAGGTCCATAGCCAGCCCAGCCCCCCTCCCAGCCGCTCCCCATGGGGGGTGCAGCCGAGCCCATGGAGAACACAGACACAGGGAAGGCCCCACCGCCCCCGCACCTTCAGGAAGCTGCTGGCGAGGTCCCGGCAGGTCTGGCAGGGCTCCGGCGGGGAAAGGCCGGCACAGCACGAGGCCAGCAGCAGCCCCGGCAGCCAGATCGGGGCAGGCAGGGCCCCCCTCCAGGGTGACGCCATCTCCGGGCTGGGGAGAGAGCAGCAGCCGTGACCCGCCGGCACGGGCACAGCCTCCGGCGCGGCCAGCCAGGGCCGCACGGGGATGGGGCGGTGCCCGCCCAGGCTGACCGCGACAGACCCCACCCAGCTGCGGGGCTCGGCCCCACCAAAGCGGGAGGTGGGGGGCAGGGGCCAGGCCGCGAGCGAGCGAGGCGACTCTTGGGGCACGGCCGGGGCTCAGCCCTGCCGGGGCCGCGGGGACCGGGGCTCAGCAGCCCGCGGCCGCAGAGGCGGTAACGGTGCGGGGTAAATGGCCCCGCGGGCCTCAGTGCAGGCGGCTCCCCGGGCACGGCTCTGCCAGCAGGGCAGCCCCCGCCCCATCCCGGGACAGCGCGCGGGCCGGGCTCGGACGGGGCAGGGGGAGGGGCGGGGCAGGTCCTGGCTCGGGCGGGGGGAGGGGACGCGGCTCGCGGACCCCGCCCTCACCTGCCCGACCCCGAGTCCCGCACGACCCGCGCAGCCCGAGCGATGCGCAGCGCAGCCCGACCCCCCCCTGCAGCGTCCACGCGCCGCCAATAGCAGCTGGCCCTGCTTGCGCAGTGACGTCACCCTAGCACAGCACAGCCAATCTCCGCGCTCCGCGCCGGGTGCACCTGTTAACTGACCGGGCGGGGGCCGCCCATTGGCGCCTCCGGGCCGCTCCTCTCCTCTCCGCCCCGCCCATGCCCAGCTCCGCCCCCTTCCACACAGATCACCCCTTCCCGCCCCATGCCACGCCCCCGACCTCTGGGCCCGCCCATGCCCGGCACCGCCACGCCCCCTCCCGGACCAGCCCCGCCCATGCCCGGCACCGCC
>ML685770.1:27987078-28001219 GCA_007922175.1 Pelusios castaneus
CTGTGTCCCCCACCCTGGGCACAGCATCTCCTCCCTGCTGGATCCCCTTGGACTTTCAGTGCCTCCACTTCTGGGACCCTCACTCCACCTGGAGAACCCCTGGGATCTCAGTGTCCCCACCTTGGGGGTAACATCCCTGCTGCCCCCACCCTTGTAAGTGCCTGCAGGCCCCGTGGGTAGCGGCTCCCAGCCCAGCCTTACCTGCAGACAGAGGCAGGGCAGCAGCTGGGAAGAGGGCAGGCTATAATTCTGGGGCCCCCTCTGCAGACAGGAACACAGGAGACACCGGTCACCCACAAGCCAGTCATCCCCCCTCCCTCCCATGCAGCCACCAGCACCACCGAGTGGCCCCAGAGGGCACAAGCAGCACCCCCATAGCACAGAGTGGGAAACTGAGGGACAGGCTCACCCCAGACTGCTGGCAATGCTGGGACCGAACTCAGACGGCCAGGTTCCCTGCTAATCTCTGGACCCCACTCCCTGCCTCAGCCAGGAGTCCGGGCTCCCAGCTCACTGGCTCTAACCCATAGACCCACTGCTGCCCATGGAAAGATGAAGGCAGGGTGCCGCTGTGGGATTGGGGAGGAACTGAGGAATGGGGATGGGCACGGGGTGGGCAGAGGAGAGGTGCAGGGTGGGAGTTGGGTACTAGGAGCTGATGGGGCAGAAAGGACTCTGAGTCAGGCCCCACACTCACCACTGTCTTGGGGCTGAGCCCTTTGAGTTCACGTGTCTGGTTCCGATAGAACCACAGGGTGAAGTTCTGCCCCACGGGGACATCCTGCACCTGCACCACTGCTTCTTCCGGCCCCATGGAGACCTGCACCTTGGGTACTGCCATGGAATAGCAAATGAGACCCCCAGCCCAGGGACCCCTCCTCACTGCCCCAGGAGTGCCCACCCCATTGAGGACCCCATCCCTCCAGAGCCACCAGGGCCTCAGTTCTTTGCCCAGTGTCTCTTGAGCTGGGGGGCTGGCTGGTCCGAGCTCCGACCTGGAGGCGCGTGTGGAAAGACCATGCTGGACGGGGCGCAGCATCTGGCAGTGCTAGGACAGACGCCAGGAGGCTGTTGGGGGCTCTGGCACCCATATATGCTCAGTACCGGGGGGCGCTTTTGGGGAGTTGGTGACGCCCACATGAATTGCGCATCACGAGTGCCTACCTTGGCATAGCCGGATGGTGCCCTGTGCTGCAGGCCAGGAACAGTCTGTGGGGGGACAGTGCAGGGGGTCAGCAGGGGATACAGAGCTAGCTGCCATGGGGGGTAGGGCAGGCGCAGGAGCCGGCACTGGGATGCCAGCCTAGGAATGCCCCATGGGGGGCCATGGCTGATGCAGGCTGCGATTGGGCACCCACCTGACACACGGTGTGTCTGGCTCAGCACCTCCCAGTAGCGGGGACTTGTATAGGACGTGACGTGCACTAGCCCTCGTAGGGCCACCTCGAAGCAGTCAAAGCGCACGGAGCCCTGGGGAAACAGGTCATTCAGCCACGGGGCCCAGCCCAGCACTGCCACCTCGCTCAGGGCCAGACATGCACAGCAGGGTGCTGAGTCCACCCAGGGCTCAGCCCTTCCTCCTCGAAGCTCCAGCCCAGCAGGCAGAGCAGAGCCACGTACCACAGTCTGGTTGGGGCGTGCCAGGGCACGGGGCAGCCGGACCTCCATGGCGACGCAGCGGGAGGAGGGGTTCGTCCAGGCTGACAGCAGCATCCAGCTCAGGAGGGGCCCTGAGGGAACAAAGGGAGCCGTGAGTGGGCCAACAGAGGTCCCTGGCAGGTAGGGAGAGGGTGTGGGGTCAGTGCAGCTCTCACCACCATCCCAATGCTGCAGGGCATCCTTGCCACGGCTGTCTCGGATCCCCTCACCTGGTGCCTCCTCCGGGGACCCTGAAAGAGAAACAGCCACTCACTGGGCTGTGCCCAGCCAGCCATGCTTCCCACAGGGCCCAGCTCCACCCCCACATGCCCCATGCCCAGGACAGGGTGCCCAACGGCCCAGCACCAGCCCATGGGGTACTCCACACCGTGGGCGGACTACGGCGAAGGAAATTCTACCTGCGGGCAGACCCTACCTGCCCCAGACTGGGGAGTTGGGGTGCAGTGGGGCAGGGCTGTGGGGCAAGGGCTGGTGGGAGTGAGTGGGGCTGGGCACTGAGGCGTGTGCCCTGGAGCAGCCTGGCAAAGGCCTTCTTTCTGCCCCCAACCTGCTCTCACCCAGCACAGCCAGCTGCAGCTCCACCCGCACGCAGGGTGAGCACTCAGATGCCCCTGCACAGTGCAGCACAGACTCCATCCTCATGTGGGTCGGAACCAGAACCGGGTCTGCAGACAGCACCATGTCCCCAGGGCTGCATAAGACGTCCATCTCTGCAGAGGAAAGAGAAAGCCATCTATCCTGGCACATCGAGCCCCACAGCAAGGGGGCCAGGGAGTGGACCTGGAATCAGCAGTGGGGGAGCTGACAGGAGCATGGTTAAGAAGGGGTTCCCTGTGACATGCCTCTCCTACCTGGGTCTAGTCTGACAGCGAGGAACCAAGACAGAAAAAGGAAAGAGATTTGCTGACAGCAGCCGGGGCCCCTTCCTCTCCCCACTGAGCCAGGGCTGGCCTGGCGCAGCGCCAGGGCCTGGAACCGGGGCCGGCTGGCACAGCAGATACCTGTCGAGGTGCCTTGCTGCTGGCAGGGGAGACAAAGGCAAATAGCCAGATGGCACTCTCCAAGAAAGAGCCCGCAACAGGAGGAACATGGCATATGGCCAACGCCTCAGCTAGCTCTTCCTCTGCCTGCACCGTGGGCTCCCAGCCAGACCAGCATCCTGACCCTGCCAGCTTCCCCCCAGGCCTGGAAGAGGAACGGGCAGGGCACTGGGTGATGCAGGAGATGAGGCGTCTGTTGGTGGCATCCCGCAGGAAGCAGGTCCGAGAGTTGAAGGTGGATCTGGCTCGCATCTCAGGACTCGTAGGCAGGCTGCTGGCTGGAGGAAGACCCGGCTGCGCCACAGGGAGGAGACGAACTACAGATCTCCTCGGCCAGTGCACAGTGCAGGTCCCACTCCAGCGAGGGGAAGAACCAGTAGCTGTACTGACAGAGGAGGAGGGGGCAGGCCTGGCCCGTGCAGTCGAGCGGAGGAAGTGTAGGGTGCCGGAGTCAGGGACAGAGACTCCATTCATCAACCTGACACAATACTCCAGGGTTGCAGGCACTGTCTGGTGCCCATGTCTGAGCCGTCAGGGAAGGTTGCCGAGGCTCATCCGTCCTTCTGATCATCTCCCCAGGCTGCTCAGCCAATGGACACTAATGACACTGCCAGAGCCGACCCTCAGCAGCAAGTGCAGCGTTCTGGGGGTGAGGAGTTGGGGTCTGGGGCACCATGATTTCGTGCCTCCTCCTGGGTGAGGGGCAGGGCCCAGGCAGGGACACGTGCCCTGGAAAGCCTTTCCCTGACCAGGGGGTGGTGGTCTAGGAGGGGTCTGCAGGGATGAGCTGGGAGCCACTGGACTTTTATTCATTTGTGAGGCCCCTAAAATATTTTGAATGGAGGTACAGCCCCCCCCCACATGGAAATCTTAGCTATGAAGCCAGAAAACCCCCTAGAGTCCATGGTTGAAAACCACTGGTCTAGCTGAAGAGACTACAGTATAAGGTGGGCGTGCAGCTGGTTGAAAGATGGTCCTCAAAGAGTGGTTAAAATGGTTTGCTGTCAATCTGGGGGACTGTAGCTAGTGGGGCCCATCGGGGTCCAGTGCTAGTCAACATTTTTATTAGTGAATCGGATAACAGAATGGAGAGTGGGCTTAACAAATCTGCACATGCCACCAAGGTGGGTGGGGTTGCAAGCACTTTGGGGGATAGAATTAGAATTCAAAACCTTGACAAAATGGAGAATGGGTCTGAATTTAACAAAATGAAATTCAATATAGTGCAGAATACATCCCCTGAGAAGGAAAAATCAAATATAACCACAAAGTGTGGATTTACTGGCCCGGCAGCAAAAGGTCTGGGGCCTATAGTGGATCACACATTGAATCTGAGTTGTCAATGCAATACAGCTGTGAGAAAACGAATATCCTTCTGCAGTGTATTCACTGGGGTGTTGTATGTAAGCCACGGGCGGTGCGTGTCCTGTGCTAAGCCATGGGCCGTCTGTCCTGCTCTAAGCCACGGGCCGTGTGTCCTGCTCTAAGCCACGGGTGGTGTGTCCTGCTCTAAGCCACGGGCGGTGTGTCCTGCTCTAACCCATGGGCCGTGTGTCCTGCTCTAAGCCGTGGGCCGTCTGTCCTGCTCTAAGCCACGGGTGGTGTGTCCTGCTCTAAGACACGGGCCGTGTGTCCTGCTCTAACCCATGGGCCATGTGTCCTGCTCTAAGCCACGGGCCGTGTGTCCTGCGCTAAGCCACGGGCCATGTGTCCTGCTCTAAGCCACGGGCCGTGTGTCCTGCTCTAAGCCACGGGCCGTGTGTCCTGCGCTAAGGAGAGGCAGCTTTTGGGGTAGGCGAAGCAGGCGGCCTAGGGCCCCGAGCAGTAAGGGGCCCCTTCGCCTACCTCAAAAGCTGTGTCTGCCTTCCACTCTGCAGAACACATGGCAGGGGGCCGTGGCCACGGCCGGGTGGGGGGTGGCATTTCTGTGAGCGGGGAAGCCTGTGGGGGCCCCGGTGGTGGGGGGTCGGGCTGGACAGGCTGGCCCAGGGGCCCAGCTCTGTGCTCTTGCCCTGCCCCTTCCCTTTGGCAGTGGGGGGTTGGGGCCCCCAGCAGGGCATCAGGTCCAGTTTTGGGGCCCCTGGCAGGGAACCAGAGCCAAGGAGTGGGCTGGCCATGAAAAGCTAGGGCCGCAGGAGGCTAAGTAACAGCGCTGTAGAAAAGGACCTGGGGGTTATGGTGGACAGGAAGATGAATATGAGCCAACAGTGTGCCCTTGTTGCCAAAAAGGCCAATGGCATATTAGGCTCCATCAGTAGGAGTATTGCCAGCAGATCGAGGGATGTGATAATTCCCCTCTATTCGACACTGGTCAGGCCGCATCTGGAATACTGTGTCTAGTTTTGGGCTCCCCACTACAGAAAGGATGTGGACAAATTAGAAAGAGTCCAGCGGAGGGCAACAAAAATGATTAGGGGCTGGGGAACATGACTTATGAGGAGAGACTGAAGGAACTAGGCTTATTTAGTCTACAGAAGAGAAGACTGAGGGGAGATTTGATAGCAACCTTCAACTACTTGAAGGGGTGCTCCAAAGAGGAGGGAGCTAGGCTGTTCTCAAGGGTGACAGAGGACAGAACAAGGAGCAATGGTTTCAAATTACAGCTGGGGAGGTCAAGGTTGGATATTAGGAAAAACTTTCTCACTAGGAGGGTGGTGAAGCATTGGAATGGGCTATCTAGGGAGGTGGTAGAATCTCCATCTTTGGAGATAGTTAAGGTCCGGTTAGACAAAGCCTTGGCTGGGGTGATTTAGGGGGAGTGGTCCTGCTTTTAGCAGGGGTTGGACTAGATGACCTCGTGAGGTCCCTTCCAGCTCTATGATTCTATGATTCTGGGGCCCCCAGCAGGGCGCTGGGACTGTGGAGGGGGCCAACCACAGGGATCTGGGGCCACAGGAGACCCCAGCCAGAGTGCCGGGGCTGTAGGGATCCAGGGCTGCGTGGCCCCCGGGTGGAGCACTGGGGCCACAGGTGGGGACCCAGGGCGCTATGGCTGCGCAGGTGGGTTGGGGCACCAGTGGAGCAGAGGGGGCCAGCTGCAGGGATCAGGGTCCGTGGGGGACCCAGGAGGGGCACTGGAGCTGCAGGGGCAGGAAGTGGGGCTGCGGGTGGGGTTTTGGGGTCCCTGGTGGGACACTGAGGCCACGGGGTGGGGGCAGGACCAGTGCCAGGGAGCCCTCTGGGGGCCCCACAAGGGGCCTTTGCCTAGGGCCCAGATAGGCTAAGGCTGCCTCTGGCTCTAGGCCATGGGCGGTGCGTGAGTGTCCAGCTCTGAGTGCTGCACTTTAGGACGTATGTGGTTGAGCTGGAGAGAGTCCAGGGAAGAGGAAGAAAACGGATGCAAGGCTCAGGAGGCCTGGCCTGCGGGAGAGGGTAAGAAGTGGACATGTGTAGCCGTGAGTGAAGAGGCCTGAGGGCGAAGCTGACGACAGCGTTCTGGGGTGCTGAGGGTGCAGAGTGTGGTCTCCAGGCCCACTGAAGGCAGGACAAGGACGGGGCTTCATGGGAAATCTAGGCAGAGATTAGGGAAACTTCCCAGGGCAGCTGTCAGTCCCGCGAGACTCTCCTGTCGGGGGGGCCGTGGAGGGGCTGGGCTAGATGAGCTGCTGAGTCCTCTGCCAATCCAGCGGTGCACTTCCAGGGCTCTGTGACAGGGCATTGCTGGGCCATTGGGGGCCTGGCCCTGGGAACCCACTGCCCCCAGGGGATGGCTCGGCACTGGGGACCCTCTGCCCCATTGCAGGGGAAGGGCAGCTGTGCACTGTGGGAGCCTGGGACCCAGATACCAGGTCCTGGGCCCCCAGCTCTTCTGGGGAGAGAGTGCGGCGCACAGGACCTGGTGGGGGGAGGCAGGGAGAGCCTCCAAGCAGGACCCCACCTTTCCACCCACCCAGGCTGCCTCAGAGCTGGCACTGTGGGAGCTCATGGGCAAAGCCATGGGACACTTACCCAGCAGCCGGCAGGCCAGGCCCTGCAGGGGAAGAAGGGACAGGTCAGGGAGGTCCAGGCTCACCCCATGCATGGCCCCCCCACTCCCTACATGCCCCCAGCTGGGAGCCGCCCACACTGCTCCCCCTCCCACAGCGCCCGGGGAGAAAGCAGGGCAAGAGCACCAGGAGCCCCCCCCGAACCCCTTTTTCCAGCAGCCGTGCAGGCTCCCCCAGGGGGCAGATGTGGGGCAGCGGCAGCCTGAGCTCCAAGGCCAGCCCCTCCCCCCGCCCAGAGCCTTGGCCCCACACCCCGTGGGGCAGGGAACCAGCCGGCGCTGCGCCTGCTGGCCCCACAACCCGCCCAGAGCCTTGGCCCCACAGCCCATGGGGCAGGGAACTGGCCGGCGCTGCGCCTGCTGGCACCGTCTCCATGGCCACGAGCCCCGGGACGACACGGCTGGTTTGTGGCCTCGGAGCTGCCTGGCCCAGCTGGGTTTGTTAGCTGAGCAAACAGCCGGGCCTGCTCCGCACCCGCGCCAGGAGCCCTGTGCCAGCAGGTTCCCAGGCAGCGACAGGGCTCAGGCCCGTGGCACAGGCCCCTGGCCGGAAAAGCTGCCTGACCATCCCCAGGACCTGCCCCTCAGCCACCTTCTCCCCCAGCCCCGGCCCCCTGGCTCTTGGGCCCCAGCCCAGCGCCGGACGGTCCTGCCACGGGGAGGGCGAGTGAGTGAGGGCGGCTTTTCGTGGCATGGTTCTCGGAACAGCTGGCCTGGGGGAGAATTCGCTCCATGCAGCCCCTCACAGCTGGGCACCCCCGGGGCACAGCCTGTCCCAGCCCTTCCTCCAAGCCTTGGCACCAGCTGGTGGGATGTGGACCTGGGAACCCTCCTTCCCTGCCAGTTACCAGCAGAACCAGGCCCGTGCCCAGCGCCCTGTGGCACTGGGAGCCAGGATAGCCCAGGGGAGGGTCAGGGTTAGGGTGTTGTCTGGGGGAGGGGAGCAGCCACTCTCTTTACTCACCAGCACCGCCCCCCACACGCAGCCCCCCAGCCTGAGTCAAGCACAGCAGCAGGGCCCAGGCCCAGATCGTACCCACCTGGGAGCAGCTGATAGCAGCTGGGGGGGCGCAGCGCCCAGCTCTGGGCAGGAGCATGAGGAACAGCCCTAACCCCACAGCTTGCATCTCCCGAGCCAGCAGGTCAGGGTGCACATTGGGGGCTGTCCTCGCCAGCCATGAGCCCCTTCCCCTGGCACAAGCCAGCACCCAGCTCCGGCTTCCCTTCAGTCCAGGCTGCAGGGAGCAACCAGTGGGGATCCGCCCCACAGACTCAGCCAGGCCTGTGCAGGGGGGATTGGCGTAGCCTGGGATCCAGCTGGCGCAGTGCTCTGCACTGTGCAGCACTGCACACTGGCTGCTCACAGTCAGATGACAGGCGGCTCATAGTCCGCACCTTGCCTGCTCCCTTCCACACCCAGAGCCCCAGGCTGCTGGGCAAAGGGCAGGTGGGTGCCGGCTCCAGTGCACCTGGGTCCTAGCGCTGCCGGCCTGAGCAGGGTGAGGCCCAGGAGAGCTGGATTCCTGAGCAATGACGCCTCGGTTGGTGCATTTTCAGGAACCTGAACTCTCATTACAACAGGTGATTTGACCTCCCCCTCCTCTATGTGCTGTTCCCCAGTGTTTGAATCCTAACACCTATTTTGATTTGCTGTTACAGCCTGACCTGATGCTATGTCATACACTCCCCTGCATTTAATTTCCTCCCATTCTGTAACTTTCCCATCTTCAAAGCGTCTGACGAAGTGGGATTTTCTCCCACGAAAGCTCATGCGATAAATAAATCTGTTAGTCTTTAAAAGTGCCCCAGGACTCTGTTGTTTTTCTACAATAGACTAACACAGCTACCCCTTTGGAACTGAACTGAACTGTATGTCAGAGAGACTCGCTGCGGGAGGGAAGATCTGCTATGGGCCCAACTCCTGCTGCTGAAAGACAAGCTGGCGACCCAGCTCAGGGCTGGGAGAGGGACTAAAGTGGGTGGGCTGGACAGTCTGGCTGGCGTAAGTAACTAACACCTATTTCAGAGCCCAGCCAAAGTGCCAGGGCCCGTTACCAGCCCTCCAGTCATGGGGGGAAGCCAGTGGGCTACAGATGGTTGTAATGTCATCAAGCCACTGTCGTTTGTAATGCTCAGACCACCGCTGCACTGCTGTGTAGCCGCTCTGCCCGCTGGCATAATTAAACCACCCCCAAGAAGCAGCGGGAGATATGTCCATTGCGCTGTCCATGCTGGAGCGTCTGTCAGTAAAATGGCTCAGTCAGGCAGAGGCATGTGTCTTTTTCACCCCTCCAACCAGCAAAGTTTTACCGACAAAAGTGTTAGTGTAGACAAAGCATTAGTCTGGGGATAACTCCCTCCCGGCCATGTTCGGGATCTCTGATGAACTGACATGCCTGTCCCCTGTGTGACAGATCCTCACAGGAATCGCGCTCTGCTCCTCTCTTCTCCTTGCGGATCAGGACCCTGCCATGGAGGAGTCTGTCCCAGGTCTCTACGCTCCTACCCTCTTCTCGGCACAGCCAGACAAGACGAAAGCAGCTTGGGAGGTGTCTGCCACCCCTGGGTTCCCCCCCCACAAAGTCATCTCCTTCACCCGACCCCAAAGGCTTTAGCATTCCTGCTCCACCAGGGACTCCGCTGTGGGAGCCCCCTCACAGGGTCCCAGGGAATCCCTCCACGCCCCCCATGGGCCACACACCCCAACCCCCCAGTCAGAGCGATTTCCAGACAGTGTGGAAGTCAGAAGGGTTAATTAGGTCTTTGAAGCATCTGAGGAAGGGGGATTTTCTCCCAGGAAAGCTCATGCGATAAATAAAAGTGTTAGTCTTTAAAAGTGCCCCAGGACTCCTTCTTTGTTTGGCTGACCTACTAACACAGCTCCCCCTGGAACTTCCCAGGCTAAGTGGCCACTCCCCTGAGCTTCACCTGCCCCAACCCGCACAACTGGCACAGGTGACTGGAGAAGGTCCACCCACCCACCCACCCGTGGTTACACTCCCACATACACGAGCAACGCATTGGGGAAACTGGGACACACACACAGCACCCAGAGAAAATCCCCAAAGTATCCCCACTTCATCACACCCTGCAACTCAGCTCCCACGCAGGCACAGAGGGGTGGATGGGAGGTTATAGGAATGGCCTTCGTTTTTAAATGCTGGCTAGTTTCAGACATGAGGAAACCCAAGAGTAGCTCCCGTGGGGTATTTGCTTATATGTAGTATTGACCAGCCATCCCTTGTTAAAGGGGAGGATCACCCGTTTACCAGCACGCTCTTCATTTGCCACTCACACCCTGTGTGAGAAACTGGCACCTGGTGAAAAGGGGCTGGGAGAGGCCCTTCCCAGTGTCCACTTTACATGGCTTTCCCTGGGCTCCAAGCTGCCCAGCATGCAAGTAATTCCCTCCCCACCTGGCAGGTCAGACGCCCCAGGGCTGGGCAGGGAGGGGCACTGAAGCACACGTGTAGCTTGTGTAACTGTGGGGCAGTAAGGAGCTGCCCCTCCTGCTCTCCTTGCAATGGTACCTTGCTCCCTAGAAGGCCGCTCCACAGCAGCAGAACAACCAGCTGGAGGAAGAGAAAAAGTCCATGGGAAGAGGTGCTCTGCGAGGTGCTGCAAGTCAGTGCTGTCCAGTCCTCAATGCAGCAGTGCAGGCTGCATGCAGAAGGAAGGAGGACAGGATCACAATTCAAAATGATTTGGACAAACTGGTGAAATGGTCTGAGGTAAATGGAATGAAATTCAATGAAGACAAGTGCAAAGTTCTCCGCTTAAGAAAGAACAATCCATTGCACACACACAAATGGGCAACGACTGCCTAGGAAGGAGTCCTGCGGAAAGGAATCTGGGTGTCATAGGGGACCACAAACTAAATATGAGCCAACAGTGTAACACTGTTGCAAAAAAAACCCAAACCCCATTCTGGGATGTAGTAACAGGAGTATTGTAAGACAGACATGAGAAGTAATTCTTCCGCTCTACTCCACCCTGATTAGGCCTTAACTGGAGTATTGTGTCCAGTTCTGGGCACCTCATTTCAGGAAAGATGTGGATAAATTGGAGAAAGTCCAGAGAAGAGCAACAAGAATGATTAAAGTTCTGGAACACTTGACTTACAAGGGAAGATTGAAAGAGCTGGGTTTGTTCAGTCTGGAAAAGTGGAGACTGGGAGGGGACATAACAGTTCTCAAGTACCTAAAATGTCATTAAGAGGAGGGAGAAAAATTATTCTCCTAACTGCTGATGATAGGACAAGAAGCAATGGTCTTAAATTACAGCAAAGGAGGTTTAGGTTTGACAGTAGGAAAAATTCCCGACTGTCAGGGTGATTAACCCCTGGAATAAGTTGCCTGGGCAGGTTGTGGAGTCTCCATCACTGGCAGTGTTTAAGAGCAGGTCAGACAAACACCTGTCGGGGATGAGTTAAGAGGGTCCTTGGTCCTGCCATGAGTGCAGGGGCTGGACTGGATGACCTTTCATGGTCCCGTCCAGTTTCTATGATTTTATGGAGGAGCGGCCAGAAGAAAGGTGCAGCAGAAGGAGAGGGACAGACACCAGGACACACTGAGGCTTCTCTGACAGCAAACAGATACCGCAGCCTCTTCAGGACCCGCAGGTTTAACAGTGCCTGACTTGACTCCTATTACAGTCTGGGGAGAGCTGCCCCATAGCGTCTCCCTACATCCCTTCACCCTCAGCATTCCTCAGGGCCTGCACCTTCCCGCTCCCACTGCACATGGGGAAAGCACAGACAATCGCAACTTCACTTGCACTGTCCTGGCAGAGGCGGGGCTGGCCACACAGTTACAAGGGGACAGCAGCCCCCTTTCCTCAGCTCTAGTAAGCAGAGGTGCCCTTAGGCAATTGGGGCCCCTAGGCAAAAGCCCATTGTGGGGCCCCTTGTAGGCCCCCACAGCCTCTCTTTGCAGCCAAGCTCCCCACTGCCAGCCCCCTGACCCACCCTCACGACCCTGGCTCCCTGCCACCGATCCCTCCTCTGCCGGCTCCAGTCCCGCCCCCTGGCTCCCACCCCCCACCAGGCCCCAGGCCAGCCCCTCACCTTCCTGCCAACTGAGGCAGATGCAACTTTTGGGATAGGTGAAGCAGGGGACAGGGCCCCAGGTGTGCCCCTGCTTCATCTACCCCAAAAGCCACCTCTGCTAGTAAGGTGCCTGCACTTTCTCCATTCCTATTTATTTCCTTTGGAGTTCTTCCCTTCTCCTGAGTTGCTTTTCAGCTGTTCTGATGGGCTCTGAGGTCAGCACCCCCCTGGCAGGGAAAGCAGCATGCAGGGCTCTGCTCAGGGCCTGGCTCCCACTTCTGCCCCCAATTCCTGGGCAGGGTACATGAGGGAGGGGCTGCTGCGCACTGGCCCTGCACAACGAACCCTGGAGCATCACGCTGTGGCACCAGCTCTGGCAAGGATGGAGGTGGAAAGGAGACAACCCAGCCACACACTGCTCCCCTTACTGGGCCCTGCAAATGGGCTGCTGGGACAGGGGAGAACTCAGGCCAGAACTCTCCACTGCCGGGTGCTGCTGCTCTCTGCACAGAGCCTAGCCCAGGGGAGCTGTGGGGGGCCGAGGGACATGCCCAGGCTGTACCCTCATGAGGTGTGGGGTTCATCAAGGCCCTGGCCTGGCCGACTCACGAACCCCCACGCCCAGCAATTCACCCCATGCCCAGCCTGCGGCCATTGCACGCAAGAGGGAGCTCAGAGCCTGGCCAGCTGTGCTGTGGGGGTGGCATTCTGCTGTTCCCTGAGGACAGCCACGAGAGCTAGGGCGGGGAGCGAGGGCAGGCAGCACAGGCTGTGCCCAGCCCCAAAGCCAGGGGAGGTTATAGCCTCACTCAGCCCGAGTCCTCAGGCACCATCACCTTCAGGCCAAGGCCCAGCCTCCCCACACCCCTCCGCCAGGTACCCCCATGCCAGCCACTGAGTTCAGCATGGCTGGAAGGAGGCCAAGAACTGCTCCATGGGCGAGTCTCCCAGCCAGAAACACGTTTATTCAGACGTAGGCGCCTCCCAGTCGCCCCTGCTGGACCCAGAGAGGTGCCGTGGCCATGTCTGTACTGTAGTCAGAGTCCAGTTCCCTCCTACGCAGGGGTACAGACAGCGGGGCACAGACAACTCCCACCAGAGCACACAGCCCCAACCCCTCCACCGGACCCATAACGGCCTCCAGAGGACACAGCAGGGCCCAGCCCAAGAGTTGGCAGTGAGGGCAGATGTCTGAGCATCCTCTGCCCTGGCAGACCTGGCCCAAATCCCAGCTCACAGGGTGCCCATTGCCAGGGCCTGGGCTCTCCTGGGCCCTCGCTGGCAGCCCTGTGCAGGCACTTCTGCCCTCAGCGGAATGGACGTGGCACCTGTCGGTGTCCCTGGATCCCAGCCGTGGTCCCCAGAGCCCTGCTGGGCGCTCTGCTCTCTGTGCCAATCTCAACGGCGGGCACCAGCCCAGGGCCACCGCACCCAGAGGCCCTGCCCAGGCACATATCCCACTCCAGTGTGCTCCGGTGCATTGGGGTCTCTGGGAGGCCGGCCTGGCTGGAGCGGAGAGGGGGCTCGACCCCATGGACCGCACCTGGCAGGTGGCAGCGTCCCTCCGTGGGCTGCAGCAGCTGGCACAACTCCATCCTGCTCTGCAGGTCCTTTCTCTTCTCCAACATGAGCAGTCTGTGCAGCAGGGCGCTGGGCTGCAGCCAG
The DNA here is from genome assembly GCA_007922175.1 of Pelusios castaneus. Lineage (NCBI taxonomy): Eukaryota > Metazoa > Chordata > Testudines > Pelomedusidae > Pelusios > Pelusios castaneus. The sequence goes on from ML685770.1 coordinate 28,000,475, forward strand.
CAAGAGGGCCGGGCACTGCCCTGCAGGGTGCCCGCCAGACCAGGCAGCTCCCGTGGCAGGCGGTAGCAGGGCAGAAGGCCCAGGGCAGGCGGGACATCACACCGGCTGCACAGATCCCCGAAGTATGCCAGCGCCCAGTCGCCCAGCCGCCCAGCGCCCTGCAGCTCTCCCTGCAGACAAGACATGGCTGCGCCAAACAGGTCGTGGGGGTCCGGAGAGCCACTGCTGCCCGAGGCTGCCACTCGCCACAGCTGGTAGAGCCGGGTGCTGCCTCGGCTCCACACAAGCAGCACAGTGCCCTGCTCCCGGCCCACCAGCTCCCGCTGCGCATAGAACCAGGGCAGCGGGCCCAGCCGCCCCACGCTGCCCGGCTCCCACAGGTCCAGCCGCACGTCGCAGCCCAGCGCCGAGCGCAGCACATCTGCCAAGGCACACACAAGACACTTGTGCTCCTCCGAGTCGGGGGAATAGACCAGCAGGACGGGCCGACGGCCCTGGGGGGCTGTGGAGAGAGCGGGGGGTCAGTGGCTTGGCTTCTCTGCCAGTGCAGGGCTCCCCTTGCCTGGCTGAGCTCCCATAGCTGGCCGGCTGCAGGAGCACCAGAGACAGGCGCTTGCTACGTCCAAGCCCTGCACCGCAACAAGCCTGCTGCCCAGCCGTCAAGGCCCCCTCCCTGCTCCCTTCCAGGCCGTTCCCAGCCCCCAGGCCCCAGTCCCCTAGGCCCGTACCCCAGCCCCTCAGCCCC
>ML685770.1:28001229-28011294 GCA_007922175.1 Pelusios castaneus
GCCCCTGGGCCCCCACCTCCCGGGATCCCTGTCCCAGCCCCTCTGCCTCTGGGCCCCCACCTCCTGGGATCCCTGTCCCAGCCCCTCTGCCTCTGGGCCCCCACCTCCTGGGATCCCTGTCCCAGCCCCTGGGCCCCCACCTCCCAGGGTTCCTGTCCCCTCTGCCCCCTCACCTGTAGCTAGTTTCCAGAGAGTCCTGCAGTTGCACAGCAGGACAGTGAGCAGCAGCCCCAGAGCCAGGGCCAGCCCCACGGCGAGCAGCCCGAAGCGCCTGCGAGTGACTGGGAGAGACATGTGGTGAGAGGTGCTGCCCAGCACAGCCTGATGGCCCTACGAGTTCCTGCTTCAGGGCTGCAGCCAGACAGTGCTGGGTCCGGACGGGATTCCCTCCCCTTCCCTGACCCCACATGTGCGCTGGGGTTTGGCTTTTCGGCTCCTCCACTGAAGCTGGGGTGCCCTGGCTGGAGCTGGGATGCTGGGCAGGGGGTGAGGGGGCACAGGGCGTTCTCCCTCTCCGCTGCTTGGCAGTTGCTTCTCGCTTACCTGGTCGGGGGCTAACCCAGTGCCCCACAGGGGTGGGCAGAATCACCCAGGTCAGCCCAGGAAGGGAAAGAGAACGATATCAGGATGCAGCCAAATGCTGAATTATAAGCCGTCTTGGAAAAAATATCATTCACGGCAACTAAGTAGTACACATGGCCCTGATTACAAGTAAGTATTTGAGAGTTCGTTTGCTTTGGGCTCTCCACAAACTCAGGTGGCAATATTACATCAGAATACAACGTCACTCGGGGATTTGCCTTCTGTCACGCTCTCCCGATTTAGGGGACCATTTATGATAGTATTTCATAATTGCAGAAATCCAGAGGGGCTGTGCCATGTTTGGGACCAGCAGAAAGGTTGTAACTTGCTGGGAATGACTATACTCGTTATTTTTAAAGACTAACAGATTTAGTTAGTTAAATCTGTTAGTCTTTAAAAGTGCCACAGGACTCTGTTGTCTTTCTACAATAGACTAACACGGCTACCCCTTTGGAATTATACTGGTTCTGTGTAGGAGTCACAGCTGTAGGGAAAGTTAGGAATATGTTTGTTGCGTGTGTTTCAACTTATTTGATCCTGGGAAACTCCCAGATGGAACAAAGAGGCCCCTTGCACCTGTGGTTCCCTTAATGGGCCATATGATTGCAGAAGTCCAGCTCCAGCCTGGGGCAGTTCTAAAGGAGTAGCTGTTAGTCCAGGTCAGCCAGACAAGGGGCCCTTTTAAAGACTAACAAATGTATTTATCGCATGAGCTTTCGTGTTCTTCAAAGTGTCTGACAAAGGGGGATTTTCTCCCACGAAAGCTCAAGCGATAGTCTGTAAAAGGGCCCCAGGACTCCTTCTGTTTGGCTGACCTAGACAACAGGGCTACTCCTTTGGAACTTCCCCAGGCTGGAGCAGGATTTCTGCAATCGTTGTCTCTTGAATGGCCCACTAAGGGAGGAACAGGTACAAGGGGCCTGGGAAGAAACGCACCCAGTGAATCGTCCGGACTGACCATGTGACAGCTCCATTTTGAGTTGGAAACACTCCACACAGCCCGGGGAAGGCCAGAGCAGTGGTGTCACTGGGGCTGAGCACATGGGGCATGTGCCCTGAGTCTGGTGGGTACCCAGTGCTCAGCTGCTGCTGGGGGTCCAACCACTGACAGCCTGATCCAGCCCCCGCCAGCGTCAGGGACCCAGGCCCTGGCCACCAGCCGCAGCCTGAGGCAGCCCCCACCAAGGCAGGACCAGGCCATAGGTGTCAGGAGCCTGATCCAGGCCCTAACTGGGCCCCCTCGGGGACCGATCGCTCTCCCTCTCCCCACCCTAGGACGGCTCACATCCAGGGGCATTGGCCCAGGCCCCCAAACCTATTTTTGGGGCAGCGACGCCCCTGGGTCAGAGGTGATAAAAGGCAACAGCCCCAACTCCATTTGGTCTTTAGTCTCCAGTCCTCAAATGACAACTATCTCTGGAACTATTCATCTGTGACTGGACAAAGGACTGAGACCCACCCAGGTGCTGGGTATCTACCGAGGAACTGGACAAGCCTGCAAACTCCAAATTCTTCCAAGGACTTGCTTTACATGGGCTCTAAATCATTTGCACGTGTGTGATTCACTTTGACCCTTTAACACCTCTCGTATTTTGCTTCTTTTCTTTTTATATTAACCCTTTAGTTGTAGTTACTAAAGGACTGGCTGTCAGCGTGGTATTTTGGGTAAGATCCAAGCCTGTATTGTTCTGTGTGGTGTGGCTGGCCCTCTGGGGTCAGGAGAACTTCTCTCTTCAGAGATCAGGTGGGAGCCAGAGGAGCTGGGGTGCAAGTAAGGGGCTGTTTCTATTTTGTTGTGCCTCATGATAAACGCTGTGGGGAATTGGAAACGTGGTGAGAGGCTGACTGGGAGACTGGTTTAAGTTCCACCCGTCACTGTTTGGAGAGTTTGGGTCCCAGTTTTGCAGCTTGCCCTGATTTTTGCATATTCAGGTGGTTATCCCAGGAGGCCCCGGTCACACCTTCCTCGGCACCATGGGGTGCAGGACATTTGTCAGGAGTTTCCGGGGTGCCTCACTGAATCGTTTCCCTGCAATGGGAGTCCTTGGGCACCCTCCTCCCATTCTTGGCCTGGGGCGCATGACGGCTGGTATCCAGCCACTGTAAGTCTGGGTCTCACTCCAGGGCCCAGGTCAGTGTGCAGGTGCTGGGGCCCGGGGCCTGCGTGAGGGCAGACAGGCGGTCTGCTCCCTCCCGGCCGAACACTCCAACTCTGGCTGCCCCTTGGCTCCCAGTGTGGCCACACTCACCGTCTGGGCACTGGAGCTGTTTCCGGGCAAACTGCACGTCGGAGCGCCACACCTGCCGGGCAAAGAGAGCATTGAGGACTGATACCTGGGGGGCTCTGCAATGGGTTGGGGGCTCTGACCCGGGGGCTCAGATACTACGGTGATGGGCACCAACTGAAGAATGGCTGGGGAAGGTGAGGGCAGCTGTGTGAGGTAAGGGGGGGCCTTACCAGCACACAGCCCCCCAGGATCTGCACTGGCAGCAGCAGAGTCAGCTCTTGGGGGCCGAAGCTCTCTGGCTGCAAAGAAAGAAGGACATCGTTAAACAGAGACACCTCACCACCTCCCGACACCCAGGGGAGGGGCCCAGATCCTGTCTGCTGCCCAGGACACTTGCTGGCAGCGAGCACACAGGAGTCCTTACATCCGGATGAGCCACTTACACAGGTGACCGTGTAGACAGGCGACTCGGGCTCACAGTGGTTGCCCTGCGGCCGGCACAGGGCTGCACTGAAGGATGCTGGGACAGAAGAGGTGATGTGCAGAAGAGACTGAAGGAACCAGACGCTCACAGACACGTTCCAAGCAGTGTCTACAGGGACAAAGTGCACAGAGGGGTCATTCATGGGCCTGAACGCCCCAAGCCAGGCTCCCACCCCATCCACCCAGCTCCTGCAGGGAGACTGTGGCTCTGGCCCAGGCAGCCCTGGGAAGGGAGATGAGTGTCCTTTGCACTCCTCCTATGCGAGCCAACCTCCCAGCATGCTCTGCACTCACGCTAAGCTGACAGCGGATGAAGGAGCAGGTAACCTGTGCGTGGCCTGTGACTAGAGCTGCTGGGACTGGCAGGGGTGAGGGCTGAAGCCATGTGGGAGGCACTACACATGAGCCAAGATGGGAGCCAGGGCTGCCATGGGAATTGTCGGCCGGGAACAAAGGGTGTGAAGCCGGATGCTTTCTGGCAGAACAGTGAAGATGTAAGCTGTAGTGCTCCGCCCTTTCTGCGCGGCGCTGATCTAGCCTGGATTCACAGCCTGACTGAGCTCAGCTGTCTAATGCCTGATCAGAAAACAAACTGAGGCCTCAAGAGACACCCCAGGAAATCCCCAGGGCTCAGGGAGTGGGCGGAAGGTCAGTCCGTGCTGGCCTCAGCATGGGACTTGGGGGTGCGGTGTGGCCATCATTCACTGGAGAGAAAACTGTGCCCCGCTTAGCGAGATGCCTCACGCTCAGGAAAGGCCCTGCTGCTGGCTCACGTGGGGACGTAAGCTCTGGGTCCCCTCCTGCCCACAGATGGGCTGTACTCTGTGGTGCTGTCAAGTTGTTGCTCCCCAGCATAGGTTGCATCCTAGGACTAGGGGAGCCATTGCTGTGCAGAGGGCGCTCAGCCCAAGGGCCCAAGAACCCCTGGCCAGAGGCGGCCTTTGGCTATTGGGGGCCCTATGCAAAGGCACATTGCGGGGCCCCCTATAGGCCTGTGGAGCCCCATATAGGCCCACAGGGGCCCCCTGTTGCCAACCCCAGCTCCCCACTGCCATTCCCGGCCCTGCCCCTCCCGCAGCCCCAGCTCCCTCCCCACCAACCCGGGCACAGGGGCCGGCTCCTCCGCCTGCTGCCAACCGAGGCAGACACGGCTTTTGGGACAGGCCAGGGGGCCCCTTACAGCTCGGGGCCCTATGCATGCGCCTGCTTCGCATACCCCAAAAGCCGCCTCTGCCCCCGGCAAGTGCCCAGCAGCGCCAGATCGTACAGACAGCAGGTGCCAGTCTCTGCACCACCCAAGCCCTCATACCCAGCAGACCAGGAACCAGCTCAAAGAGCCACTGTGAGGCAGGCTGAGCAGCAGGTGCCCTGAACCTCATCCCCCGCAGGCTCCTGCAGAATGCCGGTTGCCTCTGGGCTCCCCAGCAGGCTCACCTTGCCGGTGCGGGCACTCCACGTGGCTGCTGTTGCCGTAGGAGAACTGGGAGAGAAACGGAAAGTCACAGGAAAGGCCCAGCACGGAGGCCAGGGCCCCTCTCTTCCCAACGCCCAGCCTGCCGGGGTCGCATTCACTGGCAGTGGCCAGAGCGCAGCAATCCTCTTTGGGCCCCGGAATTGGAGTGGAGTCTGCTCGCGCTCTACCGAAGGGCACTGCAGGGCGGGGTGCCCTGGCCCACCCCCAGCCCACTCCTACAGATGCTGAGCAGGACCGGGAAGGGCACTGAGCCTCAGGCACTACCCCAGCCCCTCTGGGATGGGTCTGGGGGCAGGACCAGGGCCGTTCCTCACAGAGGTCGCACAGTAGTAGGTGTGGGTGGAAACTGCAGCAGCGTGTGAGGCTGGGCTTCCTTTGCCCACAGAGGGCTTGGGGCAGCCATGGGCAGCTTCCCCCAGCTCGGGTCGGCTGGAGCTGCAACAACTGAGCAGTAAAGCTCTACAACCTGCCCCACCCTGCTCCTGGGCCCTGGCCCTCCTCTTCCCTGCTGGCAACAGGGGCGGTGTCTGGCCGTGGAGGGCTCTTACTGCCAGTCAGATTACTGGGTGCTGTAGGGAGGGCCAGGATGCTGGGCTGGGGTCTCTGGTTGGGTGCCGGGAAGGGCAGGGCAGCAACCAGCCAGTGGGGGTCACAATAGGGCTGGGTGCAGAGCCAGCAATGCCTAGGATCCACTAGGACTCCTGCAGTGGGGAGCTCAGACACACATGGGGGGCTCACCTTGAAGCAAAGCAGGGGATGCACGTCCACCTTCTCCACGGCATAGGTCTAGGGTAAAGCAGGGAGCACGTCACAAACGTCCACAGACCCTCAGTAACGGGATGTCCGCCCAGTCACCCCTTGCCTCAGCTCCCCCACTTCCTGGGGAGCACCTCCCAAACCCCAGACCTCACTTCCTTTGGGGGGCACACACTGCCTCCCTCCCCAACCCCAGCTCCCCCACCGCCTGGGGGGACACTTCCTAATGTCCAGCCCCCCCTTCCTTGGGGGCACCTGTGACGCTGTCTGGATTTAGGGGACCATTTATGATATTATTTTGTAATAATATCTCATGATTACTATAATCCATAGGAGCTATGCCAGGTTTGGTATCAATAGAAAGGTTGTAACTTGCTAGGAAGGATGATTTTGCCTATGTGTAGGTGTCATATCTGTATTAGAAGATATGAATGTGTGAGCTGTATCTGTATCCACATGCGTAACTCTGGGAAACACCCCAGACTGCAGGTCGGTTGTCTCCTTGATGGCCCATTAGGGGAGGCACAGGTACAATGGACCTGGGAAGAAACCCAACCAGTGAGTCACCCAGACTGACCATGCGACTCAAGTTCATTTTGATTGGAAAGAACTGCACACAGCCTGGAGAAGGCCAGAGGGGATAAAAGGCAGCAGCCCCAACTCCATCTGGTCTCCAGCCAACACCCATCCCTGGAACTGTTCCTCTGCGACTGGACACAGGACTGAGACCCACCCGGGTGCTGGGTGTTTACCAGAGGAACAAACCTGCAAACTGCTCTACATGGACTCTAATCATTTGTATGTGTGTGATTCACTTTGACCCTTTAACGTCTCTCGTATTTCGCTTCTTTTCTTTTTCTATTAACCTTTTAGCTGTAGTTACTAAAGGATTGGCTGTCAGTGGGGTACTTTGGGTAAGATCCAAACCTGTATTGTTCTGTGTGCTGTGGCTGGCCCTTTGGGGTCAGGAGAACCTATTTCTTTAAGGGACCGTGGGGCTAGTTGGGAACCAGAGGAGCTGGAGTGCAATAAAGGGGCTGTTTCTATTTGGGCAGACTTCATGGTACCTGGTGTGGGGAACCAGAGCCTGGCTGTGACTGATAGGGAGACTGGTTTAAGTCCCACCCATCAGTTTGGATCCGGGTTTGCAGCTTGTCCTGATCTTTGCACATCCAGGAGGTTATCCCAGGAGGCCCCGGTGACAGCACCCACTTCCCACCCACCTGTCCACAGCTCCCACACCTCCCCCAGAGTTCTGCAGACCCTCTGCCCCACGCCCGTGGCAGGACCAGGCCACGCAGCTGTGCTGCACAGGCAGTCCGAGGAGATGCCGGGGGGCCCTCATCACTTGCCCAGCCCCTTCCGCAGGCGGATCATCCCAGCCCCGGTGTGACAGGAGCCTGCCCACAGGGCCAGCCCGTGCCCATTGCCCAGGGGCTCCTGAGGCTAGGCAGGACAAGCTCCTGAGCCCACAGGATGCCCAAGCTGGGGAAGAGACTCCCCTCCCCACAGCCCTGAGCTTCACCCCAGCTGAGCTGATGGCCAGAGCCCAAGCAGAGCTCCCCAGGGCAGCCCCAGGCTCTGGGCCCAGTGGGTGCTGGTGGCAGAAGGAGGGTCTCTGGGCCAGGCAGCCAACCCTCAGCAGCAGACTGGGCCCAGCACTGGGGAAGAGGGGCACCCCCTTCACAGACTGACTGCTCATCTGACCCCTGTAACAAGCCCCCAAAAACCATAGAGCAGAGCTGACAGAAAAAAATCCCACACCGATGCAGCCTCCGCCACACCCCCAGCAAATCCCCCACGTTAAACACGTGCAGACACATTTCCTCCAGCCAGACTCTGCTGAGCGTTGGCTGCCAGCCAGTGGCCACATCAAGCCTCGCTGCTAGCCCAAAGAGATCTCCATCCACAGGCACCCGCAAACCTCGGCTTTCGGGCAACCCTTTGTTTTACCCATGTGGGGGTTGGCCCTGCTGCAGTGGGGCAGGGGAGATGGGCTGGAGGCCCTAGGGGGCCGCATCTACCCTGCAGCAGCTCCTGTCCTGCAGGCTGGGCCCAGCTTCCACTCCACACTGCAAACAAGTGCCTGGGGTGGCAGGACTGTCCAGGAGAGGCACCAGGGGAACTGTGTGCCACATTTCGATGAAGGGAGCCACAGGAGCCACGCTGGTGGGGCAAGATCTCCTGTCTCTTCTTGTTTGTATCTGTGAGAAATGCTGGGGCCCAGCTCTGTTAAGCTCCAGAGATGGAGCTCTCTCTCTCTCTAACTCTGGTTTTCTCACCCCTATAGCTCCTCTCTGACTCCTCTGCAACATGTCACCATCCTGCTGGGCCCCAGACCCGGATGCGGGACCCCAACGGTGGTATCCCATGGGGTGCTGGGACAGAGGAGGGGTTGAGGCCTCAATGAAGAGGCAGAGGAGATGAGGGGGAGCAGAGAGGAGTGAGGGCACAGCCTGTCAGCCCCAAATTCTCCCCTTCCATCTGTGCTCTGAGAGCTGGGAGCCCTTCTCCCTGCCTTCTGGGAGCGTTTACCGGAACTCTGTAATTCCTGGTTTGCTGAGGGCTAAGTTTTGCTGAATTCAATGCTCTGGATGGGCGTGAGACACCGCCAGACCCCAGGCTGCACGGACCAAGCGCCTGCCATTCCCTGCCTTTTCAAAATGCCCAGGCTGCATCCCGCCAGCTGCAGCGCCCTGGGAGCACACAGCTCTCTCCCACCTGTTGCAGATAGGTATGCAGCGCCAGTCCCCTGGTCCCATGCGACTGCGCACTCTGGAGTGGTCTTTCCTCTATGGTGGTGGAGTTGGGGAAGCTGTGGCAGGGTGAGGTCCCAGCGTCAGTCTCCTTCCAGCACAGGGTGGCCATCAGGCGGACTGGGCAGCAGGTGTTCAGCACCATGGCCATCTGGGACTCGTGGCTGGTGCTGTAGTCATGGAAGTGCATGGATGCCCAGAGATCGGGGCCATCTGTGGGCCAGAGAGGTGTCACCCAGAGGCATGGGCAGGCTCCAGGTGGCCCCAATCCCCCCATCACACTCAGGCCCTCCCCTGCCCCTTGCCCTGTGTCACTGGCCCAGCCAGAGCCCTAGTGTGAGCCAGGGATCCCTGGGTGCCAGCTGGCAGTGGGCACTGGGATGTGGAAGGATTTCAGGCCCCCCTGAGTCTGGTAGCTCTGGGTGAGGTCTGTGCTGAAAGCCTGCATTGCATGGCCCTTGTGGTCATCCGAGGTCACATGGACAGAGCCATGGGTGACCTGGGCATCCTTCTTAGGGGGCTGGACACCACAAGTGGAGAACCAGCTTTCCTCAGTATGTGGGCTGGTGTGGGGCTCCTCTCTCCACTCTGGGCTCAAGTGACCGCAGAGCAGAGTCTGGATAGGCCAGCAAGCAGAGGGTGTCCGGCCTGCAAGGACCAACAATGGTCTCCGTAGGGGTAAGGACAGAAATGCTCTGCACCTTCCCACTGCAGAGGCCACAGGGCAGCGTGACCTGGCACCTGAACCAGACTCTTGGCCAAGGCTGGCAGAGACGGGGTGGGCACTGCTCTCTGACATCACTGACTAGCTCGTTCCTGCACTCATCACATTGCTCTGGTACACATGACCACCTGTCGCCATTCACTGCACTGCTTGGCCAATCAGGGAACCGTGGAAGGGGCCTCACAGGCCATCAGCCCAACCCTGCCCAAAGCAGGGTCATCCCCCACCTAAACCATCCCAGCCGGGCTTGGTCAAGCTGAGCATTAAAACCTCTAAGGATGGAGATTCCTCCACCTCGCTAGGTAACCCGTTCCGTGCTTCACTCGCTCCCAGTGAAGATCTTTCTCCTGCTATCCAGCTAGACCTCCCCCACTGCAACCATTGCTCCCAGTTCTGTCCTCTGCCACTACTGGGACCAGCCTCGCTCCGTCTCCCTGGACCCCCTTCAGATATCAAATCCCCCCTCCTCTCTCTGCAGACTCAACAGGCTCAGTTCCCTCGGCCTCTCCTCGCAAGTCATGTGCTCCAGCCCCTCCTCATTTTTGTTGTCCTCTGTTGGACTCCAATTTGTCAACATCCTCCCTGCAGTGGGGGGAGACCCTAAAACTGGACGCAGTATTCCAAATGTGACCTGACCAGTGCCGAATAGAGGGGAGTAATCACTTCCCTCGACCTGCTGGCAACGCTCCTACTGATGCAGCCCAACATGCCGTTAGCCTTCCTGGCCGCAGGGACACACTGCTGACTCAGCTCCAGCTTCTTGTCCCCTGTAACCCCCAGGTCCTTTTCTGCCGATCTGCTGCCTGGCCAGTCAGTCCCCAGCCTGTAGCCGTGCCTGGGACTTTTCCATCCTAGTGCAGGACTCTGCACCTGTCCTTGTTGAACCTCATCAGATTTCTTTTGGCCCAATCCTCCAATTGTCTAGGTCACTCTGTGCTATCCCTGCCCTCCAGGGCAAGGCTCTATCTGCGATTTCCCAGTCACCTCTCCGCTGACTCAGCTGTGACTGGCTCTCACTAGTCCTCCAGGGCAAGGCTCTATCTGCCATTTCCCAGTCACCTC
>ML685770.1:28024160-28037713 GCA_007922175.1 Pelusios castaneus
GGGTGTATGCAGGGTGGGGGGCAGGAGGGGTCTGTGCGGGGTGCGGGAGGGGTGTATGCAGGGTGGGGGGCACGAGGGGTCTGTGTGGGAGGGGTGTATGCAGGGTGGGGGGTAGGAGGGGTCTGTGCCAAGTTGCCCAGCAGGGGTCTGAAGGCACGTCAGGGTGTCTAGAGTTGGCCATCATTCCCCCACTGCAAGCCAGGGGAGCTGGTCCTGGTGCTGGGTCCCAGCTCCTCTCCTGCCTTCCTTCCCCCAGGTACCAGATGCCCCTGCAGCCGCAAGGCTCTGGGCAGCAGGTGGCTGGTGCCCCGAGCAGAGTCCGTGTCCTGGGCAAAGGCAGACGGCCGTGGAAGCGGCAGGAGCTGCTGGGGCTCCTGGAGGCAGCGGTGGTGTACCACGAAGGTAGGGGCCAGCTGAGGGCTGGGGGGTGGCTGGTTCCAGTCAGCTTGTGCTGACCGGGGGACATGGCAGGAGGGCAGTGATGCTGAGGCCCCCGTGCCAGCTTGCAGCCCTGGGCTGGCCACGGCTGGGGGGATGCTGGGGTGGTGGGCAGCCGTGCGGGTTGGTTGGTCCTGCCTGCCCTACCTTGTTCCTCTGTTTCAGGACCTCTGGTGGCCATCAACAAGCCTCCAGGCCTGGCTGTGACAAGTGAGTATTGGGAGCTGTTCTCCTTGCAAGGCTTCAGAGGCAGTTGGGTTGTCCTTCCATCCGCCCCTCATGCGTGGGCAGTGGTGGTCCCCCAGCCACGCTCAGCCCTGAGAGGAGGCGGAGGACTCGACTGTCACCTTGGGGGAGAGGGAGATCTGGCCTGCTGCTCTCCCTGCTCACGGCTCCCCTGTCACTGTGCTCCGGCTCAGGCAGTCCAGAGCAGCTGAGTTTGGTGTCGCTCCTCCCGGATCTCAGCCAGAGGCTGCGCCTCCCTGATGAGCTCCATGTGGTCAAAGCTGCTGGAAAGTGAGTGAATGGGGGAAGGGAAAGAGGGAGTGGGGAAGCTAGTTGCTGGGTCTGAGGTGGGAACCGAAGGGGACGGCCAGGAGGATGGGGAAGGGTACTTGATGCTTTAAATGGCCAGTTTAACAAAGCTAAAAAGAACGAGGAGGGAAATGAGCTGGGAGGAAGAATTTAATCAGGAAAATGCAGTAATTGTTCGAGAGGGGAGCCGTGTTAGTCCAGTTCCACACACCAAACAAGTCCTGCGGCACTTTTAAAGACTAACACGTATATTGCATGAGCTTTTGTGAGTGTAATCTCACTTCAACAGCTGCATGAGATGGAGTAACTGGAGAACGCTCTTTAGATACCCAGAGTGGCCTAAGTGAGGAAGAATTCCAAGCTGGTTAAAAACAACTTAGTGTAGAGGGGAAGTGGCGACACCTCAAAAAATAAAATAAAAATCACCAGTGGAAGAAATGGGAAGCCCGTAGTAATGAATACAGTTCAGAAGCTTGGAAGTGTAGACACCTGGTAATGGAACCAAAGAGATGCAAGGAGAAGAATTATGGACAAAAGTAACTGACTCAGTTGAGGCTGGTCCTGCTTTGAGCAGTGGGTTGGACAAGATACCTCCTGAGGTCCCTTCCAATCCTCATCTAGGACGCTGTGATTAAAGTATGTTAGGAATAAAATGAATCCTGACCGTGATATTGATCTGTTACTAGGTGGACGGGTAGAATTATCAGTAATGGTCAGCAGGGGTGAAGTGTATGTTTGTAAGTATCTGCATGGGGAACACGTGCATCTAGCAAAGAAAGGTCTAGTATGATTGAGTGGCTGAAAATTGAAGCCAGATAAATTCAGCCTGGGAATAAAGCACACATTTTAAGAGTGAAGGTCTTTAACTGCTGGAACAGTTTCCCCAGGTCCGTGGTGGATTCTCCATCCCCAGCGATGTGTCAGTGAGGACAGGATGTTTCCTAACAGATCTGCTCCAGAGATGAGTGTGGGGCAGTTCTCTGGCTGTGCTGTACAGCCATGGCTCTTCACCTTCTCCAGACTACTGGACCCCTTTCAGGAGTCTGATTTGTCTTGAATACCCCAAGTTTCACCCCACTTAAAAATGACTTGCTTACAAACGCAGACATAGAAATGCACACTGCTACTGAACCATCACCGACTTTCTCATTTTCATTGAATTATAAAATAAAGCATCGAATTATAAAATAAATGGGTTGGAATATAAATAGTGGACTTACATTTCAGTGTACAGTATACAGAGCAGCACAGAAAAGTCATCCTCTGTATGAAATTTAGTTTGTACTGACTTTGCTGGTGCTTCTTATGTACCTGTTGTAAAACTAGGCAAATGTTTGGGTGTGTTTATGCCCCCCCAACAGACCTCTGTGTACCCCCAGGGTGTGTGTGCCCTGACTGAGAGGACCTGCTCCCCTCTGGCCCTGGAATCTATCTGTCTCTGGTTCTTGGGAGGGGGAATGATGCTGCTTGGTTGGGGGGTTGCTAGTGTAGCGCAGGGAAGGGTGGTGGGTGCGGGTAAGGCAGGGAAAGGCAGGGCGTTACTTCTCTTTAGCTCAGCAGCCTGTTCTCTCTGGCACTCACTGTCTGGTGCAGCTCTGTGCCATGGCAGTGTGTCTGACATCCCCTCTCCCCGCCAGGGAGGGCTCTGGCGTCGTGCTCCTCTCTGGCTGCCCTGGCACCACGCAGCAGCTCCAGGCATTCTTCACGCAGCTTCGCAGAGCACGGCGCTCCCCCACCACTTACTAGTGAGTGCATATCCTCTTCTCTCCCCACCCCTTTCCCTCCCTGCCCTTACTGGGAAATGAGAGAGACCCCGTCCTGCTGTGTGTGCATGCCCCGGCCAGTGAGTGGGGCGTCCCTCTGCCATCCTGCAGAGCAGGGTGCTGGGCTGTGCTGTCCTGCAGCCCACAGGCTCTGACTCCGGAGCAGGGACCCACCTCCCAGTCCCCCATGAGTGCTAGGGAGCCCTGGGAGTACAGCCCCTGCAGGGTGGTCATGGAGCAGTGGCTAGTAACCTCTTTCCCCCAGTGCGGTTACTGCTGGAGTGCCAGCTGCCGTGGAGGGGGAAATCTGCACTGGACTGACGCTCGAGCAGGTTGGGGAGCTGCAGCTGGTAAGAAAAGGGTTAACTCGGCTGGGGCGTTCTGGGCCTTTCCTCTCAGGTGCTGCTGATGGGGGCAGGGTGAGAAGGGGCAGTGGTGCCCTGGGGGTGTTGGCAGGGCTGACCGGTCCCACCCCACTGGGGAGCGCTGAATGTGCTGTGCTGCAGGTGGTACCCGTGGCTGCCCCGTCCCACCACAGCGTGAAGAGGAAGGAAGTGAGGAAAACCATGACCTGCTACAAGATCCTGGGCACGGCTCCGCACTGTGCCCTGGTGCAGCTCCAGCCTGTGACAGGTGGGAAACGGCCATGGGATCTCCCCACCAGCAGCTCACGGTGCCCCTTTGGATGAGCTTGGCCAGCTGCTTGTGGCAACTCAACCTTGCCCAGCTGGCCCGAGGGGGAGGTGGTGGTGATGAACTGGGGCATTTCTGGCTGCCCTTATGGGGAGGGGCCTGGACAAGAGGGGCTGGCCATGGCTGGGGAGATGCCAGCACTAACCCATCCTCTCCTTGCCACAGCCTTTCCCAGCCAGCTCCTGGTGCACCTGACGCTGCTGCTGTGTCCTGCACTGGGCGACCACATGTATGCTGCCCGCGTGGGCACAGTCCTGGGGGAGCCCTTCCTGCTGCCTGTGGGGAGTGCTGTGCCCCGCACACAGGTACTGGGCTGTGTCCCCACCCTCCGCTCATGTGCCACGGCCCGGGTCCCACTGCTGGGGCAGGCTGGGCGTTGAAGTTGGCTGGGGCTGTGGAACAGCCCTGGGGAGGCCAGTAACTGCTGAGTCCTGTGTGCAAAGCCAGGCAAACTTGCCCCACCCCCAGATCAGCCTGTCACACTGGTCTGCTATGAAGGGGCCAGGGCTGGGACAGCAGGATTGAGGAGCAGGAATTACCAGGCTGGCTGAGACCTTTGATCAGCTGTTGTGCTGCACCAGATGCTGAGGAGAAAGGTGCACGAGCCTGCAGGAACAGCTGTGGGACAATTGGCCCCTTCTCTTGCTCTTCTGCTGGTCTCTGGTAGCTCAGCGTTGGCTTCAGTCCTGGAGTGGGAGTTTTCAGATCCCTGCCCAAATGTTGACTACTGCACTAATGCTGGATAGTCATGGCCAGTCCTCAGAACCCTGCTAAGTCATGTCCTGTGGCAGTGAGTTCCACAGACTCTGTGCGCATTGTGTGACCACATATTTCCTTCTATCTGTTTAGAATGTGCTCCCTTTTGAATTTCATTGAGTGTCCCAGTGTGCTTGTGTTAGGAGCCAGGTAGTGTCCAATCTCCTTCCCCAGACCAGCTGGTACTTTACAGACTCCGATTCCCTCCCCCTCACCTCGGCTCCCTCAGGGCAATCACAGTCTCAGTGCTCTTCCAGGCGGGTGTTCGGCTCCTGAGGGTGCTCTGATCCCGCAAGCCCTGCACTGGACTGGGCTGGCTTGGTCTGCGTGCACGGTGCAGTCAGGCAGCCCCACTGCTTCTGGAAAGCAATGTAACCCCTTCCGTGTACTCCCTGCCCGGACAGGGGCTGGCTCTGTTCAGTGGCCAGAGGGGATCCCTCCTGTCCTGCTGTGCCACACTTGTGCTGCAGGGGGTGTATCTCCTGAGCCGTACCACACTGCGGGGGGTATCCTCTGCCATGCTGCCACACTGCGGGGATTATCTCCTGGGCCATACCACACTGGGGGGGGATATCCCCTGAGCCAGGCTGCCGCACTGCAGGGATTACCTCCTGGGTCGTACCACACTGCAGGGGCTATCCCCCAGGCTGTGCCGTGTGTGGTTTCTCCCAGACTCTTGCCTCCTGAGCCCGATTTCTCTCTCTCTCTCTCTCGGCAGGTTCTGGGTGAGCAGCTGCTCCACAGGCTGGGCCTCACTCAGCAGCAGATGCATCACCTGCCCCTGCATCTCCACTTGCACCAGCTGCTGCTCCCGACCCATGTTGTCACAGCGCCGCCTCCGCCCTTCTTCCTGCAGACTCTCCGCTTGCTAGGGCTCCCCGAATGCCTGAGTGTGCTGTGACGGGAATGGCCCTGCATGGACCGGCGATGGCAGCAAGAGCCAGGCCCAGCTGATTGAGGGAGACATCTTTCACAGGGAAAGGAGCAGACCTCAAGCCCCAGGCAGGGATGCTGCCGGCAGAGCTCTAGGGTGCGGCAGGGCAGGACAGGGTTTGGCTCCCTCTGCACTTCACCAGCGGGAGTCTCTGCCAGGATGGGCTTTGTGCAGGATGAATGGCCATGGACACGCACCCTTCCTCTCTCTCTGAAAAGCTCTGTGCAGGGCAGTGGTACCACTTGGCGGCTGCTGCTGGCTTCTTCCCTCCTGGTGGGGGTGCAGCAGGACGTCCCTGTGGCACTCCATCTAATCTGTGCCGGGCTCAGCTCCACCAGTTTGCAGCCATTAGCCAATCTGAGCTCCGAATGCTGGAGCTCCTGCTGCTGCCTGGGGCTTGGTGGAGCATCAGCTCTTTGGGCTGTCCTTTGCCAGACTCTGGGTACCAGTGTTCTGTACTCCCTTCTCAGCCTGGCCAAATGGTTGGTTTGGGTCCTGTCTCATGGCTCCCTCATCCATGCCTCCCTGAGCCATCCCATGTCCAGCTCTGTCTCCTTGCTGCCTGTTTCACTGCTGTTCAGCATTTCCCCAGCAGCTAGGATCGGCGGCCCCTCCTGGGGGTGTTGGGCCCCTCACTGCTGCATCCTTGCCTACATTGCAGTAGTCACACCAGACGTGTGTGATGGGAGAGCTGCAAGCCCCAAGTTCCTCCCTGGGGCCAGGGGGCTGAAACTGGCTGGGCAGTGGGCACCTCTCTGCTCCCTGCCACTGGCCTGACGGCTGTGGGGCAGACAGAATAAAGCACAGCCCATCTCACACTTGTGCCCCTCTATGTGGCGCCAGCACCTCTGCCTACTTTCAGGGGAAGGGAGGGGAGGTCTCCTGGTTTGAGCCAGGTTTAAAGCAGGGTCTGGGCAGTGGTCCCCAAAAGGAAGAGAATCACCCCCAGCCTGGCAGGTGAATGGGCTCCAGCAGCAGATGGATCCCAGGGCTCAATACTGGGTGTGCAACATGGTGAAAGATGTGTCCCAGAAGCCCTTGTCTTGGGTGTAGTGCCCTCGTGCAATGAGCGAGCGTGGGTGGGAGTGGCTGATGTCTCTGCTTGGTGGGAGGCTGCCCCAACTGGTTGGCTCAGCTGGGCCTCTGAGGCCAGGTTACTCTGCACCTGCAGGGATGGGACCCAGCCTGGAGGCAAGCCCTTTTAGGTTTGCCGGATGCCTCGGGCCTCTTGGCCAGCCAGTAGAAGCCCCTGGGAAAGGCAGCTTCTCTGGCCCTGGCACCTCCTGTAAGTGTGTTCTTCAGGGGGCGTCTCCACCAGGAAAGGCCACCTTGCACCATGCTTGTGGGCATAGAACCAGCATGCTGGTGGGGCAGTCAGACAGTCTGGGGTGTGCAATGTGATGAGGTGATTTTTGGTGTGTTCAGGTGCTCAGACCGTGTCCAGCCAGCTGCCAAGTCCTAGGCAAAGGAAAATGGAGCTATGGCCACAGCTGTGCTGTGTGCACTCCCAGCATAGCCTGGGGCGAGCAGAGGGCTCTAGGGACCAGCTGTGATGCTGCTGGAGCAGTAGCCACCTCTGCATTTGGAGTGAGCCCTGTGCTCAGGTGTGTCCTGCAGCCCAGGGGAAGGGAGGCATGGCTGTCCTGTCCTGGGGTCACTGCTCTGAGATGCTAGCAACTGGAGCTCTGGTGGGGAGGAGAGAGGCTGCGGATCAGGCCCTGGGAGTGGTGCAAACGTTGCTGCCATGGCTGCAGGGCCAGCCAGCAGCTGTGGCTGCAAGCGGAGCAGAGGTGCCTGTCCTCGCGTGCTGGCCGCTCCCATAACCACGGTGCTGAAGTTGGCATCACTGCAGCAGGCGGCCCTGGGCCCACCCCAGACTTGTCTGGAGAAGCATGTCCCTGCTCGAGTTTGGTCCCCACAAGGCCCCGCTGCCTCCTCTTGCAGCTGGGGGAACCCCAGCTCTGTGGTTCCCCCCAGGAAGTTTCACATGTGGGGGCCATTAGAATGGGGCCAGCCCACTGTGCCCCTTCCGGGCCTGGGTCCTGGCCCAGGGCCAGTTCCTCATGGGACTCCCCAGGCTGCATTGTCAGCAGACTGGGTCAGCCTGGGGGGGCAGGTAGGGACAAGGGCCATGCCCCAAGCACTGCAGGGTCAGATGGGCCTTGCTGCGCTGGAGTAGGGGTGCGTTCAGAAACAGCTGCAGCGGGGTGCTGCTCCAAAGAAGCCCCGGCCTCTCCAGCCAGGCAGCAGTGGCTGAGGAGCCAGCACAGCTTGAGGGGGCCTGGGAAGGAAAGTGCAATAGACACGCTTAGGGTTGCATCTGGTCTGGGCCTCCTTAGGGCTGCCAGCCCCATTGCCCTCGAGCCACTGCGGTGTGGTCTTCGTACGGAGCTGGAGCCCCCAGCATCAGTTCCCCCCTCCATGGCCCAGGGCAGCACCCAGCTCCCCCCTCCGTGGCTCAGGGCAGCACCCAGCTCCCCCCTCCGTGGCTCAGGGCAGCACCCAGCTCCCCCCTGTGGCCCAGCTTCTGCCAGCCCACGAGAGCTGCACAAACCAGGTTCCATTTCCCTGGCTGAGCTGGCCGGTGTGAAGGACACAGGAAAGAGGAGCTAAGACAAAAAAAGAGAAGTTACATCTGCTGGGGAGTGGGGACAGACTACAGGAATTGCTGTGCCTTGGGCTCCTGTCAGACTGGGCTGCCCCTGGCCTCCCCCCCCCCCCCCCCCCCCCCTGTACTGGTGCCTCTGGCTCCGAGACCTGGCCTGCCCATGCCTTGTGGGTCCCTGCCAACCATTTCCTCCACATCACACACAGCTCCTTCTCTCCAGTCCTTTATTGGGGAGGCCCCAGCTCCTGGCACAGATTCCCTGTGCTGCCTGCAGTGTGAGACCTCAGCAGCTCTCTCAGTCACCTGCAGGTCCTGTCTCTCAGCTGCTTCCTTCTTCTGATCACATATGTTCGAAAGGCCCCGAGCTCAGGGACGGAGGCAGGGGGGGGGTGCCCTGTGCAGCCAGCACCTGCCACTCCCCTGGCTAGGCCTAGCAGGAGCACCTGGGGGCTTCTCTGGCCTTGAAGCCTGGGCATGGCCCCAGGGGTGCTCTGGCACATGGGGCTTCCCTGGGGAGCCAGTGAAGGGGTGAGCAGGGGAGGCCACATACCTGCAGGCCAGCTGGAAGGTGCAGAAGTCCCGCCCGTGCAGCTGCAACTCCCTGCCTGGCTGCTGCTGCTGCCCTTTGGGGCTGTTGCCCTTGGCAATGTGGCACCGGAGCCCCTGGGGTGCCCTGGGGCAGGTGGCTGGGCCCCGAGCGCTGCACTTGGGGCAGAGCCTGGGCTGGCGCAATGGAACCAGCCTATCCCACAGCAGGGAGGAGGCTGAGCTGTGTGGGTCCAACAGCCTCTTCTTGCCGGGCCCAGCTGGCGGCTTGCTGGGCAGGCTCAGACCAGTGCCTGCAGCAGAGGCCCTGGGGGCTGCTCTCAGCTCCCTGGCTCTGTTCTCCTTGCCGCTGATGGCCACTTCCAGCGGTGTGGGTGGCCCAGCAGCCTTGGTGAGCTGTGAGACCCTGGGACCACGCGTGGGGCTTTGGGCAAGTGCTTGGAGCTGCTGCAGGGCAGAGGTGGGCTGCAGGCAGCTGGGACCCCTCCGAGGGCTGGCACCAGGGGAGACTCGCTGGTTTGCCGGTCGTGGCTTTTTGACAGTTGATCCTTCCACCACCAGACTTATTCCTACATAGTGGGGCACGTCGACAGCAGCCTGGGGAGAAGGCAGCGAAGTACTCAGGGCACAGCCCAAGGGCTGGCAGAGGCAGGGGCTGCTGGGGGCTCAGGTCCTGAGGGGCTGGGCTGCTGGGTTGCCATGGGGAGGGACAGGGAACCCCATGCCAGGCCCATGCTGGGATGGAGTGTGGCCGCTGTGCACAGCAGTGAAGAAGAATGAACAGCCTCCAGAGCTGATGGGGCTGTTCTGGGGAGTGGTACTGACTCCCAGGGGAGAGCATCCCTATCTGAGCCCCCCACACCGGCATTCCCATCCCGGGGAGCTGCTCTGCACCAGCATTCAGCCATGCAGGAGGATGTCAGTGCCCCGGTCCCAGGGGGCATATGTCTGATGGAGAGCTCTCCGCTCTGCTCCGGGCATGCCTCAGTTTCGCTCTATGTCCATGCTTCCTGCTGCCTCTTCCCTCCAGCCGGCCTGCAGCAGCAGTGTACTTCCGGCTCTGAGCCAAAGCCTGCTCAATGGCCAGGGCCTTCAGTCCATGGGGCCAGGCACCTCAGGCACTTTCTGTCCCCTCCCAGCTCAGTTATGGGGCCAGGCTCCCCCAGGGGCTCTCTGGGTCCCCTCCCAACTCAGCCTGTCCGTGTGGGGTGGCAATGGACTCACCTGTTTGTAGATGAGATCAAAGGCCCCTGTCTGGCAGCTCCGGTCATGCTTGCGGTCAATGACCACGCGGAGGGTGTCCTCCTGCACGCTGGCACACAGCCGGCTGGTCACGGCCGTGGAGGCTGCCATGGTGGGGCTGGCGTTGATCTCAATTAGCCAGGGCTGGAAGTTCTCTCCAAACATGAAATCAGCCCCATACAGCTCAAAGCTGCTCTTGCGGAACTCCACCACGTCCTGGGAGGTCTGCATGGCATGGATGATGGCTGCCTTCATGCCCGGAACAATCACTTCCTGCCAGGCACCTGCCGCCCCCACCTGCTGGAGGTGGGCCTGGAACTGCTGGGATGACCACATGTTGTCGGGGGGTAGCTGGGGGTGGCGGCTCAGTGAGTTCTCACAGTGCTTCTGGATGGAGTTATTGCACAGGTGGATGGAGCTGGGACCAAGAGAAACGGGCTCAGTGCCCGCAGCTCTGCACCGCCCTCAGCCACAGCCTGAGCCCAGCAGGTCAGGACAGGCATCTCCCTGGCCCAGGAAGGGACCAGGCCAGAAGAGACGGGGTGGTCCTGGTGAGACGTGGGGCTGGCAGGCGCAGTCCCTCCCTCCCCCTGCACTCACGTGTCCAGGTTCTGCAAGGAAAAGGGCTGGCTGGAGAAGCGGATGTAGCTGTCTCGGTAGAACCAGATAGTCAGGGGGTTCCAGTCTGTCACCAGGAACCACTGCCGCAGGTCAAACTTGGTGCCGTGGATGAGCAGAGGCCTCTCAATATATTTCTGGACCACCCATTTGCCATCCTTCACGATCATGGGGTCACAGTCCACCAATTTCAGCATCTCTTCCAGGCGGTCCATGCAGATGATCCCTGTGGGTGACACAGGGCCCCATGCACAGCACACCAGGCAGAGACCTAGCTAGAGCAAGCTGACCCAGCACCAGGGCACAGGCAGAACCCAGGGCCTCCCCCAGCCAGTGAGCAGCACTGGCGTCTGTCCAGGAAGCCTCCCAGCAAAGCACGGGGCTGGCACCAGACACCCTCTGTCCCACTGGCTGCCCATTGCTCTACTGATCTCAGCCACCTGACCCTCAGATGGGGGTTCCTGGCTCCTGAATGCTGCAGGGAAGAGGGCCAGTCCCCATTCCCCACGGTGGACAGGGCTGAGCCTTACCTCTGCCCCGCGACTTGGCTCCTGGCTTCACAATCCAGATGTTCCGGTCCCCCTCCATCTCCAGCTGTGGAATCCCCTCTGCCAGGTGCTGCAGGATAGTTTCACACTGCTCCACATGAGAGCCCAGCTGCTCCAGTGGTGCCCCTTCGCTGCAGTCAGACGCACCAGCTCAGAGCAGGGCCGAGCACTTGGCCGGGCACTGGGCTGAGCCCCCACCCCATCCCGCACTCCTGGCCCAGAGGAGACCCTGCAGCACTTACTGAATCACCTGGTAGTAGCTGTGCAGGAACCCCTCCCAGCAAGCCCCTGGCCTGTGCAGAGGGGACTCAGCCTCCCTGTCGATATCTTGGTGCTTCAGGCTGTTCAGATGTTCATTGCAGGCCTGCAGCGCTGTCTCAATGAGCTGTGGGGGCAGGGCAGTGCCCTTCTTCGTGCCTGCCCCCCTCAGGGACTCTGCAGTGGTGGGACAGGGTGCGGTGCTGGGGAGGGCTGCCCAGGGCTGGTTCATAGGAGGAGGGTGTGGAGAGGCTGGCAGAGCACTTGCCTGTTTGCATGCACCTCTGCCAGCTGAAGCTCATTTTCCCCGGTCCTCCTTGCCTCCGCCCAGCCTCCCACTGCCCTCCCGGTCAGCGCAGCATGGGGGTATCTAGCTGGGCTCTCAGAGCACAGGGCTGTGGCCCCAGCCTTCAAAATTCCCCATGGTGCTCACACAGCCAAGGTGCCCCGGCACACCCTGTGGCATCCTGCTCCCTCTGCTGGCCCCATCATGGCCCAGCACCTACCTGGGGACTCCTCGGCCTTCAAGGCGCCCTGTGCACTGGAGGCTGCCCCTGCTCCCCCGGCAGCCTCACTCCAGTACCTTTTCACCACCACTTTGAGGATGCCCCGGGCAGCGGTGAGCCGAAAATCCTCTGCACGAGAGAGAGGCAGCGTCACCACCACTGGAGTGAGGGGCACCAGGGTACTCGGGCTATGTCGACACTAGAAAAGTTAAGTCAACTTTGTTAAATCGACTTAATAAGGTCGACTTTAAGTCGACTTAACTTTTCTTGTGTAGACAGAGCCCCTTGTTGACCTTATTCAGTCGACTGAATAAGGTTGATTTAGGCGCTAATCCCCGTCCACACTGGCTTTAAGGCTTAAATCGACCTAAACCGAGATGTTATTAAGTCGACTTAAGCCCAGTGTGGACGTGGCTTTGTGTAGGTTGTCTTAAGCCTCCTTAAGTCGACCTAAGTTGGCAGTGCAGAGACACCCTCAGATGGGAGGGGCAAAGGGTGCTGGATCTTCAGGGCAATGGCTGTGTTTGCAGAATGGTCTCCATGGGGAAGGTGGGGAGCCCCCCTCCCCAAGACAGCAGCAGGGGGCACTCACCGATGAAGGCGTGCTTTTCATCCTCAGCCCCCAGCCGGTAGCAGCGGGGGAAGAAGGTGTCGGCATCAGCCTGGGCGAACCAAGGCAGGTTCCGCAAGTTGAGACACAGCCCCACCTGGGAGAGAGCAGAGCTCGGTCCCCTGCAGCAGCCTATTGGAGCCCTGTGGCCCCTGACCCTGCGAGGGCCCCAGCCCCATGGGTCTGGCAGTGGAGGTTCTCACCTTGGTGGTGAAGGAGCCCGCCTTGGCATAGTGATTCATCACCTGTTCCTTGCGCAGGAACCGGCAGTCGATGGCATCTCGCCGGTTCGTCCAGATGAAATAAGGCATCTGGTTGCGAACCAGCCGTGACTGCAGATGGGAGAGGGGCTGGCTGAGGGGCCAGGGTAGCCCAGGAGATGCCTGGATTGCTCTGCCCTACCTAGGCCATCTCAACACCCAGCACTGCCGCAGTGCAGACGGCCTGGGCCGTACCCAGTAGCTATCTGCGCATGGCCCTCCTTCCCGCCACGCCAGTCCTCCAGGCAGAGCCCGGGCCAGCTCCTCGGCCAGACAGCTCCAAGAGCGCCTGCCCTGTCCAACCACCCTGGGCTCTGCCCCAGGCTGAACACCCCTATCCCCCCCATTCTGTGCTCGACTCTGGCTTCAGCATGCACTGCCCTGCCCTCCTATGCCCCGTGCTATGCCCTGCGCTGAAAGCCCTCCGCCCCATCCTGCCCAATGCTCAGCCAGGCCTGAGCGCGCTGCTCTCAGCAGGCAATTCTGGCTGGAGGACGCAGGGAGGCCAAGCTGCCCTGTACCAGAGGGTGCAGGGAGATGGAATGGCCTGGGCCTCTCCACCCACCAACTAACCATGAGGTCATAGATGCCGTCAGGGTCATCATCCTGCTCCTCCTCCTCCTCCTCCTCGCCCTCCTCATCTGGGAAAGAAGAGCAGGAGCCAGTTGGTGGCCACAAGCACAGTACCCAATGGACCAGGCTGCCCAGCACCCAGACACTCCCTGGGGAACCGGGATGGGGGGAGTGGGGACTGGCAGGACCAGGGCGCTGCCCAGGGACTGGGACGGGGGAGCCGACAGAGATGGGGCGCTCTCAGGGACCAGGATGGGGGAGGTGACAGGGCTGGGGTGCTGTCCAGGGACCAGGATGGGGGAGCTGAGGGCTGGGGTGCTGTCCAGGGACCAGGATGGGGGAGCTGAGGGCTGGGGTGCTGTCCAGGGACCAGGCTGGGGGAGCTGAGGGCTGGGGTGCTGTCCAGGGACCAGGCTGGGGGAGCTGAGAGGGCTGGGGTGCTGTCCAGGGACCAGGCTGGGGGAGCTGAGAGGGCTGGGGTGCTGTCCAGGGACCAGGCTGGGGGAGCTGAGAGGGCTGGGGTGCTGTCCAGGGACCAGGCTGGGGGAGCTGAGAGGGCTGGGGTGCTGTCCAGGGACCAGGCTGGGGGAGCTGAGAGGGCTGGGGAGCTGTCCAGGGACCAGGCTGGGGGAGCTGAGAGGGCTGGGGTGCTGTCCAGGGACCAGG
>ML685770.1:28037723-28056443 GCA_007922175.1 Pelusios castaneus
CCAGGCTGGGGGAGCTGAGAGGGCTGGGGTGCTGTCCAGGGACCAGGACGGGGGAGCTGAGGGCTGGGGTGCTGTCCAGGGACCAGGCTAGGGGAGCTGATGGGGCTGGGGCGCTCTCAGGGACCAAGCCTAGGGTAGCTCAGAATCTGGATTTACCCCACAAGGTATCATTGTTTTCCATGGGCCCAGGCTGCTCCCCTGAGTTTGCTGCCCCAGCAGGCCCTAGCTCTGAGCAGGCACTTGGCCTGGGAAGGCCCTGGCAGAGGACGACTCTGCCTTGGGGCTCTTTGCCTGTCCCGCCCATGCGTCCAGCCCTCACCCTCCTCGGCAAGATCGCTGTCATCGCCCTCTTCCTCGCCATCAGGTGCTCGCTCCCGTCTGCATGGTGCCTTGGGGCCCTTCTTCTCCACCCAGCCCCGGCTGTGTAGCAGGCTCCGGATCACAGGGTATGGGCCATGCAGCATGAAGATTTTCCTTTGCTGTGAGGGAAGGGGGTTGAATGCTCCATGCCACAGAAGACGAGCCCCAGTCTGGCCCCAGGAGCACCTAGGCCCTCCTTAGCGCAGAACCCCAGGGGCAATGGGAGCAAGGTCACAGGAGGCCTGGGGTGGGAGTGGTTGGGACATGTGAGGGCTCCGGGTAGGAAGAACATGGAAGGTCAGAGAGAGGGAGGTGGTAGGGGGCAGGGGTTTAGCCTGTGGTGGTAGGACATGGGGG
Source organism: Pelusios castaneus (assembly GCA_007922175.1). NCBI lineage: Eukaryota > Metazoa > Chordata > Testudines > Pelomedusidae > Pelusios > Pelusios castaneus. The sequence continues at coordinate 28,038,441 of ML685770.1, forward strand.
CCCATGGCATGTGCAACTTTGCTGGGGGGGGGGAGGCTGTAGCTGGTGGGTCAGGGAGCACACAAGGGCTGTGGGGAGGCAGGGGAAGGGCAGACAGGGCCCACGGTGCCCATGGGGAGGCCGGGTCCAGGGGTCTTTGGGCGGAGGCTCTCGCAGGGAAGCGGTTGCAGGCCGAGGACAGCCCCCACCTTGACAGCTCTCTCCACGTGCAGCCTGGCCTGCTTGAGACGCTCCGGGTTGAAAGCAATAGCAGCAGCTGCCACCCTACGCCAGGAGAACCCTGGAATGGGAGAAGAGCCCCAGCGCCAGCTCCACTGATTGTGCCACATGCTGCATGGCCATCCGGGGCCGGCCCCAGAAGCTGGAGGAAGCTGACAGATGGGGCAATGATCCCTCATGTTGCTATGTGGCGAGAAATGGCTCCCACAGGCAGCAGGGTCGGGGCTGAGGGACGCCCACCTCAGCGGCACAATGGGGAGAACAGGCTGGGGGTTCCCTGGCCAGACCATAGCTTCACTCCGGGACTGGGGAAAGGCCTAAGGCCCAGACACTGCGCGTGTCCAGTGCCTCGGCCCTGGCTGTGGCGACACGCCCGACGCCTGGAGACGAACCCCGCCAGTGAGGGGCCTCCAAAACGAGGGCAGAGAAGGGCTGGTTCCTACCTTCCTGCTGCTGCCTCCTGCCAGGGGCACTAGAGCCCTTGCGGCGGCCAGGGAGCAGAGCTGCCTTCTCACTGACAGCACTCACCTCCTCATCAGCCTTCCCGTCGGCACCTACATCCAGAGCCAGGAGAGCGGCATCAGGGGACAGGGCCAGGGCCAGCACATGCTGCAGGACATAGAGCCAGAGCAGGGTCCATGGGCTGAGCCCCTGCTGCGTCTGTGGTGAGAGGCTGGAGGGGGGTGCAGGCCACCCGAGCTCTTGCCAAGGCAAGATTTGGGATGAGCCTTCCTGCCCCACAGGGCAGTGGGATCACCAGCGTGGCTGGCAGTTCATGCAGTCCCTGGGACAATGCAGGTGGGCTTTGTGGGCACGCAGAAGGTGAGGGACCAGCTGCCTCACCTCCTTCAGACTGTCTCTCCCTGTCACCATCACTGTCACCTCCTGCTCTATGCTCCTGGCTTGGCTGGGGAGTGAACAAGAAGTGTCAAGGGCCCTGTGCTCGGCCAGCCCCACCCACCCAGCTCTGAGCTCCTGGTCGTCACCCCTTTCCCAAGACCAGACAGTCCTGAGTGGCAAAGTGAGAACAACCCTGCAGTCCTTGTGCCAGGCTCTTGGGGACAGCTGCCTGTCTCCAGCAGCCCCCCCGCGAGGCATTGTCGAGGGGCAAGGGGCTGTTCATCTTCGGCTGGTGTCTCCGCTGCTTGGCAGAGCAGCACCGACCCCCAAACAGCCTGAGTGCTCTCTCCCCTTGACACAGCCCAGCCCCCCTTACCTGGGGATCCATGGGGCCAGCTCCTCTCTGCACAGCTTCTGGCGAGGACCAGCTCTGTCAGCATGGCTCAGCCCCCAGCCACCTGAGAGTGACGAGAAGCTGGGGCAGCTGCGCTTGTTCTGACCTGCAAGAGGGCCCTGGGCCTGTGAGCTGTCAACACTTCCACAAGGCCCTGATGGGGTGCGGGTCCGTCCTGAGGCATGACACGGCCCCAGGGGGTGGGCCAAAGCCCATCGCCGCCTTCCCATGGGGGGCTGAGGGGCAGGAGTGCCAGGGGGCTTGGCGGCCTGACAGCCTTGGCCTTCGGCGCCAGAACTCGGGTCATCTCAGCCAGCCCCACCGGCCAGCGTGTCTTCGGGGCAGCAAGAGCCTGCATGTAATCCACTGCGGCCAGCAGAGCTGGGCCCCCCCCACTGCCCCCGCATCGCCCCCCATATCCTCCTGCCTCTCCCGCCCCACACTGCCCCCCCACCCCTCATATCTCCCCCCCTCTCCCGCCCCACACTGCCCCCGCATCCCAATGTATTGCCCCATATCACTGCCACCCGTCCCACCCCACATCGCCCCCCATATCTCCCTGCCTCTCCCGCCCCACACTGCCCCCCCACCCCTCTATCTCCCCCCTCTCCCACCCCACATCGCCCCCACCCCCCGTATCTCCCCGCCCCACTGCCCCCCCACCCCACATATCCCCCCCCCTCTCCCACCGCACATCGCCCCCCCATATCTCCCCCCACACATCCCCCCGCCCCGCCCCCCCCTACCCGCTCGCGCTGTCCGCCTCCTCCGCCCGCGCGGCTGTGTCGGGCGCGGGCGTCTCCATGGCGACGGCGAGGAGCGCCCGCCGGCTGTGACGTCAGAGGGCGGGGCGCGCGACGGAGCAGAGCGGAGCAGGGGAGGCGGGAAGAGGCTTTAATGGGCAGAGGCGGAGCACGAAGGAGCCGGGCCGGGTCCCGCCGCCCGCAGCACAGCCCCGATGCGGGCCAGGCCCGCAGTCCCGTAAAGCACAGCTCGCCCCCCGCAGCCCCCCAGCTCCTGGAGACCCCCTGCTTCTCGTCTCCGGCTGGTGGCCCGGCCCGGCCGCCGTGCAGGTGCAGGTGCAGAAGAGGCTGAGACCCCAGCTCGGGGTGCAGCACCACCGCTTAAAACTGGAAGGAGAAAAGAGAGAGAGGCAGTGCCCGTTAGCCCCGACCGTGCATCTGCCCTGCTGCAGTCCGGCTGCCTTCCTCCTCCCTGGGGAACCAGCCCAGAGCTGACCGGGCACTCCTCACTGCCCATCTCTGCTGGCAGGCTGTGCCGGCACCCTACAGACCACCCTGAAACCTGCCGACCTAGCCCCACCTCATCCAGCTCACACCCCTGCAAGAGCCTGCCTGCCGCACACTGCACCATGCTGCTTCCCCATTTCCAGTGTCAGGAACCCCACCCCACCTTCAGGGGTCCTCACCCCTGCCCTGGCCATGCCCCATGCAGGCCCTCAGCCCTGCTCCCTAGGCAGATCCCTGCAGGTCACAGACCGGCCATACCAGCTCAGACCAACGGTCCATCTAGCCCCATCAACAATGGCCAGTGCCAGATGCTTCCCAGTGCACAGAACAGGAAAATTACTGAGACCCCCCAACCCAGTCAGAGGTCTAGGGACCCCAGATGAGTTCCACCCCTCACCAGATCAATGGACCGATCCTCTACGGTTATTAACCTACAAACTGATCTAACCCTTTTTCTGAACCCCATTATATAACACCCTGGGGCAATAAGTTCCACTGGCTGCCTGTGTTGTATGAAGAAATACGTCCTTGTGTGGGTATTAAACCTGTGGCCTATTGATTTCCTTCAGTGACACCTGCCTCTTGTGATATCTGATAGGGCAAATAGCACTTCCTTACTCACTTTCATTATCCCAATCCTGATTTTATAGACCTCTATTACATCTCCCCTCACTAGTCTCTTGTCCCAGTCTTTTTAATCTCTCCTTCTAGAAGTTGCTCCAGATCTCTACTTGTTGTTGCACTTCTCTGTACTTTTCCCACTTCCACTAGATCCTGTTTGAGATGGGGCAACGAGAACCGCACACATCATTCGATACCATGCATTTGTATAGTGCTATTACAACATTTTCTGTTTCCTAATGGTTCCTCACTATTGTTCACTTTTCTGGCTCCTGCTGCACACTGAATGGATGCGTTTAGAGAACTGCCCACAACGATTCCAAGATCTCTTTTTTGAGTGGTCACAGCTAAATCAGACCCCCTCATTTTGTATGGATAGCTGAGATTACTTTATTCTTAACACTGAATTTCATCTGCCATTTTGGTGCCTAGTCTCTCAGGTTTTTGAGATCTCTTTGTAATTCTTTGCAGTCTGCTTTGGACTGGACTAATTTAGTAGAATCTGAAAAGCTTGCCATCTTGCTGTTTGACATACTCATATAGTATCTGCGAAAGAGTAAACAGCACTGCACCCAGGGAAACTGTTCTCTCTACCGGGAAAATGGACCATTTACTCTTACTCTTTAATGCCTTTTAACTAGCTACTGATCCATGAGAGGACCTTCACTGTAGAACTCCTTGCTTTGAGCTTTTGGAGGAAAAAAGCCTTTGACAAGATCCCTCCCCAAATATACTCTATTGACTGGATCCTCCTTGGCCACATTTGTTGCCCCCCTGAAAGACTTAATAGATTTGTAAAGAGAAATCATGCCTCACTAAAGCTGGTTTGACAGTTCCCCAACATATCATCTATGTGTCTAGTAATTCTGTTCTTTACTGTAGACCCAACCATTTTGCCTGGTAATGAGGGTAAGTTTAGTGGCCTGTAACAGCCAGGACTGTCTGGTGGCTTTTTAAAAAAATCACCACCACCTTGGCTACCCAATGACTCTGGGGAGAGAGGCTGATTTAAGCAATTGGTCATGTACCACAATGTTATATTTTAGTTCCTTCCGATATCTTGAGTGGATAGCAGCTGGACCTGGTGACTTAACATTGTTTAATTTATCAGTTTTTTCCAAGCCTCCTCTCTGCTGCCACCTCAGGCTGGGACAGTGCCTCAGATCTCCCACCTAAAAATACTGGCTCAGGTATGAGAATCTGCCTCACATCTTCGGGGGTGAAAAAATTATGCAAAAAAATTCACATATCTTCTTCACAATGACCATACCTTCACTGACTGCTCCTTTGGCTCCTATTGTCCAGTGGCCCCATTGACTATTTGGTAGCTTCCTGCTTCTGAGGTACTTTTGCTATTCATATGTCTTTTGCTAGTTGGACTTCAAAATTCTATAATTTGGCAGGCCAAGAAACTGACACTTAATTTACCAGAGCTTATGTTCCTTTCTATTTTCTTCAGTAGGATTTACTTCCAGTTTTTAAAAGATATTTTTCTCTCTAACCACCTCTTTTACTATTTAGCCCTGGTGACTTTGTTGGTCCTTACACAGTTCCTTCACTGGGGTATGCGTTTAGTTTGTGCCTCTATTTATGTGTTTTTTAAAAAAAAGTTATGTGTTTTTTAAAAAAAAGTTTCCATGCAGCTTGCAGGTATTTTCACTTGTGACTGTTTCTTTTAATTTCTGTTTAACTAGCTTCCTCATTTTTGTGTAGTTCCCCTTTTTGAAGTTAAAACTGAAGTGCATTTCTTTGGTATTTCCCCCTTCTATAAGGATGTTAAATTTAATTACATTATGGTTGGTATTACCAAGTAGCTCAGCTACATTCACCTCTTGAACCAGATCCTGTGCACTGCTCAGGTCTAAGTTAGGAATTGCCTCTCCCTTTTGGGGGTTCCAAGAAGCAGTCATTAATAGTGTCTAGAAGTGTTCTCTCTGCCTCTTGTCCTGAGGCGACATGTACCTAATCAATATGGGGACAGCTGAAATCCCCCATTATTAGCCTCCTTAATCTCCCTGGGCATTTTACAGTCCCCTTCACGCATCCTGGGCAGGTAGCTGGCAATCTATTCCTAGTGCTACACTCTTCTAATTGAAGCATGGCATTTCTGTCTACAGAGGTTCTATAGTATGGTTTGATTCATTTACATTTTAACTATATTTGACTATGCTCTCTTCCACATATGGTAACACTCCCCACCAGTGCAACCTTCTCGGTCATTCCTACATATTTGTACCTTCACTCCTTGCCACACCCAGCCCCACACGAGGCTGCCTGTGTTCTAAGTAGAACTTTTAAGGGTCTGAGCCAGGAAACCCAAATAGACCTCCTTGAGGGCCTTTGCAAAGCCTCAGAGGAAACATCCCAATGCCGGATCTTGCCATCTGAGCTCCCCCACCTAGCTCTCAGCCAGCACAGAAACAAACAGTGGGGACAAACCACGGGCTTCCAGGCCTACGCCTGAAACAGTGAGTAGCTGTAAGGCCCGGTTTCCACATCTCTCGGGCCTAAGGGCACCCTTTGCCTAGATGTTACCCCAAAGCTTCCTATAAACCCCTTCCTGCAGTAGGGAGGTGAAGGAAGCAGCTGTCCTGCTGCCTAGGGAGCCTCACATTCTTGAGGAACTCCTCAGCCACGATGCGAGCCCTGGCATTCACAGACAGCTTCATCTCACTGATCTCCTTGTCAATCTCTTCCATGAAGTGGATCACAAAGTCCACTAGCTTGTGCTTGTACATTTGCTCCGTGTGGAAGTTGGTGATCAGGAAGCTGATGTCATAGCCCTAGTGGAGGAGAGGAAACGGGAAGTGATCAGCACCAAATCCCCGTTGCCCTGCCTGCTGTTTGGCACCGTGGCAAAGATGCTCATGACAGCAGTGCTGCGAAGCAGGCAAGTGGACATGTCTGTGCCTTGCACTATGCAGAGCTTGTTCTCCCCCACAGGCCTCTCACCTCCACGGGCTTCCTACGCAGGATGAAGAAGTTCTCAGCCCTCATCATCATGAAGCGCATGAATTTGTGGCACAGGATCTTCTCGATCTCATCAGCCTGGAAAAGGGAAGGGAGGGGAAGTCAGGCTTCACCAAGTCACCAACACTTTTCTCAGCTCCAGCTCCGGTCCCCTGGCAGGCTCACCTGTTTCACTGCAATGCTGACTCTCACTGAGTTGATGGAGCCCTCGATCAGAACCTTCTCTTTTTCATTTCTGCTGATGATCACCGGCTGCAACAGCAGCTCTTTGCTACTCCTGTAAACCCAAGGAAAGACATCAGCATCAGTGCAGCAGGGAACACCTGCTAGCCCATGGCATGTGCATGGCCCAAGGGGGAGTCACCCACCACGGAGTCTTGCTCACCTGGGGAAGTGTACAACCTCATTTTAATACACATGCCTGCACTTCTGTGCATAGTGCAGTGCTGGATGGAGAGCCCAGGGGACTGAAGCCTTCCTCCTCCTGAAAAGTTCAGCCTGAGCAGCACCAGCCATGCCAGCATGCCTCATCTCACAGCCATCTAGGGTCCCTCAAGCCCTCAGTGTCCCTGATGGGTCTGATCATGTGGCTAATTACTGCCAGCCATGGCTTGTCTGCGTGAAGCCCTGTGGTAGGAGCTAGACAAACTCACATCGCACACAGACCAATGAGCCACCAAGAATGGGGCATGACCCTTAGCTGTAGCTGTTGGCATGGCAGAGGAGAAGAGAAATATATCTTGTCTGCAAAGGACCGTATAAGGCCTCTGCTACATGGGAACATACTCTTGCTGTAAACAATTATTTAAATTCACACCGATCTGTTATCCCGGGGCAGCTTCCACATGGGCTCCCATCCCCCACTACCACGGGGCTCTCTTCCCCTGCCATCTGTCTCCTGGGAAGGGGCTAAAGGTAAACTGAAGAAACCTCTGATAGCAGAGTAACACACAGGGGTCTATAACCAGGAAATGTCCTTTGGCAATAAGGCTTGAGCCTTCCCATGCATCCCATCACGCAGCCACAATGCAAACTGTCTCCACACAATTGGTGCTTTGAGCCCTCAAGGGATAAGAATCTCCTACAGATGGCAGTTTACACTGTAGCAGTACAGCTGGTCCCGGGTGGGGACGGAGACAAGCCTGGGACTGAAATGTTCCAAACACAGCAGCCTCAACAGTGTGGTTTAACTGCGTAACAAGAATGCAATTTCCCAGCACTTTATCGTGGAGGACCCAAATATAACCAATTAAAGGCAGGAAGGCCATCCCTTCTAATGCTGTCTGCTGAACACACATTGCTTTCCTCAAGTGCACATTTCATGACAAAAAAGTTCACTCACACAAAACAACCTTAATTCTAACCCAAGGATTTTGGTTTAATTTCTGTTACCCTGATTCAAGTAGCAAAATAATTTCTTTTAAGGGACATCATTAAATGGAAAACACGAGCAGTAAATATATTTAACAAAATACCCTACTGCCAGTTTATGAGGCACTTAACCATACTATTTCTTGAGAACAACATTCTAGGCGGAGCTGGTATATTTTAGGCTGCCCAATGCTTCCTATAAAACATTGATTTTAACTGCATATGAACTGTGTCAAACTTTAACCACCCAGGCTGAAATTTTCCCTGCTCGGTATCTGATTGAGACTGAATATTAAGTTTCAGCAAAAATGGTGCATCCAGTTCCAAGATATGGTTTAGGGGAAAATATCTCTCGCCTGTGTTAAAACAGGTTTTAAAGTTATTACACTGAAATTCTTGGAGCAGAGATTAGAAATCTGACAAGGGTCATTCTGTTGTCAGTGAGGTGCCCCTTTTGCTATTCCTGTGAGAAACTGCCCATATTTGTCCTAGTTATAAGCCTTTTAAAAAATTCTCTGTTTGCCCATGCTCCCTGAAGTCCCCTTAGACTTTACAAACTAAATCCTGTAAAGAGTTTGTCTGCACTGAGTATACGCCAACCCAGGATGAAGGGGCTGAGCAAGACTTTCTTGGCAATTGCTGTGATGGTGGAATGTATCAACTCTGAGGGGTGTGGCTGTGATATCAGGTTGGGCCTGAGGAAGGGGGAGTGGACTGGGAGAGTCTGTTTCTCACATGCTCTTGGTGTTCCCCCATCTGGTGCCCAGGCAGTGTGGAGAAGGAAAGAGCAGGTCTCTAATGCAGATAGAACAAGGGCTGAACATGGGTGGGAGTACCTGGGGAGAAGGGGCAGACTGGACTGAGATGAGCTGGCTAGGGAGCAGGGGGACAGGGATGGGCTGGGCAAGGAGTCTGACAATGACCTGAAGAGAAACCTATTGGGCTGAGAAGGAGCATGGGATGGAGGGAAACAAATTCTTAGGAAGCCACTCCATAATGCAGGATGATTCTTGAAGCCTCAGCCCCACAGCAAGCAGCCAAGCCCCCTAGCATGCTTCCACTGCTAAGACAAGCTGAGGAGACCAAGCCATGCTAAGGAGTCTCCTCGGGAAATGCTGCGCTCACCCCTCTCCCAGACCCTGTTGTCCATGTCGGGGTATCAACTCCTTCCTCCCCCACCCTACCAGTACCTGACTTCCACCTCCGGTTTGTTGTGTCGCTCCACCACCTGGGAGGAGAAGTTTTCCAGGCACAGGGCAGCCTGCAGGGTGGCACGCACCGCGTTCAGGTAGGGGCGCAGGGTGGCAGTCTGGGGACAGGGGGGGAAGTCAGAACAAGCACAATACCTCATCTCCGTTCCCAGCCCCATCTCTACGGGCCCCGGCCCCATCGGCCCCATCTCCGTTCCCATCTTCCCCGGTCCTGGCCCCGTCTCCCCCGGCCCCGTCTCCCTTCCCGGCCCGATCTCTACGGGCCCCGGCCCCATCGGCCCCATCTCTGTTCCCGGCCCCATCTCCGTCCCCGTCTCCCCCGGCCCCATCTCCCCCGGCCCCATCTCCATTCCCGGCCCCATCTCCGTCCCCGTCTCCCCCGGCCCCATCTCCGTTCCTGTTCCCATCTCCCCCGGCCCCGGCTCCCCCGGCCCAACTCGAGCCGGGGCCCTACCATGGCGGTAGCTTCGGTTCGGTTCGGTCTGACCTGCCCGACAGCTCCACCGGAAGCAGAAGCGGAAGTGGCCTGTGCAGGCGGCTCCTCTCTTCCGGAATGAGCGACCCGTTCCATTACCGCCCACGGGGGTCGCTTGTCCGAGCTCGCTTCCCTCCCGCATGGGAATAGGACCGGCGGCGCCGACAGCTCATCCCGCCATCCCGCGAGAGGGAATCGCTCAGGTGTCGCGGCCGCTGACAGCAGCGGGCCCGGGAGGGGATTCCTCACCCCCCGCATCCCGAATTTGGTACATTCCGGTCGCTGCTTCCATAATAGGGAACGGAGATATTGTTGAGCCAATGGGACGAGGCCTCAGGGGTAGCCCCCAGCGAATGGGGCGGGGCTCTGGGTGGCGCGGCCAATGGGGCGGGGCGCGGGGCGGCTGAAGCAGCCATAGGTGCAGACGCTGGGGCCGGAAGAGGCGAGCCGAGTGGCGTTGAGCTGCCGGAAGTGTTGCAGGCCCGCCTTCCCCCCGGCCGTGTCAGTAGCACCGGCTGTCCGTCCGCCCCGCCGATCTGCGCCGTGACCGTCTCCTTGGATCCGCCGCTGGACGCGACCTGAGGCCTCCGCGGAGGGAGCCCTGCGACCGGGAGCGACCTCCGCAGCCAGGCACCCCAGTCCCGCTACCCTGCAGACCCCAAATCCTGCTGCCCCATAGCCCAGGGACCCTCATAGCCCCCAGTCCCACTGTCCCCAAATCCTACTGCCCCATAGCCCAGGGACCCCCATAACCCCTAGTCCTACTACCCCAATCCTGCTGCCCCATAGCCCAGGGACCCCCATAACCCCCAGTCCTGCTACCCCAAATCCTGCTGCCCCATAGCCCAGGGACCTGGCACCTGTGTGCCCCAGAGCCTGGTGCCCCTCAGTCTGGCACTACCTGTGCCCCATAGCCTGGTGCCCTCTTAGCTCTTGCAGCCCAGCACCCCTTGCTGCCAGGAGCCCCTGTGCCCCAGCCACCTAGGACCCCCTCCACCAGACAATGAGCGAGCTCAAAGACTGCCCGCTGCAGTTCCATGACTTTAAGTCGGTGGATCACCTGAAGGTGTGCCCGCGCTACACGGCCGTGCTGGCCCGCTCTGAGGATGATGGCATTGGCATCGAGGAGCTTGACACACTGCAGCTGGAGCTGGAGACACTGCTGTCTTCAGCCAGCCGCAGGCTGCGGGTGCTGGAGGCAGAGACGCAGGTCAGACTCCCTACATCTCGCGGTGGCCAGGGATACCGTAGTGATGGGCATGGGTAGGTGACCCCACCACACACAGGTAGGGCCAGGCACAGCTTCAGCTGGAGTTCATCAGTCTTAGCTCCTCACCCCTTTGTCAAGGGTTATTTGAGCTCCAGGGCTAGAGAAAGGCCATCCTTTTGTATCTGGTGGAAAAGGCACCCCATGTCCACAGTGGTCCCTGCACTTGACACACAGCCCATCTGGTATCTGCCAATCCATGGTGCCCATGCCAAGACCAGCTCGGTGGGTGCTGTTAGGGTGATGGACCCTGGGAGCTTCAGACCAGCCAGCAGTGAAACAGTTAACGGGTTGAGGTTTGAGATGCTGTCCTTACTCTTCAGAGTGAACACCGTGCAGAACAGGGGTGAATGGGTGATAGTCAAGGGCCGGGGTCTTGAGCTGTGCGGTGGGTTGGGCTGGATGATCTGACGGCTCCATCTGGCCTAGCGTTTAAAGAATATTTGCCATTCACTAATGGCTTCAGCCTCAGCCTGGACCAGGGCCCCCGACCCAAGTAATGTGACTCTGACTGTGAGGCCTGCCAGCTTCTTTTCTCTTTCCCTGCATTTGACTGGCCGATGTGTGCTCTCCCCACTGCTGGGCTCCTCCTTCCCTTGGGAGACAGCCACCAATCTCACCAGGCTTTCCAGCTTTTTTTCGCCTTCCCTCTAAGGTGATTGTGCCTCAATGTGCCCTGAGAGCTGGCAGAGGGTCACCAGCCCCAGGGAGAATGGAGGGCCTGAGGGAAAGGCAGCACAACAGTTGCTAGGGAAGAGAGGAAAGCGGAGGCTGGGAGAACCCAGACAGGGCTCAGTGAAGGGGGGCTGGGGAGGGTGTCCCTTGCTTTTTCTTGTGGTTCAGACAGCTGCCTGTTTGGGGTGACAGTGTCATTCTCTTTCAGATTTTGACTGACTGGCAGGACAAGAAGGGGGACAGGCGGTTCCTAAAGCTGGGCAAAGACCATGAACTGGGCACCCCAGTTAAACATGGAAAGCCCAAGAAGCAGAAACTAGAGGGAAAGGGTGGCCATGGGACAGGGCCTGGCCCTGGGCGGCCCAAATCCAAGAACCTCCAACCCAAGATCCAAGAATATGAGTTTCCAGATGACCCGGCTGACATGCCTCGGATCCCCAAAAATGATGCCCCAAATAGGTATGCAGGGGTGTGTGTGAAGGGATCCTAGGAGGGTGGGCTGGAGTCAGCTGGGGCAATGAGCACAGGGCGCTGGGAGATTTCCCAGGAAAATGAATTCATTTCCCTGATGCTGTCTGTCAAAGCACCCACTGCCAAGGGGCATTTGAACTTGGCTGACATAAGAGAAGTCTGAGACTTCCTAGGGAGAGGAGAAGCCATGGCTCAGTTCAGCTGGCTGGTGCCCTGCTGCTATCCCTGGCTCGGTGCAGCCAGTTTACTTGCTGTTCCAACATATCCCCTTTCACTCTGCCCGGCAGGTTCTGGGCCTCTGTGGAGCCCTACTGTGCTGACCTCACCAGCGAGGAGGTGCGAACCCTGGAGGAGCTGCTCAAACCACCGGAGGATGAGGCTGAGCACTACAAGGTAAGAACATCAGAGCAGACACTTCCCTTCCCCCACTCGCTGCTTCCTCTCCCCTCCGCCATCTGGACTCTTCAGCCCTCGGCCTCACACTGGGGTGAAGCACAGGTCTGGGCTAACTCTTGTCTGGGCTTGAGCAGTGCTTGGTGGGCCCATGCTGAGCTAGAGGCCCTGCTCTCCATAAGCTGCTGAGGCAGGACATGCAGTATTGTGACCCTTCTCAGGCAGCAAAGTGGGCATGTTGCCATAGCTGGGCCATTCCTTCCAGAGAATACAGCAATCAATTCGTTTCAGGTCTGGCTTGTTAGTTCAGGGCATCTGAAAGCTCATCTTGTGCTCCAGCACTTCAGCCTCTCTGCTGCTCTGTGTGAACTGCTGGAGTGGGGCAGGAGCTGGCAGCCTCCTCGCATACTGGCCTCACTCTGGGGAACTTGCAGCTGTGGGCTCTGAACTAGCCCTGACCTCTGCATGCTGCAAGCCTTGCCCAGAGCTCCTCCTTGTGCTGTGGCTTCCCCAAGATTAGCCCCTTGCCCAACAGGATGGCTTTAAACCAAACCCCCAGTTTGCCCAGAGTGGGGAAGGGACAATTAGTCCCACAGGGGCCTCTCATTGGTGAGCGCTCAGAGCCCATGCGGAACGAGCACCTGACTGGAATAGCAGAGCTGCCTTCCCTGAACCAAGGGAAAAGTAAGAAATACGCGTGGGGAGCGGAAATAAACTGCAGCTCAGACCTGTCTAGGACTGCTGCTGAGTCCGGTCTGCTGGGGGATTCTGGGAAGTCATTTTGTGATTACGTGACCAAGCATGATCCCATCTGTAATGGTGAGGCCACACCCTCGTGCTTTCCTGGTAACATGAGATGCTAGAAATGTGCAGCATCTCAGGGCGCTGAGCACAGCTGAGCATGCCAGTGTTCCCAGCGATCCCTGGGAGCAGTACGCAGCACAGCACGTATTTGCTGCCTCAGTAGGGTTTACTTTGAAACTGCCACAGTGCAGTGATCCTTTGCATACAGATGCATTTTAATCTGTTGCTGCTTAATGCAGCTAAAGACACAGCGCCTGGAGATGCCTGGGAAAATTGAGCTTGAAATGTACTGGCAGCTTCCAAATTGGTACCAAAACACCAGATTCACCAGTATCGATCCCAGCTCCTCCTCACACCGGATGGTCTCTCAAACACTGCCAGTGGCCATGCTGCTTCAGACAGGACTGCTGGCTGTTTGGAATCACATGTGGTGGATTAAGAGCCAGACCTGGGAGAAAAGCAAAAGCCCAGGGTGTGAGGACCCTGTTTGGAGCTCCCCAGCTCCTCTCCCAGCACCCTCAGCAAGAGTGTGAGAGCCCAGCAGTGTCAGGTGCTACCCATGGATGCCTCCAAGAGCGACAGGTGGATCCATGATGTTCCTTCTGTCTCTTAGGCTGTAAGCGTCACCTGAGGCTGCTTCTGGGTTACAGCCTCCTAACCTGTAATCGCAGGGTGTGCCAGGCTGGCCCATTTTCTGCCCTCGCTGTGATCTGGGAGGGACACTGCCCTCTGGTCTGGGCATGCTTTGTGTCTGGCAGGGATCGCTCACACCTATGGTTTTTAGAAGCACTGCAGCACACTGATTGTGTGAAGGTGCCAACACTCTGGGCAGAGTCCTTGGAGCACTGGCGGCTCCTGCCTGCAAGGCTTTGGCATACAGCAAGGGGGAGAAGCATTTCAGTTGGTCAGCCCAGCCCGCCCCGGCCTGGCCTAGGCAGCTGGATCTCCCCCGCCCCAGGCAGTATGTCGAGGAGCAGCCCTTACAGGAGGCTGCAGGGGGAAGCCAGTGCTCCAGCACTGCTTCTCACGGCGTGGGCTCGACAGCCACGTCCCTGGGAGAAGAGGCCTGGAGGGCTCTGAGCCCCCAGCTCATTGCACTCCTGCTGTCCCTGCCCTGCATTGCAGGTCCCACCGCTGGGGAAGCACTACTCTCAGCGCTGGGCCCAGGAGGATCTGCTGGAGGAGCAGAAGGATGGAGCCCGGGCAGCAGCCGCTGCTGACAAGAAGAAAGGCATCCTGGGGCCGTTAACGGAGCTGGACACGAAAGGTGGCGCTATCTCCTCCCCAACCCCCGGCAGCACTCGCTAGTGAGGGGCTGTACTCACCAAAGCCCTGCACCGGGGGACTGAGGGGTGCGTGGAGAGGGGTTTGCTTTGCCCAAGCCCAGAGCATCCTTCAGGGCAGCCAAGGGACCTCAAGGAGAGCATTTTCCCTGCTCTCAGCCCTCCCCCCCCCCCGGGCTCTCCTTGGGCTGCTTTCCTGGAGGGTGCTGCCTTTCTGGACTCAGACACGGCCGCTGGGGGCTTGCAGCAGGGACGGGAATGGGGCCTCACTCCCATAGAGGCAAGTGTTGCCCATTGTGGGTGGGGTGGATGTGCCAACCTCACCCAGGGGCGGTTGTGGAGTTTCAGAGCCTGTAGCTGCTCCCCACGCCCCCTGCTCTGCTCATCGCTTCCTCCCTGGCTTCCTTCCAGATGTCGATGCCCTGCTGAAGAAATCAGAGTCCCAGCATGAGCAGCCTGAGGATGGCTGCCCATTTGGGCCCTTGACACAGCGCCTCCTGCAGGCGCTTGTAGAGGTGAGTGAAGCTGACTTTCCTCTTGGGGTGGAGGTCCCAGCACCTCGGTCACTGACCCTTCCCTTGCCATCCTCCGGTGCTAGGAGAACATCATCTCACCCATCGAGGACTCCTCGATGCCAGAGATCACGGGCAAAGACTCGGGAGCAGATGGTGCCAGTACTTCCCCCCGCAGCCAGAACAAGCCCTTCAGGTGAGCAGCCCCAGGAGGCCAGCCAGGCAGGGAGCAGCCTGTCTTCTGCCTGAAAACTCCTCCCTGGCAGATGTTCCCCGGGCTCAGCCAGGAGTGGTTGTGCTAGGGCTGTGAGGAAAGCTCTCGTGTCTAGATGCGTTGAGGAACTGCCCAGTGGAGAAGCTGAAGGGTTGGAGGACTTGGCATGCCCAGTCCCTGACTAGAATGGTTTCCTGTCCCCTCTGAGATCCAGTGCACTACAGCCTGGTCTCTCCAGTGCGCAGCAGGCAGCACCAGAGCAAAGGGAGAGCAACATGCTCAGGCTCTTGGTTGAGTTGGATGGTGAGATCCTGGCTGAAGAGCCTACTTAGTTCTCACTGCCTCCTATCTGGTGCAAGGGGCCTTGCCCCGGCTGTTGGAAGGAAGAGGGAGCTGAGCTACTGCAATAGGCAGGAGTGGAGGGCTGTCTGCTCCTTCTGGGGCCTCACAGCAGCTCTTGTCTCTGCCCTTGCAGCGTCCCTCACACCAAGTCCCTGGAGGGTCGGATCAAAGAGGAGCTGATTGCCCAAGGCCTGCTGGAGTCAGAGGACCGCCCTGCCGAAGACTCAGAGGACGAGGTCCTGGCTGAGCTGCGCAAGAGGCAGGCTGAGCTCAAGGCACTCAGTGCTCACAACCGTGCCAAGAAGCAGGAGCTGCTCAGGTGGGTGTGGGGCCAGCAGGTGCTATCTCTGGGGCTGGGCAGCGGCTGATGGCTCCACCTCTTTTCAGGCTGGCCAAAGATGAGCTGCACCGGCAAGTCCTGCGGCAGCGGGTGCGCATGGCTGACAATGAGGTCATGGACGCCTTCCGCAAGATCATGGCAGCCCGCCAGAAGAAACGCACACCCACCAAGAAGGAGAAGGACCAGGCATGGAAGACCCTGAAGGAGCGTGAGAGCATCCTCAAGCTACTGGATGGCTAGTGGGGAAGCACTGGGACTTGGCTGTATGCCGCCCTGCCCCTGGACCTCCAGAGACACTCGCTGCTCAGCTGGCCCCCCTCCCTGCACAGAGCAGGCTGGACGCAGCTCCTCCCTGGGGTGATGGAGGGCGTCTCCACAGGGCTCAGCTCTGTCTGCCTGGGGTCTTGTTTTGGAACCAGGGGGAGGGGGTTGGGTCAGCCTTGGGGAGGCAGAGCTCTCATGGCATCTCTCTGGTGCTGCCTTCGCTCCTCCCTGAGCCACTGGGAGGACACAGCTTCTCTGCAGCTCCCTGCCCAGCTTGCTCTCCCTTCCAGGCAGCTGGGCAGGCTGCTCCTTGGAGTAGCTGACTGCAGGGGCAGCTCTTTCTCTCGGGTGCTATGTGGGGCTGGCCGTGGCTTGGACAATGCTGAGGTCCCTTTGCCCTTGCCTGGGCTGTGCTCTTTGGACACATGCTTCAGCAGAGGCAGGAGATGGCTCCCCAGGGTATGCTCTTAACTCAGAGCCACCCGAGTCCTGGGAAAGCTACAAGCACGGCTGCCCCAGGGGGAACAGATCACTGGGCCCTTGAGGGCCGTCTGCTGCCTCATTCCTGGTCACTGGGCAAGGGCAGGGGGTGGCTCCGAGCAACCACCCTGCTGATGCCCCCAGAGGCCTGAGCTCCCCTCCCCCTGCAGCCAAGCCTGGTGACTCTATAGGCTTCCTGGGCGGGCTGGTGCAGGGCCTGTCCTGAGCAGCAGAGGCTGCTGTGACCCTGGGAACCGTGGCTCCTGCCGCTTCCCCTGCTGCTATTCTGGGAGCCCCAGCGTGTGAGGGAGGGGGGAGCAGGAAGGAAGGCCGGCCGGGGAGGCTGCCCGGGGCTGGGCTCGCAGGGCCGTTGGTGCGCTACAGCGGGGAGCAGGGAGGGGGCCCCGCGGCACTGGAGGCGCTGACCCGGCGCGGAGCGGGCACGGCTGGTGCCCCGGGAGCAGCCCAGCAAAGAAGCCAATAAAACGTTGGGACAAGGTGGAGAAGCCCTGTGGTGCTGTGCTGGACCCTGGCGGGGAGGGAGCGGGGCTGGCGGCCGGTACAGGCGCCGGGCTAAGGCGTGGCCCTGCTGCCCCTCCGGCCGGGGCGCCTGGGCTAGGCTGCGCTGCGCTGCGCTGCGCTCTGCTCTGCTCCCCAGTGGCAGGGAGTTCCGCAGGTCGGCGGGGCTCGCTGCGCTCTGAGCTGGCCGGCCCATGGGGTGGGGGGCGCTGCGGGACAGGAGCAGAGAGCCCCGCCCCTCCGGGTTGCGAATGGATCCGCCCGCCGGGTAATTTTAGTTGAATCCCGTTGCCAGGTAGCTCCCGGCCGCGGATTGGCCACCCCCAGCAAGTCCCGCCTCCCGTGACGTCGCGGGGCTGGCCGGCCGGCTGGGAGTGGCGGCCGCTCGGCGCGGGGCAGAGCGGGGCCGGGGGCGCTCGGTAAGGGCCGGGTGTGTGCGGCTGTGTATGGGGATCCGTGTGTGCAGTGTGCGTGTCTCTGTGCGAACGTGTGCTGGGGTCCGGGTGGTGGTGATCCAAGAGTACGGGGTGTGAGCATGTGTGTGCAGGGATCCCTGTACAATGTACGTGCGTGTGCACGGAGATCTCTGTGCACACCCTTGTATGCAGCAGTCTGTGCACGTGTGTGGGGATACATGTGTGTGCAGGGATCGTGTGTGTGCGCATGGGGACCCCTGTGTTTCCATGTGTGCAGGGAGTCGCTGTGTGCGTGTGTGCTCATGGGGATCCCTGTGTTTCCATATGTGTGCAGGGGGTCGCTGGGTGCATGTGTGTGCGTGGATGTATTTTTGTGTGTGTGAATGGCGCATGAAGAAGACCTGTGTGTGTATGTTTGCACATGTGCAGGGGGATCCCTGTGCAGGATCTGTGTGTGTGGGAGATCTGTGTGCACAGGGTGTGTGTGTGTGTGTGTGTGTGGGCACACAGTGGAGAGGTCTGTGTACACTCATAGCCATCTATCTGGACATGTGTCCCTGTCTGCTGGGGTGGATGCTCATCTCTGTGTGTCTCTTGCACGCGGCTGTGCGGTTGCACGCACACTTCCTTCTGCGTGTGCCCTGATGGGCTCTGCCTCTTGCCAGGCACCTT
>ML685770.1:28061540-28073739 GCA_007922175.1 Pelusios castaneus
GCATGCATGGGAAAGCAGTGTGGGGATGCCAGGGGCTGGGTTTGCACGGTGGGGCAGTGCAGGGATCTCAGGGCTGTGGGGGAAGGGGGACAGTGCAGGGCTCTCAGAACGCCACTGAGTTAAATAAACCACACGTTTCGCTTCCCGTCCTCTCCGGAAACCTCGGCCCTGGTGTCTCTGCCTTTTCCTGTTGACAGCCCGAGCAAGCACAAAGACAACTGGTTCTGGTCAGTGCCTGGCAGGCTGAGCCAGTGAGGCCGTGGCACCAGGGCCAGCTCATCTAACAGTGCTCTGGTAGGAGTGCCCGTGGAGGGGCTCTAGCTGCCTGGGGCACAGCCTGCCGCTGGCCATGAGCCCCAGGCCCGGCAGGGACAGGCTAGCGTCCCAGGCAGCCACCGCTGTGGGTCCCCCTCTCAGAGCTGGAGCCGCGGGACCCTCTCTAGGTGCCCCCCCCCCCGTTGAGCTGGGCGCTGTCCTGCGTTCCCTCCTGAGGGCATCCTGCTCTGTTGGGATTGGCCCTCGGCAGGGCCTGACTCTTCAGGGGTGTGCGATGAGCCTGCCGCAGCTGGTTCGCGAGACATTTCCTGGGCCAGCTGCTGTGGGTGGCCCTGATCCCCCCTCTTATCTCATGTCTGGGCCCTGCTGATCAGGATGTTCTTGTGCAAACAGCCACCAACTGAACCATGTGGGACCAGGCCTGGCCGCCCCACTGGCTCCTGCTGCCTCTGAACCCATCTACTTTGGGCCCCACCCAGGGACCACCTTTAGTGGGATACGTCTCCCCCCCCCCCCGGGCCTAAGATCTGCACACCCAGGCTGGGAGCTGTTTATATAGGGACCCCTCGCTGGGGCCTGAGGCTTATTATGCAAGGACCCCTTGCTGGGGGCTGAGGTGCGGCTGTCTCTGGGGTGAAGGCTTTTTATACAGGGAGCCCTTGCCAGAGGCTGAGGTGCAGCAGGCTCTAGAGTGAGGTCTGTTTATCCAGGGACCCCTGGTTCTGGGCACCAGAGCTGGGTGTGCCTGGCAAGGGAGAGCTGTGGAAGGGGCTGAAGGAGCTGGGTTGGAGTCAGGCAGCCTGTGGGGAGATGCCCCAGTGGCCCTGGGGACGGGAGGAGCCGGGGCACAGCCCAGCCTCCCCGTTATTTGCTGGCATCCTGGCTTGCAGTCTGCAGCTCTCGGCAGCCCATGTGTGTGGATCACGGTGCGGGGAGCCCTGGAAGGTCCCTTTGTTCTGGGGCCCCTTCCAGCACTCAGGCTGGCTCCCGGCAGGCCTGGGCCCCATGGGACATCAGCCGATCTCAGCCAGAGTTAGGCCGGGCTGGGCCTTGGGAGCTGGAACGAGCAGAGCTGTAGCCCTGTGTCCCGTGCCCAACCCCACAGCTGGGGGGCGAGTGGGGAGCCTAGAACCCAACACACTGGCTCCTTCCCTTTGCAGATCCAGGCTGCCTGGGGTGTGACCCATGCCCCCCCAGCCTGCTTGTCCCCACCTGCCCCTCCCCCTGCATCATTTTCTTCTATAAATAGCTGGGATTTCAGGCTGTTGCCATGCCGACAGCAGCCAGAGCCGGTTTCCCAGTGGGGCCTCCTCAGGCCCCTCCGCTGTCCAGCGTCCCAGCCTCCTGGGTGCTCAGCCCCTGCCCTGGGCGGGTCCCTGCTCTGGCCCTGAGCTCCCTCTCATTCCCCCTCTCTCCCGCAGGGGAGCCTTCTCCGAGGTGGTGCTGGCGGAGGAGAAGAGGAGCCGGAAGCTCGTGGCCATTAAGTGCATCGCCAAGAAGGCCCTGGAGGGGAAAGAGACCAGCATTGAGAACGAGATCGCTGTCCTGCACAAGTGGGTGCTGCCCGCCAGGCTCTGCGCTCCTGCCTGCCTCTGGGCCTGGCTCACTCCGGACAGGCTGGCATGGCCCCCGGCCCCCCAGCTCAACGGACTTGGCCCCCTTATCAGAGCCCTTCCAAAAATAGCCCCAGGCTGGAGCCCACCCCAGCCCTGCCCGGCCAGGGGACGGTGTCCTGTGCCTGCTGCATGGCGCGAATGCCACGGGCTGGGCACGGCACAGCTTGAACTTGCAGCAGCCAGGGACTCGCTGGCCAGGACAGTCCCAGCCACAGGCCCTCCTGTCCCCTCAGCCCAGGCCCTGGCACTCATGTGGTGCCCAGGAGTAGCCCACAGCCCACTGGGATGGCCTCCTGGCTGCTCACGTCACAGGATGTCGAGCACCCAGCGTGAGGGCGCTCAGCCTGGCCAGGCAAGGACAGCTGGCACCTGACTGCATGGTCCATGGTGCAGAGAACGGTCCTGGTGCACAGCAGCACCATGGGTGCCTGTGCAGGTCGCCTCCTTCATCCCTTCACACATGGCCCTCTGAGCTCACCCGCACCCCACGGTCCCCTGATTGCACCTGCACCCCCTGATCTCCCCCATGGTCCCGATTGCACACTCACCCCCGATCTCCCCCATGGTCCCCTGATTGCACACCTACCCCCGATCTCCCCACGGTCCCCTGATTGCACACCCACCCCCGATCTCCCCGACGGTCCCGATTGCACACCCACCCCCGATCTCCACTCGCCCCCGATCTCCCCCACAGTCCCGATTGCGTACTCGCCCCGTCTCACCCGCTGGCCCCGATTGCGCACTCACCCCCAGTCTTGCCTGCTGACCCCCCAATCTCACTGTCTCTTGACTGCACCTGCACCCTCCAGATCTCACCCCCGGTCCTCTAATTGCACCCACACACTCCCAGTCTCACCCCATTGCACCTTTCTCTTTCAGGATCAAGCACCCCAACATTGTGGCTTTGGATGACATTTACGAGAGTGGGGGCCACCTCTACCTCATCATGCAGCTGTAAGTTGGGAAGGGGGTGTAGTTTGCCAGGCTTCAAACAGCAGGGGAGCCAAGCCCGTGCCCACCCCGCTGCGCTTGGGGCTGAGCCTCTTTCCCCTTCCTCTGCAGGGTCTCAGGTGGGGAGCTCTTTGATCGGATTGTGGAGAAGGGGTTCTACACAGAGAGGGATGCAAGCCAGCTGATCCGACAGATCCTGGATGCTGTGCGCTACCTGCATGACATGGGCATTGTGCACCGGGACCTGAAGGTGAGCGAGTGTCCAGGAGGGGCCTGCACCACAGCAGCAACTCTGCGTCCCTGCCCTAGCGCGGGCACGTCTGTCTTTGTGGCCCTTCGCAAGGGCATCCCGTTTCTGGATGGTCCCTCAGGCTCACCCCCAGGTTCTGTGTCCTACATGCCTCAGGCTGGCTCTGCCTCTGTTGGCTTGCTGCAGGGCCTCTAGCTCATCGGGAAGGGAGGGCTGGGTTGGGCTGTCAGCAATGGTTGGGAGCAAGGCTGGGGTGTTGTGGGGAGAGGGCGAGGGGTGGTCCGGGAACCTTGGCATGCAGCGTGGGGGATGTCTGGATTCTAGCTTTGTCCCAGTTGGGCTTCTGGGTCCTGCTGACTCGCTCGGTGGCTGCGGGTGTAGAAGGTGCCTCCAGCGGCTGGCGTGTGGCACTTTGTCTGAGCTGTGCAGATCCCTGCTGCGCTCCCAGGAATCTTGTGTCTTTCCCTGGGGCCTGCTCACTTGAGCCTGGACTTTCCGAAATACCACCACCACTGTGCTGGCTCTCCCTTGCCCCGCAGGGCCCAGCTACTGTGGGAAGCTCCTGGGTCAGGTTTGTTTCTCTCCAGCCCTGAGGGCCGCGGCTGGGCAGGTCACTGATGTAAGCCGCTCATGAGGCTGGTCTGGGCTGCAGGCAGTCCAGGAAGGTTGCCCAACGTGTCTGTTTCCAGTTGCTTTACTTAGCTGTAACTTACCACTGCCCTTCCTAGGCTGCTCCAGGTGACTGGCTGGGCCTGGCTAGTAAAAACTGCTCAGCCGGTCCAGGGGAGGCTAGCGGAAAAGCCCGTCATGGCCCGCGCTGTGAAAGCAGCTGGGCCACGCAGCTGCTCTAGTGTGGCTGGGACCTGAAATTATGCAGCTGCCTGATCCTGGGGCTATGGGTGCTGCTGACGGCTCCTGTAAGTGCCCACGGCCATGCAGTCTCATAGCTGCCATCTGTAGGGCTCCAGTGCTGCCCCCTCCAATGGCTGAGCAGACACCTCTGGGGGCATGCCCCCCCCGAGCCTGGGCAGCCTGGCTGGCATGCAGAGGTGGGGGGCCTGGGGGAAGAGCTTGGGGGGAGCTAGAGGAGGGTTAGCAAAGACAGCAGTCTGGGCAGGGTGGGTCAGGAACTGGGGTCATGAGGAAGGACAGACAGGAAATGACATGGAGGCTGGCCTAGAAGTCCTCTGTGGGGAGCAATGGGTGGAATGGTGGCACACCCTCAGCACCGCCCCCAGATGCAGGCTGGTGTTGAAAGGGTGATTTTTTCTGACTAGGGGAATGTCCCTCCCCCCCCACAATCCCCATGGGTGGGGAGCTGCTGATCCCTTGTTTGTTCTGCCACCCCCCAAGTCCCTCCCCCCCCCCAGCTTCCTGGCAGAGCAATTGTGAGATGCACGGTGGGGAAAGGGCTATGTGTGCATGGGGTGGTGACAGGGGGCGGACAGGTTTGGGCCAGTTGCACGGGGCAGCTGGGGCAGGACCGCTTGCTGAGTCTCTGCTCGGGGCAGCCCGAGAACCTGCTCTATTACAGCCTGGATGAGGACTCCAAGATCATGATCAGTGACTTCGGGCTGTCGAAAATCGAGGGCTCTGGCAGCATCATGGCCACAGCATGTGGGACCCCCGGCTACGTGGGTGAGTGATGCGCGCACCCACACGTGGCCAGCTCTGCATGGCATGGAGCCCTGCCTCGCCTTGAGGTTTCCTGTCGGGGAAGG
The DNA here is from genome assembly GCA_007922175.1 of Pelusios castaneus. NCBI lineage: Eukaryota > Metazoa > Chordata > Testudines > Pelomedusidae > Pelusios > Pelusios castaneus. Next base: position 28,066,355 of record ML685770.1, read on the forward strand.
GGATGTTGGGGTATCCTGCCCCTGCCTGACATCTGTCCCCTTCTCTCCCCCCCCAGCCCCTGAGGTGCTGGCCCAGAAGCCCTACAGCAAAGCCGTGGATTGCTGGTCCATTGGTGTCATCACTTATATCCTGTAGGTACCGTGGGGCTGGGGGGGAGGGGATGCAGGGACCCCTACCGGGAACGGTAGCTCTCCCCCCCACTGTGGGGATCCCCCATCTCTCATGGCCCCTCCCCATGCTAATGCCCTCTGTACAGACCTCCCCCCATGCTGTGCAGTTACCCCCAGCCCTGCACCACTGTCCCCCGAGGCTGTGCGGTTTACCCCCAGCCCTGCGCCGCTCTGTTCCCCCAGGCTGTGTGGTTACCCCCCAGCCCTGTCCCCCCCCACGCTGTGCGGTTTACCCCCAGCCCTGCACCACTCTGTCCCCCCAGGCTGTGTGGTTACCCCCCGTTCTACGACGAGAATGATGCCAAGCTCTTTGAGCAGATACTGCGGGCCGAGTATGAATTTGACTCTCCCTACTGGGATGACATCTCTGAGTCAGGTGAGTCAGGCTTGGTCCACCACCAGCCACACACCAGGGCTGGCTCTCGGGGGGATTGCTGGGTGGGCAGGGTCTGGCAGTCGCTCTAATGGCACTTTCTTGTGCTCTGGTTCTAGCCAAAGATTTCATCCAGCACTTAATGGAGAAAGATCCCAGCACACGTTTCACCTGTGAGCAGGCCTTGCAGCACCCATGGTAAGGAGCTGTGTGGGTGGGGTCCCCTTCAGACAAGCTGCCTCACCCTACAGTGCCCCAATTCCTGACACCCCTTCCTGGGCCCTTCTCAGGATTGCTGGGGACACAGCTCTGGACAAGAACATCCACCAGTCCGTCAGCGAGCAGATCAAAAAGAACTTCGCCAAGAGCAAATGGAAAGTGAGTGCCACGTCCCCACACCCCAAAGCAACTCCTGCAAGGCCGTGGATGGGGGGAGCTCCCAGCTACACCAGCCATCCCAGCTGGGGTGCCACGAGGGGCAGCTACACCACGCCCCATCGCTGCAGCAGGAATGCCGTGGGGGCAGCTGGCCTGACTCCCACTGGTTCCTGTTCACGGTGCTCACGCCTGACTCTCCCTGTCTCGGTGCAGCAAGCGTTCAATGCCACAGCCGTGGTGAGACACATGAGGAAACTGCAGCTTGGAACCAGCCAGGAGGGACCCAGCCACGGCGAGCTGCTGGATGCTGCAGCCAGCAACGGTGAGTCTCCAGCACACCAGGCTAGGCTGTGAATTCACCGGGGCCTGTCTTCCACGGCTCAGTCTCTGCTGTACGCCCAGGCCCAGCTTTTACCCGCCCCCATGGCCCTGATGGCCTCTTCTCTCCACACAGGGTCCGACACCGCTGCCTGCGACAGCTTGTTGGGGCCCAGCCCTTGCTGCCTGCCCCCCGACTGACTGCACCCAGCTCAGCCCTGACTCACCTGCCCCTCAGAGCCCCACTGGCCGGGCCTGCACCCTCGGGAGGCTGAGGGTGCAGGGAGCCGGTGTCTCATTGCCGCGACTGCGCTGATCCAAGCTGGACAACTTGCTGGGAAGGGGCACAGCCCCCCTGCCCGGACTGGGCAGAGCCAAGCTCCAGTGACTGAGCCCATGCACCAGGGGGCCGGGACACCAGGCCACGGCTCGGCTGCTGTTACCCCTCCCTTCTCAGCAGCAGCCCCCCACCAGGCACCTGGACCCCCCCGGCTTGCATGTGCTGCGTACCCCCACGACCCCCATGGGCTGTCACTGCACACGGCCCGGAAGCACTCAGCACCCACCCACGTGGCAGGAGCTGGGGGCCAATGCTGCCCCTCCACAAGCACCCCCAGCTCGGCAGCAGGGGAAGGCGAGGGCACAGCCCTGCAGCAACGCAGGAGCAGTGGGCAAGGCTGTGGCTGAGCCACTTGGCCCAGGCCTGGACTGGCCTTGCAGCTGCTGAATACAGGCCAGGTTCACCCTGGTGCCCCCCTTCCTCCCCCTCTCCCACCAGTGGCCTCAGCCCCCTCTCGTTCCCCCATTCAAGCCGAATTTTTCAGGCCAGGCTGTTTCTATATTGATGCTTGTATTAAAGGACAGCAGCAAACACGGCAGCCGCCCTGCTCACTAGGGGGACAAGGGAGCTGCTCCAGGCACCCGGGGGTGTGTCAGCACTCCCCGCACCTCCTCACTCCAGCAGGCAGAGCCCAGCTCGGCTGGGTCAGCACTGCCTTGGGGAATACCCCCACCATCACTTGTGTGGAGAATCACTCCCCCCGAGAGCACAGGGGAGACCTGGTCTGTGCTGGGGGCAGGGGTGGGGGGGAAGGAGAGAACCGCCCCCGCGCTTTAGTGGTTGGGAGCAACACCAGGGGCAGAAGCTCCCCCAGATCTGAGAGGGGCAGGGGCCAAGGCTGCAGCAATCATTGCTCCATTTGTCAGGTGCTAGTGACCAGCCAGCCTCCTGGCACCGATTAGCTGCCCAAACCCTGCAGCAGCTCAAGCATAATTCAAAACAGGCTGGCACCCGTGCTGGTTACCTCCGGGCTTGGCCTGGTCTGAGAGCTGGCATCCCTGCTGCTGGCAGAGGGCAGTGGGGACCAGCAGGGGCCTGGGTTGCTCCTTGGGGCGCTGGCCTTAGCTAGCTGTTCAGTAACTGGGTTGCCTTGTTCACGGTCAGCTCCTGGGCTCGAGAAGGGTCCAGCCTGCACCTGAGGGTGGGTCTGAAGCAGCCATGCTGGCTGTGAGACCCTGCTCCCCAGCAGTGCAGGACTAACTGCGGGTGCTCTGTCTGTTCTCAATGCAGGGAGCCTGGGGCCCACACCTGGGGATGGCCATCCTGCCCCATATCCTGGGTTAGCAGCTCAAACCAGAGGCTGCAGGACTCCTGGGCAGCAGGGGATCCTGACCCTGCCGGGTGCCGGCCCCCCGCCCCGCCCCACAGAGCAGAGTGCAGGGGCAGAGATCAGCTCCCCCTATGGGGAGGGGCTGGCATAGCCAGGAGTTGCCCCCCGCCTGCAGCGCCCCCTGTGGGCAGGGGCCGGGTTGGGTGCAGCCAGGAGCCCTCCATCACCAGGGGGGCGTTTCCGGCTGCCACCATTGTGGAGTTTGACAGTCGGGGTACCAGTGGCTGGTGCTGCTTCAGTGCAAAGAGTTCCTCTGTCCCCAGGAGAAGCTTCCAGGGTGGGGCTGAGTCTGCAGCGGGACGGAGCAGGTGCTGGGGGGATTCGGTGCCCTCTTGTGCTGATGCCTGGGCTGGGGACCCGCCGGAACTGCTTCAAATCAGCACAGAAGAGAACCTGTGACAGGCGAGACAGGGAGCTGTGGGGGATCTGTCCAGGTGTTCAGTCCTGCCCATGGCAGGGCATGCAGGGCACTACTTACCGCCTGCGCCCAGCCCGCATAGGGTCCCCAGAGGCTCCGGAAAAAGTCTCCTGAGGACAGAAAACAGGTGAGGGGATGAGCAACCCCCTGCCAGCGTCCAGGGCCTTCCAGCCTGGCCCCTGGCACTCACCCAGCTCACTGTGCACACGGCTCGTCACGCTCCTGCTGCTAGAGCCCAGCTGCTGGCCGTAGTCACGCCGGGCAATCTGCCACACGTGGGTGTCCACAGGCACAGCCTCCGCTTTGTCCAGCGCCATCAGACACACGCAGTCGGCCACCTGCACGGGGTGAGTGGGTATCGCACCGTCGTCCGCTGCCCCCAGCCCCCACCATCCACTGCCCTCACATGGCCCCCCCGCTACGCTCAGCCCTTCTCCCTTCCAGCTCTCCTGCCACACACCTCAGCCATGCCACTTGCCCCCCTGCAGGGTGTCCTCAGCATTCTGCAGGGCACCCAGCACCAGCCTAGGGTGAGACTGGAGGACCCCGGCTTGACAGCAACGCTCACCTTGGCCCCTACACCGGGCAGTGTACACAGCAGTCTCCTGGCCTCAGGGTAGGGCATGCTGCGCAGCTGGTGGAACCCCTCGGTGCCAAATTGCCTCAGGATGGCCTGGGCGCTCCGGCTCACAAACCGTGCCCGGTACCCAAAGCCCAACGCCCGCAGCCGGCGCTCGACATCAGCCCCTGCACCAGAACAGCTGGTCAGCTGGGGGGGCTGGACTAGGCTCAAGGGAGGATGGGGGCTAGGGCTGCCAGTCCCTGGAAGCGGTGTGGGGGGGACATGAGGGCTGTCGGCCCCCAGGATGTGGGGGCCCCCTGGGCAGGAGAAGGCTCTCACCAGCTAGGGCCTGCAGCGTGGGGAAGGCATGGTACGGCTCCGCATCCAGCTGGCAGAGGCGGCGCCCAAAGGCCTGGCAGAGGCGCTCGATCATGGCTGTGATGCGTGCCAGGTGGTTGTTGGAGGTGCAGAGGAAGGAGAAGAGGCACTCGACGGGGTCCTGGCGCAGCACACGCACTCCTGCAGGCGAGGTCGGTGTTCAACAGCGCTGGTGCCACGTGCCCACAGGCGCCCAGCAACGCCAAGGGCCAGACAAGCCAGCCCGCTGCCACTAGCCCCATTTTCTCTGGGGCCAGCGCCAAGTGCCCTGAAACAAGCTGGGCCAACCACACCGCTTGCTGGCCCGGCTCCAGGACCAGCTCTGAATGGCTGACAAGGCAGTCAGGGTTATACCCCTCCCGAGTGGCCACCACGTGGCTCCTCACTGAACCATGGGGTGGCAGAATGCCCGCCCTGTGTCCCGCTTCACCTGACCCCACAGCCTGCCGTGCCTATTAGCTGGCTGGTCCTGGGGAGCCCTGAACACAAGGTGCTGAGTCTGTTGAGACACTGCACTGCCCCGGCAATGGGCCAAGCAGCAAAGCACCTAGTATGCTGCCCCGGAGAGCCAGGTCGAGCTGAGCCTGGGGCCCTAGGACACTGCAGGCCATTCACCCCATCTCATGGGAGGCAGGGACACTGACAGAACAGGCCTGGCTGGACAGTCAGGCCTGCATGCTAACTGAGCTGCTAGCTCCTACAGCCTTGGGAAGGGGCACACGGGACAGGTACTGGACCCTAGCACCCATCAGGCTCTCGGGGGAACACGAGAGCTGGTTTATCCAGCCAAGATGTGATGCCCATTCGTCTCCCTCCAGCCCGTGGCTGCCTGCAGCAATCCTAATTCCTTGTGACACCTGCTGCGCCGGCAACATGCTCCTAGCAACGCCTGATCAAGTGACAGGGAGGGACCAGGGGTCACAACTGAGGAAGATTGCAAGAGAAACTGATGGAGAGAAAAAACAGACAGATCAATGTGAAAACTGGGAATTCTGTAAGAAGAGTTTATTAGATGGGCAAAAAGCCATGATTCCAGAACTGAGAAAGGACAACTCTGGTTAGAAGCCCATCCTGGCTCAGTGGCAAATTGAAGGCAGCAGTAAGAAACAAATGGCAATTGATAGAAATTAGAAGTTATGAAATGTAGAAAGTTAATGAAGCTAGAGGAACCAGGGAAAAATCCATGGCTAATAAGGATTAAAAAGGAGTTTTTAAGTGGAGCATGAAAGAAAGAACATTTACCAACAGAAGAAGCCCACTGCTAGACAGAGATAGTAAAAGTGGGAACAATGCAGAAAAGGTAGAAGTGTTCAGTGAGTATCTGGAAAGAAGCATATCACATAACATGAGGATGTCCAAGAGCTTTCCAGGCCACTGGTAACTCAGGAGGATGTCAAACAACACGAAGTAGGAACAAACATGTTTAAATGAGCAGGTGTAGAAAACTTGCACCAAAGAATCCTAAAAGTGCTGGGTGAAGAAATGTTTGGGGCATTGATGTTAGAAGAATTCAATTGCATTATTCAATAATTCAATTATTATATAATGCATACTTAAGTATAAATAATTATTTAATTGTTAATTATTAAATGGCATTATTTCATAATGGCAGTCCCATTAATTACGGAAAATAGGTCTTGACAAACAGAACTGAAGTCATTCCTTTATGAGATTACAAGTTTGGTTGATAAATGTACGGACTTTTGCAAGGCCTTTGACTCAGGACACTGCACTCTGCAGTACTGGGAAGGCACACTGCACCTGGAGCACCAGCTGACTAAGGGCCAGATCTGACTGAACTGTCCAGGGAAGCACCATGAATGACCGTCTGGTGGGACTCCAGAGGGCCAGGGTGAGTGTGAAGTCTAACACTAGTCATTGGCCATAAGTATAGAGCTGCTGCAAACGCAAAAATTGTGTGTGAAACGAGGAGGCCAGTGCGGTCACAGAGCGATCCGGATCGCTCATCAGCTGCATCCATTCAGACACAACGTGCATTAGGATAGCCAAATTCAAAGTACGGTTAGACAAAGTGGCCACCCCTACAGCTGGGGGTGCCCTGGACAGCAGGCAGCTATGGGATCGGACCCTGCAAGCAAGGAAGGCCCCTTCTGAAGACCCCTAGAGCTTAGGCATGGCCACAACACCTGTGAAAGAGCCTCAGGGCACATTGACCAGGGCCCACACCCGAGTGCTCCTCAGACAGAGCCCCTGGGCTCGGCTGAAGTGTGCAGAGCATAGGTGCCCTGATATCCCCACCTGGACGGCAGACCAGAGCACCTGAGAAGAGACACTAACTAATCAGGAGACAGCAGGCCAACCGAGACGGCTCCCTGCACCCCTCAGTCCGCACCCAGAGCCTTGGCCGGGGCCGTGGTGGACTTCAGTGGCCAGGCCCCAGGAAATGGTCACCGCCTCCAGCTCGGGGCAGGCTGCCGCTGCCCTGCCCTCGGCCTCAGCTGGTCGGTCCCGGCGCCTCACCCGAGAGCAGGAGCGACGCGGGCTGAATCCTGGCATCGATGAGGCTCGGTCCCTGCTCAGGGTGGTGGGGCTCCCGGACCGAGGGAACCTGCCGCCTGCGCCGCACCGGCCGGGCCTCTTCCACGGGAACAAGCCGGACAACAGCCCTATGGAGCGAGACGTTGGCCCCAGGGACCCGCTGGAGCCGCCCCGCCCCGCCCCGCCTTACCTGCGAAATCGGCGGCCACGCTCCGAAAGTGCGGGTCGGCGGCGCCCCAGTCCCGGTACAGCCTGGCCAGGCCCACCTCCAGCCGAAAGTAGTCCCGCAGGACCCGCTGGGCCTCCACGTCCCCGGCCCTGCTCGGGGGACCGCCTCCCTCCTCCTCCTCGTGCAGCCGGTACCACAGCCGCCCCTCCGCCTGCCGCAGCGTCCACACGCGGCCCGCCAGGACCCCGCTCCAGTGCCCGGGGCTGCGCTCCCGCCACCTGCGCCGCAGAGCGAGGCCGGTCAGCGCGATCCCGCCCCATCCCCACCGCCCTCTCCGGCCGAGCTCGCAGCGGGGCCCCCTGGAGCCAGGCCTGGTCCCCCGGTGCCACTTCCCGGGGGCGCGCCCGGCCCAGACCGGAAGGAAGGCGGCGCGGCCCGGCCCAGACCGG
>ML685770.1:28073749-28090602 GCA_007922175.1 Pelusios castaneus
GCCCGGCCCAGACCGGAAGGAAGGCGGCGCGGCCCGGCCCAGACCGGAAGGAAGGCGGCGCGGCCCGGCACTGACCGGAAGGCCTGGCCGCAGCAGAGCACCAGCTCCAGGCGCAGCTCCGAGCGCGGGCAGGGGAGGCTGCCCCAGGCGGGCGGGGTCTCGTGTCGCCGCATGGCGCGGTCCCGGTGGCGGTGTCCCTCCGCAGGCAGCGGTACGGCCCCGCCCCGGGCCAGGCGCGCTAGGCCGCTGACCTCCTCTCTGCGTCGGACACGCGCAGCCAAGCTCCGCCCGAGTCCACGGCGCACGCGGCCCCGCCCCCGCGGCACGGCACGGCCCGGCCCGGCTCCAAACAGACCGTTTATTGTCTAAGAACCAATAGATTTCCTCCTTCCAAATAAATACAAACGAGCGTCCGCGCGGGGCGGGGCGGGTCCGGGCCCGGTACAGTACCGAGGGCGAGGGAGAAGGCTGCGGGCGGTGCCGGCACTGAGAATAATTTAAACTGACTCCTGCCCGGCCAGTAGGGCCAGTTCCGCCCCCCGGGCGCTAGTGCACCCAGCAGGAGGCAGGACCCGTCCGCTCCCGGGAACGGAGCCGCTCGGCCAGTTCCGTGCCGGGGGGACTGTGACATTTGAGACGGGGCACGGAGAAGAGGCAGGCTGAACGAGCGGGGCACAGCCCGAGAAGGGGAGGCACCAGTTCTGCCCCCTGGAAAGGGGTGAGGGTCTGTGGGGACTGCCAGCCAGCCAGGGGCCTGGGCTCTAGGCCAGCAGCAGGCTGTGCCTTGGCACCTGCAGGGAAGTCACAGCTGGGCACCACCCAGCAGGCTACATTTTCAGCTGCTTCTGCTCTAACCGTCCTTTCGTAGCGGCTCCAGGCTCCCAGCCACCACTAGAGCAGGCATTCTCCCCTGGTGTCACGGTCCCAGTGGCTGGGGCAAGCCCCTTCTCCCGTACAGACCAGCTGCACTAAGTGCCCAGGACTCAGAGCCCTGTTTGCCCTGAGACGTTAGAAGCACCGAGCAGAGCAGTTGGGGTCAGTCGCTCTCACTGGAGTCGCTGCTCTGTTCGCCTTGCACCTTATTACGATGCTGCATGGCGCGGTGGTATGCGATCTGCACCGACTTGCGGATGTTTGACTTGCGGCCCTCCAGCATCTTCTCCTTATCCAGGTCCTGGTTCACACCCAGGGGCACAAGCTTGGTTCGGGGTAGCCACTGCCTGGAGGAAAGGACATCACACCTCCTCTAAGGTTTCCCATTCACTGACCTCCCCCCCACTCACTGCCCCCCTCCCCCCAGAGGCTCTGCTCTGCCTTGTGAGGGGACAGCACAGCCCTGCCCTGTCCCTTACCAGGTACGCTTGTTGTCAAAGAAGAGGACGAGGTAGAGATGCTCTCGTGCTTCCTGAGTCATCTGTTCTCCCAGCTTCAGCACCTCCAAGGGGGGCACTGGGATGGGGACACCATGGTGGAACATGCCCTCCCGTGGCATCTTTGGATCAATGATCTGCAAAAAGAAAAAGGTGCAAGAGGTCAGACCCAGGGGAGCAAAGATGAGAACAGAGACCCCCACCAGCCCTCCTAAGACACTGGGGAATGCCTCTTGTGTGGCTTGGGAAGGGGCCAGCTAACACCCACTCCAAGTCTGTCAGGCAAATCTCAAGCACAAACTGTGTGTGCCACAACCGTTCTCCCCTGCATTACGTCAGCCTTTGCTCATGCCCCTGATTGCAGTTTCATCGCCTTCCACTGTGGGCCTCAGGGCTCAATGAGAGCAGCAAGCATGCTGCGAGGACTGCCTACCTGTGCAGCAGCAGTCCCTCAGCATTTACTGGTGCTCCTCCCTATTTAGACTGAGAGCTGTCTGGAGCAGTGCCTGTCTTTCTGTTCTGTTTGCACAGCAGGGTCCTGTCCTAGAACTGCAGCTTCAAAGCAACAGCACAGGTAGCATTCAGGGAAAAACAGATTCCAGATGCCCCAAGCTGCGCCAGCTACAGAACTCACATGAGTAGAGACATAATAGAGAGCCTAGAGCCAGCAGCTCAGGCTCCAATTTGAATGGGGAGCAGATCTGCAGCTTGAGAAAGGGGCATCACAGGTTAGAGGCTGGATTCTGAGGTTTAGGGCTGGAAGGAACTATACAGTCTGACCACTTGCAGACCCCAGGGAGCTTCATCCAGTGATTCCTGCACTAGAGCTGAACTTGAGCAGGACTAGTTAAGAGCTGAGGAACACTAGCCTGGGCAGCCAGCAAGGGAGTTAGCCAGATTCGAAAGGGGTTAACGCAAGACTGGCTCAGGCCAAGGACTCGTATAGCCCAATCTCCTGGCTCTGACAGTGGACCGTGCCAGAGACTTCCAAGGGAATGAACAGAACAGGGCCATTATTGAGTGATAAGCCTGTTGTCCAGGCATTTAGGGACACCCTGAGCCTGGTTTGTGTCCCTGCCCATCTTGGATAATAGCCACCGATGGACCCATCCTCCAGGAACTTCTCAGTTTTGGCCTTCACAACGTCCCCTGACAATGGGTTCCACAAGACGGCCGTGTGAAGTACTTCCTTGTGGGTTAAAGCTGCTGCCTAAGTACCACTTCTCCACCCGCCAGGATTTGACAGACCTCTCTCACATCCTCCCTCCGTCAGCTCCTTTCCAAGCTAAACACTCCCAGCCTCCTCACATGGAAGCTACTGAAGAACATGCAGAAGTGTTCTCTCTGGGAGGCCAGGGGGAGGAGAACTTCATCTCTGCCTGTCCCCACCAGAGCTCCATGTCACACACAACGAGCAGGGGTCCCCCAGGGGAGCTGTACATTGGAGCAAGTGTGCTTTAACCCTAGGTGTTGACTGCCCACCCCCTGGCACAAAAGATGGACGTGCCATGGTGTGAGCATCGCATGGGTGCAAAGGGAGGAGATTCCCAGGGTTCTGACCAGTCCATCAAGACCACGGGCTTTTTTGGCTGCGAAGAATCCAGACTCTTCATGGCCAGTCACTCACTCTGAGCCTGGAGTGGGAGCAAAAGGAGACTCGAGGGCACACAGCCAGCTGTACCCACCAGTGCTGGGTAAGATGGGTACCCCCGGCACTTAGCCCACACCAGGTCCAGGGCATCCAGAGAGGAGTCTTCATCTTCTGATAACCAGCCAGCTCCACGCCCAATGCTTTTCCGCACCACTGTGCCAAAGAAAGTGGGTGGGGAAAAAAGAATTAGCCCTGGCCCTTCCAGACAGACAGTGACAGGAGCTGGCGGCTGCTGACCAAGGGCTGAGATACTCACTACTGTGGCCTACGCCTCGCCCAGTGCCAACAGAGTAGGATTCATTCTCCGTCCCAGAGGTGTCCTCGCTGCTGTCCTCCGGGAAGTTCACACGGGAGAAGGAGGGCTTCCCCCTGCCTTGCTTCGAGGGCGTTGTGCTGAGGGAAGGCAGGGGAGCAGTCCTGTTACTAAGAGCCATGTTTCCAGGCATTGCTTTCCTGGGTATGAGGCAGGAGGGGACTCTCTTGGCAAACCCATGCCCTGGGGAGCTAGTCCAGGGAGCTCCGGTGCACTCAGGAATAAGAGCCCAGAGCGCCCAGGAGAGGAACTGCCCACAGCAGTGTCCTAAGATACAGAACTCCCCCTTGCCTCTGGAAAAGGGGAGGCCGAGATTAAGTGAGGAGGGTCCCCTGGATCTTCACTCCAGAGCAGGGCTGGCTTCCCCTTTGCCCATGTGCTAGGCTCCTCCGTGTCAGAAGGGCTGGGGCAGGAGCAGTCAGCCATGGCCCTGCCACCCACCCTCTCCAGGAGCAGGACAAAGCCCAGCCCCAATGAGTCCCACGTCACTGACACGTGTGGCATAAGACAGAAGGTGTGGGAGCGAGACCCAAGCTGGGGTGCCCCAGCTCAGGCGAGGGCCCTCGGCCATCCTGGCCGCAGTACCTGGTGCGATCCGAAGCGGCGCTGCTGCTGCTGCTGCTGCTGGACTCCGAGTCGGAGCTGCTCCGAGGAAGGCTGCAGTCATTCCGGTAAACCAAGAAGCTCTTTTTCACAGGCTGGCTCCCACCGCTGAAACCATTGGCTGGCAGATCTACAGCAGAGACAGGCAAGGGACATTACAGCCACACACACATCCATGATGGCCCGACAGGATGGAGATTGGGAGGCGCTGCTGTGGCCACACTCACCAATGGGAGGGTCTTCGGTCGATTTATCACTGTCACTGTCTGAGCTGGAACTCGGGCGCGGGCTCCTCCCTCTCTTCCGTTGTCGCTGCGACCCCCCAATTATTGGGAGCTGGGGGGGGGCCTATTGGGCTACTCCCATGCCCTGCAGCTAGCTGGCTGTCCCGGTTCTTGGGGGGGCGCCCTGGCCGTTTGGGGGGCCCTGCAGTTTTGGGGTTCTTTTTGGAGAAGAGCACAGACGTCCTCCTGCCGACTTCATGGGCTGGAGTGGAGGAAGAGTTGGGGCCCAAACCTGTAACAGAGGGGATGAGAGAAGGCAAGCTCAGAACCTGGGCAGCCAGCACCACCACCCTCACCCAACTGAACAGGCCCCAGTGGAGATCTGCCCACATCTCCAAGACGCCTCACACCTTTGCACCAGGGAGGCCCAATGGGCCTCTGCAGAGTGGTGGTGCTAATGGGAGCCAATGGCTGGAACAGCAGAGGGCTCCAGATCAGGACGGAGGGGCAACAGCAGAGCTTCGTTCCATGCCTCGTAATTCTGTTTCCCTAGAGAGTCCGTCCTGCTGGATTCTCACCCCTGGGGCTTCCACCCCTGTCCTCACCTAACCAAAGATGAACACTTAGTGCCATCACTGCTGTTACGAGACCCAGCCAGAGACTCCTCATTGGAGGGATGCTGGAGAAGACTCTGTCCTACAGGTGCAACCACCCCCTCATTTTCAATCATGAGCAGAAAGAGCATCTTCCAAACTCCTGAGGCTCAAGTTGGGAGCTGTCCAGCCTGCTCTAGCCCTAAAACCCAACTGACACCTGAAGAGCTTGTGGAATAGCTTCCTAAAGGTGCTGCAATACAGTAGGAAAGAGGCATCACAGCCTTACAAGTGCCCTGATTCCCACCCATGTGTGCCACTCACGGTCTTTGTGGAACATTTGCCTGTGGCTGTTTCCGAAGGGGACTGCTTTGAGAATGGAATTTCTGCTGGGCTCAGAGCCTCCTTGCCCCAAGACTTGCTAGAGAAGTGGGAACTTGCAGATGCTCAGTCTTCTGTTCTCCAGGCTTCCAGGCCTACCAGCCAACGAAGATGGCTCTCCCTCAGCTTTGACTTTTGATTTATTGCTGCCTGAATCCACAGGAGTCAATTAACTGCTCTCCAGCATTCCCACAAGAAGCAAGTGGCAGCTGCAGGCAGGTCTTGGCACAACCAGGAACCAAGACATAAAATACTGGGCACCAGGTACAGCAAAAAGTGAATTTCATGGCAAAATCCTGGATCCTGGGGCACCCTGGGAAAATGCCCAGTTCTACGCTGGGGAGTCATCAACTCCCCCATCTGAGATGAACAGGGCAGGTCACACCAGCCAAAGCTACTGAGCCTTATGATGTCATACTCAGACATGGCTCTGCTAAGGGCCAGTACATGGAGTGGAGGGACAAGAAGGGCTGGAAAGAGCCGCTGGAGATGGAGAAGAATGGAGAGCTACTGAGCTAGTTGGAGGTCTGGGACTAGGGTCAAAGGGGAGGTGATCAAAGAACAGAACAGAAGATGGGCAAGTGGGAAAGAGGAAAGATGAAGCAGGAAAGTCAGTCCGGGGCTGGGAGGAGACACTGTGAGAGAAGGGAATTGTTTCCCTCCAATATCTACAGAGGCACCACCCAGAGAGAGGCCAGGGAAGAGTTGATAGGAAATCAAACTGGGGAAAAAAGAAACTGATCAAAAAGCTGCATTAGCTGGAAACAGATCCTTGAGCTGGAAAACAAAAAGGTCACCCACAAAAGAGCTAAAAGACACGACCAATGAGAGCGACTGGGACGTCTCTGGAAAGACCCCAATTCAAAGGTGCCTGATGGCCGAGTGAGGGCCCATGAGGTGAAGAAATCTGCGTGTGGAGAAACTCGGTGAGCAGAGGGACCGCAAACTAGGGGCACATGAGGCTGCAGAGAGGCAGAGAACTGGCCAGCCAGAGTGGAGCTGGACTTCCAATCAAGGAGGGTTCTTCTCGAAACTGCCCCGGGCTATTGTGTTCTTGTTAGCGTCCCAGCATCAGGTACTAACTCCTCAGTGTGGCCGGCTCACCAGGCTGACGAGCTGGGAACCTGGCGCTGATCCTTAGAGGCAGGCCAGCGTTGGCACAGGGCTGGACTATTGATGCTCCTGGGCCACGTGGGGGCTTTCCTTGAGAAGTTCTACACATGTGAAAGGATCCCTTTGTCCTGCTTTGCTCTGCCTCTCCTCCCAGTTAGTCCAGCCCAGGGGACCAGACAAAGGGTTCCAGCAGCCTGCAGGGACAGCTCCAGAGCTTTTTCCTGAATCCTGGGAAAACCAGCCTTTCCTCGCTAGTTCCCAATAGCAATGTATTCATAGACTGAGAAGAGTAGGGTTGGAAGGGACTCAAGAGGACATCTAGCCCAGCGGTTCTCACTCTGGGGGACAGGCCTCCTTTAAGGGGCACAAGATGATCACTGAGGGTGCCATGGGCAGAGTTTGGGGGGCACGTGCAGGCAAAGCCCACCCAGATTTCTGATGATGGAGCCATCTCCCCCAGCTGGGTGAGGGACACCGGGCTGAGAGCGGGGCCGAGTGCCCTACTAATGCAGCCCAATATGCATTCTTAGCAAGAGGGGCACATGGCTGACTCAGCTCCAGCTTCTTGTCCACTGTAACCCCCGGGTCCTTTACTGCAGAACAGCTGCCTGGCCAGTCAGTCCCCAGTCTGCAGCAGTGCCTGGGATTCTTCTGTCCTAAGCTGGCCCTCAGCAGATTCCCTGCACGGAATCCTTGGCAAATCCTGGCTCACACCATAGAAGGAGGAACCTGGGACAGGTGTGCTTTGGCTGACACTAATGAGGAAGGCAGGCTGCAGTCAAGAAAGGAGCAGCCCCCCACCCCCTCAAGTACTTCCTGTGGGAGGGAAAGTCCATTCAGCTCCTGCAGGGACCATGGCTGCTGACCCTCACCCTCCTCTTCCTCCACTCCTTGGCCCAACACAGAATTAGGGTACAGCCCCTGGGAACCATGCTGGACACTCCAGCGCCGCCCCCCCCCCCAACGCACACAGCCTGTACCTTTGCCAGTTTCCTGGCTGCTGCTCTCTTCTGCAGCGCTGTCGGTCTGCACGTCCTTCTCACAGGGGTGATGGGACTGCAGGACGCCCCTGGCAGAGGGGCCATGCCTGTCCAGCACTTCCCGAGTCAGCTCCCGCTGGTGAGCAAGTTTCCGGCGCAGGACCGTGATCTCCTTCTTGATCATCTTGGCACGGCGGGAGCGCCCAATACTCTGCTTTCCAGCACTGATGTCATCCAACTGCTCCAGCAAGATCTTAAGCTGCTCCTCCAGGGGCAGATGCTTCTGGTTCTCTGACAGCAGCAACCGCACCTCCTCTGGAGGCACAAAGAAGGGCAGATGGGAGAGAGAAGCCAGGTAGCTCTTTGCAATACCCTTCCTCCTAGAAAAGGGGCTGTAGCCATCCAGGGGGATTAACCCCCATGGCACTAAGTCCCCTTAAGGCAGGGGTCAGAAACCCAAAAGCTAAGAAGAGCCATTTAAAAAAATTCCTTCAATAACCAAGTGTTCCAAGAGCCACAATGGGTGTAGCTTCCCATTACCTTGGGGGAGCTGGGCCAGGGCACCTGCCACAGGGTCTCCTGGTGGCAGGGGGTGGGGGTGGGGGTGAGGGCTGGGGCCAGAAGCAGGCTACCTGCAGGATCCCCCGGTGGTGGGGGAGGGGTGGAGCCAGGGCACAGGCCGCCTGCAGGGTCACTCAGTGGCAGGGTGAGCCCGGAGCTGCAAAGGGGCAGCCAAAGAGCTGCACGCAGATCCGGAGTCACCAGACAGCCGGGCCGGGTGGGAGTACTAGATTATGTGCTGGAGGGAACAATCTGGCCCAGGCCTCTAATGGTCAGCAGGAATTTCCAGCTCTAACTGCCCTAGGTAAACCCTGGTGCCCTGGGACAGGCGTCAGTACCCACCATCCTCAGCGTCTCGGTGGAGCGCCTCCTCTACAGGGATGCAGTGGGGAAAGTGCATGCCTGTCTCAAAGTCAATGCCCATCTTCTCAGCTTGCCTTCGAGCCTGCCGCAGCACGGCGCTCCCCTGCTCTCGCAGCCGCAGGGCTGCGCGGTAGAAGATTGTCTCCTTCGCATTGTATTTCAAGCAGTTACTGACAATCAGGTTGAAATCTTCCTCAAAGTCATCAAAATTCAGGTAACGATAGGCCTCCAAGTTCTGCTTCATGGTATAGAAATCCATGGGCTTCTTGATGTGATCGAGATAGTCCGGCACCTGCAGAGGGAGCAGAGCCAAAGCTAAGATTGGAAGTTTCACCTAAGAATCACCTGCTCCAAGAAAACAGCTGTTAGAGGAATCTGGCCCCAGAGGGTGCTGCATGTCCTAGAAACACTGGCCTCTCTACTAACGAGAGTTAAAGACTAACAAATACCGCTCTGTGTAGACATGGAAGACTGAAAAACCCTGGTGCTACCAGAGTAGGGCGAGGCAACCTGCCCCGAGTGCTGCAGCTCAGCCCAACACCACGAGCATTACAATTCAAGGCCTTGCTCACCTCCGGCCCAGCCCAGCTCTCTCCCCCTGCCAGTACAAAGCAGGAATCCAGACTGGGCTCTGCAATTCCAAAGGCCATGGAAGAGTCTTGCTCGACTCCCCAGATGGCCTGCAGGGGGGCAGAATTTCATAATCCCACTGACACAAGGCTCCAAGATGTGAGAACAAAACCAAAGAATGGCAAGAGCCATGGGCCGGCACAGTGCAACCCTCCCAGCTCTGCCAGCCCCCCGGCTCCGTAAGGCCTAGGCCTGCCGAGGAGGACACAGATAACAGGCTCAGACAGTGCTTCCTGCTGCGCCCACTAGGAGAGTCTGTGGCCAAACCTATTTCACACTTGTGCCGAGACTTTCTCCCCCCAAGGGAATGGGACAGAGTGTGACATCGGCTGAGGATCCCACAGCAGGGGCCCACTCCCCAGGCCCAGCCCACCAGCCTTGCTGGGAGATCGCTCACAGTTAGTCTTTCTGCCAGTCTCAGCTGTCTCCACTCAGCTGGCAGGGCAGCATCCCCATTTGGTAGCTGCCCAGGGCGAGCTAGCCAGCACTGGGTGGCTTGCTAGCTGCCATAGCAAGTGACCAGTCTGGGGAGCCCTCAGCATGGGCAGGGCTGGGGCAGAGTTTGAGTGCAGTAGAAATCTGGGGGAGGGGGTTCTTACTTCGTAGATTTCTGTTACCTCAGACAGAGGGACCGGCTCGCTGAAGATGTTGCCCGTGTCCTTCTCCTGGAGCTGCTCGAGAGTCTTGCGGAGGAGTATGAGGAAGGGGGTCAGCTGCATTTCCAGCGCCACCTGCTGGATTTTAATCTGAAACACAAGAACAGGGCAGGACTGAGCCTTCTTCCTCCTCCGCCCGCACTACAGCCAGCAGGGCCACCTTCTGCCTGTGGGATGCAGGCTGGACACACCCAAGGCTCACAGAGATGCCTGGGTAAGCCGCACTTCGGAGAGATGCGCTTTGTAGGAAGGAGGAGCCATTTCCCAGCTGCAAGAGGCCAATGCAATGGCTGCATGCAGGAGAAAGTGGCTCTGACTCAAGTGTGTCGATGCCAATGAAAAGCAGAGATGCAGGAACAGCACCTGCACTTTCCTGTGCCCAAGCCCCCGCCCAATTCACACCCTGCAAGGTATGCATGCACCAGCACACACAGGACAACAGCAAGTACCCTCACCCCTGTCCCAGGTCAGGGCCCTGCCCTCACTCCCTCAACTCAGGACCCAGGGCTCACCCCCAGCTCCCAGGAGTGACACACAGCCATTACCGTCTCTCTCTTGAGCTTTTCCCGTTTGCGTATCAGCTCCACCAGCAGGCGTGCGCGCTCTAGGTCATGGCGGAGACGCTGCCATGATTTCAATTGCTCCTTCAGGGCCCAATTCTTATCCTCTGTATCTCTCTGCAGGAATATCAGAGCGCATGAAACGGGAGGGGAAGCAGCTTCCCTGGGGCAACATGCTGGATCTCCTTCTCTGGGGCCTGAACAATCTTTATTTAGAAAGCCCTGCCTACCTTTTCAGGAGTGACTTGTAACTGTAGGTGCCCTGGAAACACCTGACCTCTGCAAGTCAAGCCCTGGCAGGGTCTCAAGCTGGGCACCTACCTCAGCAAGTCCTTCTGAAAATGGGGACTCCCAGCCCTTGGGGTCATGAGCAGACCCTTCCCAATGTGTCCCAGTGCAGCTCTGCCCACTGTGTCTGGAGGAAGAAACACCGAGTGCCCCTGCAGCTGCTCAAAGCGCTGCTAAAGAGCAGCAAAGCAAAGTTAATAAAATTCAGGTCAGTTTCACTGCTGAGGCTGGGTTTCACTCTGCTGGGGATAGCCACCTGGTCTCCAGGAGAAGGTCACAAAACTAAGAAGGGACATAGCAGGAGAGACCTCTGCCCCACCACAGCACCCAGGGTGCAGGAGAAGAGGCAGATCCCCACAAGGCGAGCAGGAAGAACCCCTGCTCCTCTCCAGAAGCTTCACGTGTAGAAGACACCCACCAGGAACAGGTTGGTGCAGAAGGCAGGGCAAATGGGGCCTAAAGGAGCTGGGAATGGAGGACACTCTCTCTAGCCATCACTAGCAGGCACCCCCACTCTCACACTGGCGCTGGTCGGTTGTTCCAAACAACTCCTGTTTCCATCGCACTGCAGGTTTCAGGAGAGGTCATTATCTTGCAAGTGCCTGGAAGCAGCAGAGAAATGGGAAGAAGTGGCAGGGAGGTGGGGCTACCCTTCCTCCCACAGGCAGCTTGGCTCTGGCACGTGTCTGAAACCGCTGGCATCACATACAGCAAATCCTTCGGCCCCACGGCACTGGGGATGCATGATGCACAAACAAAGCTCTGGACCAGCCTCTGAGCCTAGCTCATCGACCCCTACCTGGTCACAGTTCCTCTGCGACTGCAAGTGTGTCTGAAGCCGGCGCAGCAGTGGGACCCCATTGCGGGACTGTCTCTTTAGCGTCCAGTAGCTGTGAAGTCTCTGCATGAACTGGCTCTTCCTCTGGATCGTTAAGCGGTTCGTGATCTTACTGAGCCTGGGGAAGGGGAGGGAAAACGAACCTAGTCAGCACTGAAGAACACACCCAGCTGCTGTCGGCACAGCAAAAGAAGCCTGGCCACCGCAGCCCAAATGCCAGGGAACCAGCTCAGGCGACAACCTCCCACCTTTACTTGGCTGCAGACTTCTCTGCAAGGGGGGTGAGCAGGAAGCAGGACAGCTGAGGGCGGCAGTGGACAAGCTTCATACTTGCTCTTCTGGACACCATGCAACACAACCCTGCTGAGGGACATATACCCCCCTCCCCCCCCCCCCCCCACTGTCCTGGCAGGAGCCCTGGGCCTATGAGGCAAGGCTGGGACCATGCACAGGGTGGCACAGGGTGCTGGGACGACATGCATTGTGGTAGCACCACACCCTGGGCTGGGAGCAGGGCCCTGCATAGAGCTAGAGAAGGTCCCCGCCCCAAATAGTTCACAATCAGGGTCCCACAGGTTAGCCACGGGCCCCGCGACATGTTTCCTGTTCCCAGAAGCCTTCACTGCTCCCCTCAGGCAGCTCGCTGCAGGGCTGGGCTCCAGGAGGGATTAGCAGGCGGAGGACACCGGCCACATGACCTGGGAGGTCAATCCAGCCATAACCCAGCGATAGAAGACCTCAGGGGATTGGTTCTCAAACACAAGGTGCATGGGGAGGCAGCCGGATACCTGGTGCTAACAGCTCAATTTATCACACCTCATTCGCCAGCTGGGCTGCTGCTGCCCTCGCCACTGAAATACTGTCTGTCACACTCACACTGGCGTGGATGAGGAGCTGGGCCCCACAGCACCAGGTGCTGCATGAAGTTGAACACACAGCGGCCCTGAACAGCCTGGTCTAAGGAGCCCAGACAGGCCCTGGGGAGGGGCTCACATATCTGCTCAGCCAACAGTGTGAGGGCAGCAAATGGGGGAAGGGAGATGAGCTACATGGCAAGAAAAGGGGGAGGGGAGAGGCTGATGTGGCATGAAGCTGAGGTGCAGAGACTGGGGAAGGGAGAGGGTTGGAGCAACAGCCAACTGGCACAGTCAACCTTGAACGGTAAAGAGGTTCCTGAAGCGGCTACTGGGCTGGCTCCTGTCGCTGGGGGCTGGGCAATGTGAAAGGGCAGGAAGGTGTTCAGATGCGATCCAGTCTTCTGGCGTGCCTAGCATACTTTACTGAGTGGAGCTGGGAAGGGGAGCCTTGGTAGACACTTATTGCCACACAGTTCACTCAGCCAAAGAGCCACTATTTTAGCAACTGCCTGACATAGGAAGGCCAGATAAATCACTTCTGTGTGTGCTCCACTAAGACATGCAGCCTGGCAGGGACTCAAACAGGAGTCAAAGCACCAGGAGACACTGCAGGTCCAGAAGGCACAGCGCCAGCCTCGGCTGCAAAGGCCACAGGCTCTGTAATAGAGATCTCCTTTCACAATAGCCCACAGCATCGTCTCTGAGAAGCCTGCATCCCCAGAGCCAAACCCCAACACTTTTGCCCGTCCATCCTCCAGCCACCAGGGTTCCTAATCCACAGGATGCACTCCATGGAGGAAGCAGACTCAGTCAATACCCATTCCTATTAGGCCCTCCGTCCACATAGCACTGGCCAGGTGCTGCTTCCTTTCTTCTTCCCACTTTGCACCACAGGAACAAAGAGGCATTAAACAAACTGAAGGTGGCAGACTCAAACCCCCGTTTTCACACAGCATGCAGTTAGCCCGTGAAACTCGTGGCCACGTGCTCCCACAGGGCCCTAGAACTTCACAACACTGAAAGAGGGACTGACTTTTTACGTGCAAGAACATCCAGCATTCTCAAGATTCATGCTAATGAGAACGCCAGCAGGGACAGCAAAGCTCGTGTCTCAGGGCAGCTCCCTTAGCGAGGCCACCACACCAGTGGTGTGTTCTCATTCCCCATACTGCTTGGAAGATGGGAAACACCATGTGTGGGGGTGGTCCCTAGTTCCCACAACTTTCAGTTGTGCTCAAAAGGAGGGCAGGGACCACTGCCGGCAGGCGGACAGAGACGAGTCGACAGCCAGCAGAAAGCATCAGGTCAATCCCATTCTGGGCCTCTCACACTTGGGACCAAGAAGCCAGCTTGGAAAAGCATAGACTTTCTTGGCAGGACGGACGTGAGCTGAAGGAGCAGCAGGGCCAAGGGGAGAAATACAAACCAAGCCAGACCGAGTCACAGTCCTTCAGGTTAACATAATAGGAAAGGAGCCATGGATGCCCCAGCCACAGGCTCTGCCTCAAACTAACAGCAGTTGCTCCTGCTCCTTCCAGCCTAGCACAGGGTTCCCAGTGAAGCCACCGAGCACCGAGAGCAGGAATGACCTGAAGGCTCTCTGCAGCCAAGAGGGGCTAATGCCCGGGCAGGGGAGCAGGACAGCAAGGCCGGGGCTGTCTGTACGTGGGCCCATACCTGTGAGGTGGGATACAGGGCACGGACACCACAGGGGCTGCTGCTCGCTTCTCTGCCAAGATCTTTCTTGCCTTCTTCATTTTGATTCGGGATTTGGCCTTTGCCTTCTTCACCTTCTCTGAGCTCCAGCCTTTGCCCTCCTCCTCCTCCTCCTCGTCCTCCTCCTCCCCTTCACTGTGGGAGAGGGCGGGGAGCCTGCGCACGGAGCCTGGGGGCGTGTGGATGTCACAGTAGGCAGTTTTGCGCACACTGAAGGAAGTGCCGTTTGCGCCTGTCTCCCGGACGGGCTCCATTTTCATGTAGAGTCCAGCCTGCTGGGCACAGGTCACATGGAAGGCAGTGTAGCAGTTGGCCTTATGACACTGGATGCAAGCCCCAGAGCCACGCTGCTTGCAGATGTAGCAGGTCAGCTTCCACCGTGCAGGTGGAATGTGTTCAATGCTGTCTATGGGCTCCAGGAACACGGTGTTAGCAAAGCAAACCTCTGGGATCCAGAGGGCACAGACCACATGTGCCCAGCGCCCATCATCTGTCTGCTTGAAAGCACCGCCCTTGTTTGGGCACAGAGCACAGTCCACAGCCCGAGAGGGTGACTGGAGACACCTTCTGCAGAGCCACTGGCCCTCGGGGATGTAGGGCACCCCATAGCACTCCTGATGGACTGCCAGGTTGCACATGTCACAGAAGAGGATCACATTGCTGTTCTGACACTCTCCATCGTTGCAGATGCAGCAGACTGCGTCCTCATCAACCAGGGCATTGGGGTCCCCCTTGTTGTGGCTCTCGAAGTAGGACTCCTTTTCTAGCCGGTCCATTAAGTACTCAAAGATCTCCTGGGGGATGGGACTCACACCCTCCGTCTTCCGTCGGTCATTCATGATGTCCAGCCAGATATAATCTTCTTCATCCATGTCATACTCCACCTCCTCATCCAGCTCCTCTGCCGACTTCTCAATGTACCTGAAAGGCAAGTAGAGAAAGAATGAGTGACTAGCACGGTCCTAGAGTGAGTGCAGGGGATGAGCTGGGGGAGAGCCAGGAAGAAAGAGGAGGGAGAAGGGACCCAGTGAAATGGAAGACATTGCCACACACCCCTTTTCACAGCTCCTGAGCTGAGCTGCAGTACACTAGCACACCTGTCACAAATCCGCAAGTGCCGAACAACACTCTCCTGGTTGGCAAAGGATGAAGCATGCGGTGATTCATGAAGGCAAGGCAACCACATGGTGCCAGCCCTCAAGCAAGTTCCCATGTGCTCCGGGGACACTGGATCTAAACTTTAAGGTGCAGCAGTGCTGATTCTGGGAGAAGTCAGCACATCTGTAGCTGGAGCATTTGGCAGGTTTGGGTTTTGCACTGCAAATGTTCACATTAACCCTTTAGTTTGCAGAGTTAACACTCTACAAGTGTTAACAGGGGGGTAGGTCAGCTATTCACCATCTGAAGTCCCACTTGGAATCTTTTCTTTACACCCAAAAGAGGAGAAGCTGCATTTTGTTTTAAACAAATGTTTTCATTCTGGAGTAGATTCTGCAGCCAGTTACACTACAGCAGGACAGTGGAAGACCCAGGGTCTGTCTACATTGTAATACCACACCTGCAGCTGGTCTGAGTCAGCAGACAGGCTGTGGGGCATAGACCTTTGGGCTTCTCAGGCAGGAGCTAGGGCTCTGAGACCCTGCGAGGGGTAGAGAGGGTCCCAGAGCCTGGGCTCCAGGCCAAGCCTGACCGTCTACACCACAATAGCCCAAGTCAGCTGACATGGCTGAGTTATGGCTGTTTAACTGCAGTGCAGACACAGCAACAGGACTCTGTACCAGCAGGAAAGAATTTCATAACAGAGTTTGGCAGCCAGAAAAGAAGTGGGAAACAATGAGGTTTCAGCTTACAGACCTCTACCACAAAGAGGAGCAAAAGAATGAAAAAACTGCAGCAGGATCCACCTCCCCAGACATGCACCAGAGAGGCCTACAGGAGGATCAGGGAGCATACCATCTACACTGCACCTGGACAAAGAACTGGCAGACAGACAGTGGGGAACAATCCTGCCCCACCCTTGGGGGCCAGGCTAGCTGCAACCTAGCAGGGAGCCCCCCAAAGAGCAGCTGGTACCGATAGTAAGAAGTTGGGCGAGGCGGTGCATCGGGGGTGTCCTGCTCCAGCTCCCGGTACACCACCTCCGGGAGCTTGGGGGTGGTGCCTGCAGAGGTGCTGTGGTGGTGGTGGTGATTGGAGTCCTTGCGCTTCTCCTTGTTCTTGTGCTTGCCAGCTTTAGGGGTGGTGGCCGGGGTCTCTGTGTTCTCCTTGTTGCTCCCATTCTCCGGCACCTCCACAGGGGCCTCCTCATCCTCTGACACCACGTCCAGGTTGTCAAAGATGCTGATGCGGTGCACACGCCCATGCAGGTCCACCTCCACCATGCGCTGGGCCTGGGCATAGGTCATCACCTCGCGGCCAGGCGACTGCGAAGTCTCCGAGGGGCTGGGTGACTGCTTGTTGGCAGCGCGGGCCTGGCGCCCCTTCTTCTTGTGTTTGCGGATGGGGGTATGCTGGGGTGGGGGAGGGTTGTCATGGTCATAGTGGTAAAGATGGTACTCGATGCCGCTGTAGCTCTTGTAGATCTTGCGGCAGGTGCCCACGGGGCACTCGTACGGGGGCTTGGTTGCCCGCAGATTGTGGCAGAACGTCTTCACATCAAAGTCCACGCCCATGGCGTCACCTCTGCAAGGGAGAGAAGGGAGAGATGGGCATGGGAGGGGGGTGGAGACTCATCTTCCCCACCATGCCCCACTACCAGGATTCACCCTGCTGCACCCTCGCTGTTTCCAATCCCCAGGGCCTCACCGCACCCCACACACTCTGCCCATCCCCGGCCCCCACCCCCCGGGGCTCACCCCCCCACACTCTTCCCGGCTCCCACCCCCCGGGGCTCACCCCCCACACTCTTCCCGGCCCCAGTCTCCCAGGGCTCACCCTCCCCACACTCTTCCCGGCCCCCGCCCCCCGGGGCTCACCCTCCCCACAGTCTTCCCGGCCCCCGCCCCCTGGGGCTCACCCTCCCCACAGTCTTCCCGGCCCCCGCCCCCTGGGGCTCACCCTCCCCACACTCTTCCCGGCCCCCGCCCCCTGGGGCTCACCCTCCCCACACTCTTCCCGGCCCCCGCCCCCTGGGGCTCACCCTCCCCACACTCTTCC
>ML685770.1:28093533-28108682 GCA_007922175.1 Pelusios castaneus
GGGCTCCCTCAGGACTCCCTCCAGGGACAGGGCAGTGCAGGGCTCCCTCCAGGATCAGGGCAGTGCAGGGCTCCCCCAGGATCTCCCAGGGACAGGGCAGTGCAGGACTCCCTCCAGGGACTGGGCTCCCTCCAGGGACAGGGCAGCGCAGGGCTCCCCCAGGCTCTCCTCAGGAAGGGGGCAGCGCAGGGCTCCCCCAGGATCTCCAAGGGGATGGGCCTGGATAGCAGGAACTTCAGTGCCATATCTGGGCCATGTTCTTGGGTAAGCAAGATCACACTCTGGCTGGAGGGAGACAGGCCAGGAGGTCCCTCACATGTCCTGGCCCATGGGCTCTGTGTGAGGGTCATGGGGGGGTGGGGAGGTTGCATGTGGATCTGGGGGATTCCCAGGGCCTGAGGCCCTGCCCCAGCCCTGCTTCCCTCTCCCCATACCACGTGAGGGCCGTGCTGGGCAGCCGCGGGAGCGCTGTGCTGGAGGTGAGCATATTACCTGCACGATGTCTCGCTCTGCGTAGCGGCCCCTGGAGGAGACTCGCACGTCATCTCCGTCCAGTTCCTCCATGGCTAGGGACAGGGATCCCTGTCAGTGCAGATCTGTCTCCAACCCGCTCCCCTCCCCATCCTGCCCCGGCCCCGCGTGGCAGCTGTGCTGCGCCAGGGCTGGCTTGGGCCAGAGAGCAGCTCCTGCCACCGCTTGCTGCACAGAAGGGAAATGCCTCCCCCACCCCGGAGCAGCGAGCGCCACCTCCAGTGCCCAATGGGGGAACCAGCCTGCCTGTGTGTCTGAGCCAGTGCCCGGCCCGCAGCCTCCAGCCTGCCAGCACTGGCTGGTCAGACCCGCAGGGCCCCTGGGTGCGGGGCCGGTACCAGACTTACCATCAAACTCCGCCGGGCCCACTCCCACGATAATGATGGACATGGGCAGGGCAGAGGCCTGCGGGGAAGGGACAGAATTATTGCTGCCCTGGGCCCTGCCACTGCCGTCTCCTCCCTCCTCGGCCCCACTGCCGCTCCCAGCCTGCCCGGGGCCAGGTGGCACTGCTGGAATGGGGGGTCTCCCCACCCAGCCCCAACCCATTAGTCCTTTGATTCCTGGCCTGGCCCGCTCAGCCTGGCTGGAAGCTGGAGGACTGGCCTCACCCCAGAGCCGGCTGGGGGCTGGCGGGGACAGAGCAGCAGGATGAGCCTGTTCTCCCCACCCTCTCTTCCCTCACAGCCGGTGCACAGTCGCCCCTTTGCCCCCCAGGCTTGTTCAGGGGAGGCTCTGCTGCCCCAGGGAAGCACTGACCTCGGGACCCCCAGCCAATGGGTCCACCAGCCAGACGCTGGCTCCCTTGTCCCCCGTGGAACGGGGCAGCTCCTGCTCCAGCAGGGGCTGGAGGGCAGCCCTGTGGGGCTCCTGGTCCCCAGGGAGACTCACGTTGACAATGGCCTCCTTGGTCTGCAGCATATCTGAGATGACCCCGTCAGTGACGATCAGCAGGATGTAATACTGCGAGCCATCTGTGACCTGGCCAGCCACGCTGTGGGCAGAAAGCAGAGGTGGGTACTGGCACCAGCCAAGCCGGGGCCGTCTACCAAACCGTCCTATTCTCACACTGGCACAGCTGGCTGGTGCCCATGTGGCTCTTCTCTCAGCCTCTGCCACAGCTGGGACAGGCCAGCAGCTCCTTCCTGGCTTTGCCCAGCACCTGAGCTGAACACCCCCCGTGCCCCACACTGGCAGCCGTCGCTAGGCGCAGCCGGATAGGCCATGGGGCTCCTGCTCCACTCACCGGGCCACCTGGTTGATGACGGGGGCGAAGTTTGTGGGCCCATACAGCTGCACGGTGCGCAGGCTCTGGAAATAGGACTCTAGGACACCGTCGATCCCCACGCAGCTCGGATTCTCAGCATTGCTGTTCTAGCAGGAGAGAAGGCAGGGCAGGCTGGGCTCAGTGCCCTGAGTGTGAAGCACAGAGGGGCAGCCCTGGGCTGGGGCTCTGTATCCAGGAGCCAGCAGCCCCAGACACAGGATGGACCCATGGGCTCGCTGGCCCATTCCCGGGCCCTCCCCATGTTATGGAGGGGACACAAGGTGTGGCAGGGCCTGGCAGGATTCCTTGGAGCCCGTCTTCCCTGCAGGCTGCCATATCCTGTGGCAAGCACCCACCCCATGTTGCCCCAGCCCCACTGTGACAAAGTGGGGATACATTTGGGATTTTCTCTGGGTGCTAGTTGTGTGCCTCAGTTTCCCCACGTGTTGCTCATGTATGTCAGTGATGGGACTGGGTGTGTAATCAGTGCAGAGACCATTAGAGAGTGCATGGGCCTTCTCCAGCCACATGCGGGCAGACCAGCCCAGGATCCCTGCCTCTCCACCAGTTGTGCAGGTTGGGGCAGGTGACGATCTGGGAAGGAGACCAAGGACTGAGAGGGGCAGGGCTCTGGGAGGAAGTGATCAGCCCCCCAGCCCAGCAGGGGTGCAGTGGGGAAAAAAGGGCCTCACCAGGGGATCACAGCTGCAACCTCTTATTATCCAGTCCCGAGGAGAGGTGTGGTGGGCGGATGCCCTGAGAAAGGGCCTCCCCAGCTGGTCGCTGCTGGAACCCTGCTAGCAAAGCCTTTACGCACTGCGATCCTGAGAACTAACCAACCTTCTGACTTCCACACCTGCTGGGAATGGCGCTGACTGCGGGGTCGGGGTGCGTGGCCCATGGGGGGCGTGGAGGGATTCCCTGGGACCCTGTGAGGGGGCTCCCACAGCGGAGTCCCTGGTGGAGCAGGAATGCTAAAGCCTTTGGGGTCGGGTGAAGGAGATGACTTCGCGGGGGGGAGCCCAGGGGTGGCAGACACCTCCCAAGCTGTTTTCGTCCTGTCTGGCTGTGCCGAGAAGAGGGTAGGAGCGTAGAGACCTGGGACAGACTCCACCATGGCAGGGTCCTGATCCGCAAGGAGAAGAGGACCAGGGCACGAGTCACACCCACACTC
Organism: Pelusios castaneus; assembly: GCA_007922175.1. Lineage (NCBI taxonomy): Eukaryota > Metazoa > Chordata > Testudines > Pelomedusidae > Pelusios > Pelusios castaneus. The sequence continues at coordinate 28,096,506 of ML685770.1, forward strand.
CTATGGCAGGCAGGGGTAGGAGCTGGGACTCCCGGTGGGGGCCCTGGGCAACACAGCCGCTGGGAGTCACCTCCCATCCTATATGGTCCCAGGGGCTCTGCACACAGCCTCCAGCCATGGGGCCGGCGTGGGTGCAGCCAGAACCATGGCAGCACCTACCAGCGGGAACTGATGGGAAATACAGCCATCAGGGGGAATCTTGGCACCAAAGCCGTAGGCAGGGAAGAGCTTGTCGCTGTCGTAGTCCTGGATGATCTCCCCAACGGCCTTCAGGGCCATGGCGTAAGCGCTCAGCTGGTACGGGCTCATGTAGTGCAGGGAGGTGGGCTGCGAGGGAATACCTGCCAGACACATGCAGTGCCCGCTTCAGGCTGGGCTGTGCTCCCAGACCCTCAGCCCATCCTCAGCTGGTCCCTCGTCCCTGGCCCATCCACCCCTGGTCCCTCATCTCTGGCCCATCCTCCCTTTGTCCCTTGCCCGCATCCCATCCTCTCCTGGTCCCTCATTCCAAGCCCATCCTCCCCTGGTCCCTCATCCCCACACCCTGGCCCATCCACCCCTGGTCCCTCATCCCTGGCCCATCCTCCCTTCGTCCCTCGGCCCATCCTCTCCTGGTCCCTTGTCCCTGGCCCATCCTCCCCTGGTCCCTGGCCCCTGGCCCATCCTCCCTTCGTCCCTCGCCCGCATCCCATCCTCTCCTGGTCCCTCATTCCCAGCCCATCCTCCCCTGGTCCCTCGTCCCTGGCCCATCCTCCCTTCGTCCCTCGCCCGCATCCCGTCCTCTCCTGGTCTCTCATCCCTGGCCCATCCTCCCCGGTCTCCAGCCCCCACATCCCAGCCCATCCTCCCCTGGTCCCTCACCCCCACACCCTGGCCCATCCTCTCCTGGTCCCTCGTCCCTGGCCCATCCTCCCTTTGTCCCTCGCCCGCATCCCGTCCTCTCCTGGTCTCTCATCCCTGGCCCATCCTCCCCGGTCTCCAGCCCTCACATCCCAGCCCATCCTCCCCTGGTCCCTCACCCCCAAACCCCGGCCCAACCTCGCCTGGTCCTTCACCCCCACACCCCGGCCCATCCTCCCCATGTCCCTCAGCTTCTAACCCCCCATTCTTCACAGGGTCCCTCTGCCTATTCGTCCTCTGCTCCCCCATTCTCCCCACAACCCTCCCCAAGATTCCCAGCCCCTCTGACCCCATTAGAAGGAGCTCACTGAGGTCTGGGGGTTAGGTGGTTGGGACTAGGGTAGGGAGGGAGCACCCCCTCATGGGAGGAGAAATGCTCCCTGAATCCAGGCCTCCCAGGCCATTGCCGTGAGAGGGGGAAGGAGTTCAGGGGTGAGCAGGGCTCCTCGGCTGCCTGTTTCACTTCCCATCAAGGCTCCTGGGTCTGGCCATGCCACGGGACTCACCGTTGGAGGCCGTGAAATCGATAGCGACTGTGAAATTCAGCTGTGTCCTGCGTGGGGCGGGAGAGAGGAGAGTTAGATCCCCAGCCCCTCTCCCAGCTCCCTTCACCCCAGCACCCTCTGCCCAGCTCCCTCCAGCCTCTGCCCAGCTCCCCGTGATGAAGCGGGAATGTTCAGCATGTTTTCTCTGACTAGTGTATGTGCCAGGTTTCACACGAGTCACTCAGACACCACGGTTTGGGAACAAGGGTGTGAGACCATTGCTGAGACCTCCGTGTGCAAGTGTGAGGCTGTCTGGAGACAGACAAGCCTGGTAACTGATGGCCTGGCCCATCTTTCACAAAGAGCTAGTCAGGAGGCGTGGCATGGGCGCAGACCAGGAAGGATGAACGAACAAAGGACAGAGGTGGTGCAGGGGCGTGGTTGGGACCAGGCAGTGCGATCCCACTCAAAGTCAGTCCCCCTTTTGGGGATCCCAAGAAGGGGGTGCTCTGGAACTCCCTGCGATGGCCTGTGCTGTAATTCCCTGATTCCTGTGCTGCCCAGGTCTGTTCTAAGCCGTGTTCCTGACGTTCCTACACTGGCGGAGAGTCACCTCTGGCTGCAGGCAGAGGCCTGGCCCCTTTGGGGGGTGTTGGACCCTCCCCAGGCATCCCATGCAGGGAGCTCATGGCAGAAGATGGGCACTGAACGCCCCACAGCCGGATGCATGAGGCGGCTGCCCTGGGGGCAGGGAGCCCTGAGGGGACCTGCTGCACTAGTGTCCTGGCTCCACCCCACGTGTTCTAGCATGCTCAGCTCGCGACTGCCCCCCTCATGACACAATGGTGCTGGGGATGGCTTGTGCATGGCTGTGAGCTGGCGGCTGACGCAGGGCCAGGCTTCCGGGGGGTGGGAAGGGTGGGGAGCAAACCCCAAAGGGTACTGGGAAGTAAAGGAGTTTTGAGCAGAACAGTTTGGCAGGGTCCCGGGGGCCCCTCAGCTCAGCCCCTTGCCCACTCACCCACCACGGATGTAATCGACGAAGGTGAACTCAGACTCCAGAGTGAAGGAGAGAAGGGTCACCTGCCAGAGACAGACAGTCAGACACCCAGACAGATGGGCCCCCCAGAGACAGGCCCCCCTCCCAGACAGACACCTAAAGACCTAACTGGAAACCAAATCTCAGAGATCACTCCCCCTCCCCCATGGCCCTCTCGCCCTAGGGCAGACCCCTCAACAGACCTCTGCCCCACCCCAGGAAACCCTCCCCCACTCTCCAGAGACAGAACTGCCCCCCAGGACAGACAAGGCTACATGAAGTTGATTGGAGCGGAGGAGCCGTAGGCTATGTGACACCAATGGCAGGGGGTATCCTGAAGAGGGCCAGGCCAGATTTGAAGAGGGAGCTGGGGGCACTGTTTGGACAGAGTGGGGCAAGTTGCCCTTGGGGAGCTCCTGCATGTTTCTTCACTCACTGTCCCTGAGTTGACATATTTCTTCTTCTTGCACTTTTTCTTTGGATTTAACACCTGATGAAAGCAGAGGAACAGATCAAGGATGGGAACCCCCCACCCGGGACCCGCACCTGGCTGCCCCAGACAGGCCTCCCCCGCAGGGCCACCAACCCAAGTCTGTGGGTTCAGTCCCCAAGCCTAGAATCTTGCCTGCATTGTAAACCTGCAGCAAACTCCCCCCAGCCACCTGCCCCGGTGAACTCTGTCTCCCTCCCCGAGCTGTCCCCACGTGGAGAGCGCTCTCCACACCCCCAGGAGCTCTGTGCAGGAGGGCTCACCTCGTAGACAGTGAACTGGCTCTGAGCACGGGAAAGCTCCCTGTAACTCGTGGCAAACTCCCCGATGAAGTCATGGCTGTGGGGCAGACAACGAGCATAGGGCAGGCGTCAGGGATAGTACAGACTGTGCCACAATCACCTCCCTTACAATGGGCAGAGACTGGGAAAGAACCCAGGAGTCCTGGTTCCCAGCCCCTGCCCTAACCCGCCAGAGTGACCCCACTTACGGGGAGAACCCAGGCTCCCAGGCCAGTGCTCAGCAGAGCTTGGTAGGCTGGCAAAAGGGCACAGTTGGTGGACAAGAGAAGGGAAAGCCCTGGGGCCCTGAGACAAGGATCTTTCGACAGGCAGCCCCATGAGGAAGGGGCTCAGTGGGGTCTGCACAGGACAGACACAGGGACTAGCTCCCCTGGTCTTCAGGATTTGGACAGGTGAGGGGAGATGCCAGCTATAGGTTAGGCAGAGGACCCACAGCACGGGCACAGCCCACGGAGGGGGACAAAGGGTTTATGGCCACAGCACGCCCACAGGTCAGGCTCTGAGGCTGGGCAGAAGCTAGACAGGATGGGAGGTGCTGGGACATGTCTTTCCTGCCCTGCAGGCTCCTCACAGCCTGGCCTCACCTTCCATCCCTGTCCCAGTCGTACACATCTATTTTCACCGTCCTGAAACACAAGTGCAGACAGTCGGTCAGCGAGTGCCTGGCTTGGGCCCGGCCAGCCTCGCAGAGAATGCTGCTCTCCCCGGCCTGTCGTGCCCAGAGACCGCAGAAATGGCCAGCTGCTACAAGGGAGCGGCGCCTGCCCTCACTGGCTGGTCTGCGCGGGAGGCTGGCACAGACAGGAATCAGGGATTTCCCGTGTGGCAGCAGCTGGCCCCCGCTGGGGTACAAGCCGTGGGGAGGGAATGGCTGGTTCAGGTCCATTCAGGATGTTTAGTGTTTGGGACCCGATTGGCCCCAACAGCCTTCATGTTATCATCTCTGCCCCTCCTCCTGCCTGCCCCCAGGCCAGGCTGTGCCAGAGACAGCCCCCCAGACAGCTCAGCTAGAAAGTGCCCCCACTCCAGCTTTGTGCTTGCAGCGCCTGGAGCAGACGTGTCTGACTGCTGACCTGTCATAGTCCCCATTACACAAGGCTCGCACGGGGATGCTGAACGGCTGCCACACTGGGTTGAGTGTGTTTTTTACCACTTCTGTCTTGTGGCAAATGGTGAACCTGGAGGAGACATCAGAGGAGCGGGGCTGAGGGAACGTGCTAGTAAGGAGTCCCCCATCCCTCATGGCACTCGCCCCAGGCACCTACGTGCCGTCCTCATTGCTGCGGGAGAAGACGAGGAAGGGGTCCGATTTTCCGAAGAAGTCCTTCTTGTCCAGCTTGTTGGCGCACAGCTGCATGGTGACAATGTCCTGAAAGACAGACTCCGTCAGGGCCAGGAGCATGGCGGAACCGGGGGAGTCCAGGCGCTGAGCGAGGGGGCAGAGGGGGGCCAGGCGCTGAGGGAGGGGGCAGAGGGGGCCAGGCGCTGAGTGCGGAGGGCAGAGGGGGGGCCAGGCGCTGAGGGAGGGGACAGAGGGGGGGCCAGGTGCTGAGGGAAGGGGCGGGGGGGGAGATCAGGTGCTGAGCAAGGTTGCAGAGTGGGGCTGGGAGCCGGTCACGCAGGGAAGGAGCAAAGATGCTGACCCGCCAGGAAAGCCGAGAAAACGGCCAGCCCCCACTAAAGCCCTGTTAGCCCAGCTTTGGTTCTGGCTCCGTGTTTGCCGACGGGGGAGCCTGGACACCCCACAACTGCTGGAGTCCGGGACAGTTCTGCCCTGGGGGCCAGCGTGGGCCGAATGCTGCTGTCCTGGCCCGGGGTTGACGCACCCCGGGAGACAGAGGTCCTGCTCTGGGGGGTCTGGGTTCAATCAGGCCTCGTCTCTGCGGGGCAGGCTGAGTGCGCCCAGGGGAGCCCTGGGGTCAGCAGGGTCCTTCACAGCCCCTTTCAGCCCTGCCAGGACACAGGCCAAGGACCGGCTCCCCGTGAGAGCAGGGGTGGGCGCAGAGCAGACCGGAGAGAGATTTAAAAGCCAGCCTGCGTAGCTAAGGGCCACGGACTTGCCCGGCTACCCCAAGGGAGCAGAGGGGCTGCAGGCTCTGATGGTGGTTAGACGTGTCTGGTCACCAGCAAAGGGCCGTGTAGACCTCCAGACCGGCCCAGGCAGGGCATGCTCTGGCTGGGGAAGCCCAGGGAAATGGGGAGAGGGCAGGTCCCCACCACGAAACGTGGCTGGGGCCTGGCTAACCAGCGAGCCAAGCCCAGCCTGAGCACACAGCATCCTGCCCCACAGGGCACCCCACTCCCATAGGGAACGCGTCACCCCGAGACAGCATGTGAATAGTTGCTTCCCCCCTCCACTGTCAGCCAGTGTCCGGCCCGTTCCCAGCCCTGTCCCTGCTCGTCCCAGAACAGGCAGGGACTCGCCGGCCGTTCCCAGCCCTGTCCCTGCTCGTCCCAGAACAGGCAGGGACTCGCCGGCCGTTCCCAGCTCTGTCCCTGCTCGTCCCAGAACAGGCAGGGACTCGCCGGCCGTTCCCAGCCCTGTCCCTGCTCGTCCCAGAACAGGCAGGGACTCGCCGGCCCATTCACTCACCCGGCAGTTGCTCAGCTCCTCAGCTGACAGCAAGATGGTCCCACACTTCTTCCCTGGCACTCCCCTGGGACAAGAGAGAGCCCGTCACCTTTGGCAGAAAGGGACTGTAGGAAGAAAGAGGAGCTTCCCCTCCGCCCCCCCCCCCCCCGTTTGCCCCATTACAGGCTCAATAATGGGAGGACAAAAACCAGCACCTCAGCCCTGCGGCCTGGAGCTGCTCCCGGCAGGAGCCGTGGGCGTGGGGGGAGACGGCTCCCAGCTGCAGCTGCCCTGAGCAGGGCTGTCTCGGCTGGGGCAGGCAGGTGAAAGCAGATCCTGTCTTGTGGGGTGGAGTGCTGGATGTGCCCCATGCAATGTGCTGGGACGCTAACAAGCTGGCTCCCCCATGGCCCCCGTCCTGGCAGTCTGCCAGCAGAGCAGCTCCCCACCCTGGATACCCTCCCTCGAGGAGGGGAAGGCGAGCATGTAGCAGCAGGGCGGATGATGGCCTGAAGCCAGCAGGGCTGTGTAGGGGGCTGAGCTGCCCTCACTAATAGGATTCACTCCCATGGCGTGGGGCTGATGGACATGTCCCTGACCCACTCCCCTAACTCTGCAGCCACTCTGGGTTCCTTCTCCCCTCTGGGCATTGCCCTCAGCCCCCGCTTGCTCCCCCAACCCAGGGAGGAGCCCATTGGCCAGGTACCTATGGGTGAGAAGCCACACAGGGCAGGGCATAGGCAGAGGCAGTTGGTGCCGGCAGCCCAGAAAAGTGGGGCTGGAAGGATGGACAAGGGGCTGGGATATCTCCAGGTGCAGTCTGGGGCCGGATCCTGGAGAGGATGGGAAAGGCTGAGGGGCACCAGGGACGGGCAAGGGGCTGAGCTGTGCACCACAGCAAGGCCCGACCCTGGCAGCTGGCGCCGTGGCCACCTCAGATGCTCTTTCTCCTGCAGCCTGGGTGGGAGGGTGACGTGACACCCGCCATAGGGTCAGCCCTGCCCTGGCCCACGTGGGCAGTGACCCTGAGAAGCCCAGTGGGGGAGAGGCCAGAGCTGGGTTGAAGAGGGAAAGCGGGGGGCGGGGGAGCAGAGCAGAAGGGGCCATCCAGGCTGCAGGGGCTATTTCTCAGGCTGTGGGGAAGCAGCCCAGGCACCAAGCGTCGTGCAGGGAAGATAATGGGGCTGAGAAATCGCCCGGCTCAGAGCCCTGGCCTGCCACATTGGACACTTCCCTGGGTGTAGATGGCGTCTTGCAGCTGGTCCCTGGCTCCGGCTTGCTGTGTGCAGCTTGCCCACACTCTGGCCAGCTCCTTCCCAGGGCCTGACCCCAAGGTCTCCCCACAGACCCCTCGCCCATATGGAGGGACCTGGCCCGCTGGCAGCTCAGACTGTCTGGCGGGAGAGGCCAAGCAGAGCCCTGCAGGTTTCAGGCTGGCTTGCTGCCCTGGGGGGGGGAGACCACACACTCTGCCAGCCATGAGGAGCCCTTCCCCCAGGGCGTGGCACCCCCGCCATCACCCCACAGGGGCTGGCCCCATAGACTGAGCCAGGGGGTGCTGAGGCTGCTAGGCATTACTGCCCCCCCCCAAGTCATCTCCCTCCCGCCTCAGGTCCAGGCCCTGCTGCTTCAGGCGACGAGCACCCAGCTCAGCCCCCACGGGCACCCTGGCATGAGTCTGGCTGGCTCAGGGGGGCAGGGCCTTTCCCTTCAAGAGACGTTGCCCCTGAGCCGGCTCAGGGCCAGTGATAGGCTGCGGGGGGGGCAGCATGGGAACACAGGCACAGGGAGGCTCACGTGAGGGCTCTCTCCAAGCGGCTCCTCTGGGATCCAATCACTTCGCCCAGCGCCACGAACGCCTGGCCCAGGAAGGCCTGCCAAGGCACACAGAGCACTCGCCTCACCACCAGCCCAAGGGGTGCCCCCAGGGCGGGCGACTCAGAGCACCCCCTCAATCCCATAGCACCCCAGGGTGCTCCCGGGCCCATACGGCTGTCAGACCCTTCTGCTCTCTTCCCCCACCCCCAGGGTCACTGCCCCCTTGCACAGCAGACACAATGTGTGCCCAGCTCTGGGCCTGCAACACTAAGAAGGCCAACTGGGGCAAGGGACGGGTAGCTTGGAGAGCTGGCGTCCAACAGCCAGCAGGGCATTAGCAAGGCACCAGCAATTCCTGGAGACAGGTAGCGAGGTTTGCACACCACACTAAATTACTCAGATAGTTTTGTCCAAAGCAGACTGCAGGTACAAAGGGATCTCTCAAAAGCGGGGGACTGGCAACAGATGGCAGCTGGCATGCAGTGCTGAAAAATGCGGAGTGATGCACACAGCCCCTATACAATGATGGGGCTGAGTTAGCTGTGCCCGCTCCAGAGAGAGACTGTGGAGTCTGTGTGAACAGTTTTCTGGGGCAGACGGAAAAGCTAACAGTGGCTAGGAACCATTGGGAAAGGGACAGATAATAAAACAGAAAACATCTTAATGCCTCCACATAAATCCCTGGTACGCCCACACAGAGCTGCTGGCCCCACCTCGAAAAAGATCTAACGGAAAAGGTACAGAGACAGGCAACACACAGCTTAGTGGTGTGGAACAGCTTCCGTACGAGATTAAAGGAACCAAGATTGTCCCACTTGGAAAGCAGACAACTGGGGGGCTGTGACAGCGGTCTATCCAACCCTGACTGCGGGACAGTGACCAGGGACCCGCCCCAGACAGCGGGGCCAGGGCCCAAGGACGCTAACAGGCAGCAGGTTTAAACACAAGGACGTATTTCTCCACCCAGCACAGTCACCGTGTGCAGCTCGTTGCCAGGGATGTCGTGAAGGCCAAAAAGTGGATTCAGGAACCAACGAGGAAACGTCTTGGAGAACAGGTCCATCTCAGGCCCTGGCCCCACTGCTCAGGACCACAACCCCAGGCCCTGGCTGTCCCTCGCCCTCTGCCGGCCAGGAGCTGGGCCTGGACGAGGGAATGATCACTTGAGGACCGAGCCAGAGCCCTGGTCTACCCAGCTCGGCATTCAGCTGCTCTCAACTCCTGCCTGTAACCCTCCAGCCAGAGCCTGCTGCCGAAATCAGGTCAGCGCTGCAGCAGGAAGCTGGTCTCAGCCTGAGCCATGTCTCGGCTACGAACCTCTGGCACCACAGGAGCAAACAGCCTGGGCCAGGACAGAATGCGGGGAGACATCCCCCTGCTGCAGAGGGGAAGAGAACCACCCCCAAGAGCAGGGATCCTTGTGGGAGTCCCAGGTCCCACTGGCTCTTCCCTGCCCTGGAAGGTCAGTCTGCCCAGGGACCCTCAGCCAAACCAGCCAGGACCCAGGTCTGCCAGGACTCATGACAAATGGACTCTGCTCCCGCGTGGCTCCCCCCAGCCCAGCCCTTGCTCCCAGCTGTGCTTTGCCTGTTTGCCACAGGGGGGCAGGAGAGGCTACGTCATGGAGGACACGTACCTTCTGTGGGTCCCAACGTGGGCAGCAGAGAGAAAGAGCAGGTTTCAGTCCCCCCGCCAGACCAGACGCTGTGATGGAGCCCAGGTTTCGCAGCTCTGTGGGGCAGCAGCAAGTTGCCCCATTGCCCACACACAGCCACGCATGCCCCAGGGCCACTGGCCCCTCGGCAAAGCCCTGGGGAGGGCAGCTGCCACATGCCCCACCAGAACCAGACAGGCAGGCTCTGGAGAGCTGGAGGCAGGGTATCTGGAGAGCCAGCCCAGAGCCCTCACCAGACAGACCCTCGGTGACCAGGGCAAGTGGCAGCCTGCCAAGCCCTGGGGGATGCAGGCCCCTTTTCCCCATGCCAGGCGTGCTGCCTGCTCCTCCGGGAGCACTCGCCCGCCAGACTTCGCCTTGGTGCAGCCCCCAGGAGCCAGCAGGGACAGACAGCTGCTCCCATGGGGGTGGGGAGGAAGCACAGCCGGCAGCCTGCTTGGCCACAGGCACCCTGGGCGGCCTCCGGCTGGTCCCCTTTCTCTCTGGGCTGCTCCCGCTTGTGCGGAGGGGCTGCGAGGTGGTAGACGGCTTAGGGACGATGGGGGCTCAGAGAAAGACTCACCATCCCCAGACCAAGTGTGAGCCAGCCCTCTGCTCTCATAGCTGATGGGACCCCGAAAACACGTCCCCCGGCCACAGCAATGGTCCAGGACAAGGGACCCGCAGGTGATGGGGACAGGCACAAGGTGATCCCCAGGGCAGGGGGCTGGGCCACACCTGCATGTTCAGAGCAGGGTCTGAAGGGAGAAGCTGAGCCCGGGGGGCGCGGTGGAGCCGGGTCTACACTCACGTGTTTTGAGATGTTGTAGCTCTTTGAGTCCACGTTGTAGCTGGGAGGAACAAAGCAGAGTGTGACACACTCTGTCCCGGCAGCTCTGGGAAGAGCCTGGGTCTACAGGACCGCGCCAAGCACAGCCATGCCCCCCAGATAACAGCCGCAGGGGTGCCCAGCTTCCCAGGGCTCCTGTCGTTCTGGGCCACCGAGGGGGATGCGCAGGCTGGGGCTGCCCAAGGAGGGCGACGGCGGCTGCTGGGTCAGCCTCATGGTGCTAAAAGCTGGGCACCACCTTGCTGGGCCCTGCTGGGCGCAGACAGAGCAGGATGGGCCCTCACGCAACAGCCCCCACAGCTCTGGTTCTCGCCCAGCCAGGGACTCCTCTGGCTCCTCACCTGCCCAGGTTCTGGGGCGAGAACAATGCCAGGCTGGGCCCGTCTCACACTGGGCTTCCATCTGCGTCAGAGCCGAGAAGCAGGAGCGCAGCACGAGGCGTATTCCAGTCACTTGGAATGCTGCGGCCCCCCCGCTTCAGCCCAACTGCCCCACCCTGCTGCGCCTGCCCACAGCTTTTCAACCTCACCTGCAGTTCTCCCAGTAAGGACTCCACTCTGGCCAAGTTGGCAGCTACACCACAAACATCTGGGCTCCAAAGAGGTGGCCGAGTGGGACAGCAGAGGGAGAGCAGAGCCGAGGGAGGACCGGGGACGGGGATCAGACTGGGGGAGCCAAGGCAGGGAGAACAGAGGCAGGGGCAGGGCCTGGGGGGTGGGAAGCGGGTTTCACTCACACGTCAAAGCGCAGATTCTGCTTCTCCTCAAAGAAATAATCCAGGACAAATTTGCGGACGAAGTCGGGATTCAGGGTGTTGTCGATCACTTCGGTGCGTCCAAACTGAGGGGAGGCACCAGCACATGACTCAGAGGAGCCAGCTGGGGCCCCATGGCTATGGCCCCTGCTGCCCTGCACCCCAGCACACAGGTGAGGGGGCTGTATCCCAGAGCACCCTGGGACCCTGCTTTCATTTCAGCTGCCAGCCTGGCCTGTAATCCTGATTCCCTGGGATTAACGCAGGCCGCTGAGCCAGATCACTAGCACAGGAGCAGGCGGCCATATAGGCCTGGTTAGCAGAGCAGGGGATGAGTGGGGCAGGCCGGGAGTGCGCGAGTACTGGTGTCCGGAGCTATGTGACTCCAGCACAGACTGGCTAGTGGGAGCAAGCCTGGCTCAGCTGCAGGCTGCTCCTCGTTTCTGACACTTGGGTTTCAGTTCACCCAATGGGCCAAGCAGCAGCAGGAGTCTGCAGGGCACCAAATTCTGAAAATGGCCTCAGAGCTGGGGCTGCTGGGCCGGGCGCGGGGGAGGAGACAGGATCAGGCTGCTGGGTCTCATCCTGGACTTTCAGCCGCTCAATGGCCAGCAGGGCCAGGAGATGGCTGCCAGGCTCGCTCGCTCTGTGACAAATACCCAGCTGCAGCAGAGGAGCCACTGGCTTGTTTGGGCAGGAGGCACAAGGCTGGCTGGAGCCAGGATGCCTGCGTCCCAGGAGTCCCCAGCAGCAGAAGGCTTTGTATGGGTCAGAGCAGGACAAGCATGGAGCCCTGCTGCACGGGGGACGGGAGGGCTGCTGGGGGCCATTGGGACGGGACCAACCGCAGGTCTGAGCTCTGGGCACTCACCTCCCTCCACTCCTTGCTTCCACTTCCCTGCACATGCAGGACCACCACTGCAGAGGGGAGAGCGCGGGGTTAACAGGCACCTCTGCTCTCACCCCTGGCCCACTGCATCACATGAAATGCTCACATCACTCGCACACATTGCACTCCCCACAGGCTCCCCGTTCTGTGCATCTGACGCACTGCACCTGTCCCGCTGCACATCTCGCAGACAGTCACACACTGCACCTGTCCTGCTGCACATCTCGCAGACACTGTCACACACTGCACCTGTCACACTGCACATCTCGCAGACACTGTCACACACTGCACCTGTCTCACTGCACATCTCGCAGTCACACACTGCACCTGTCTCACTGCACATCTCGCAGTCACACACTGCACCTGTCCCGCTGCATATCTCGCAGACACTGTCACACACTGCACCTGTCCCGCTGCACATCTC
>ML685770.1:28114146-28148188 GCA_007922175.1 Pelusios castaneus
AGAGTGGACAGGCATTGCACGCTCACATGCCATCCCATGTGCACACACAGTGGGCAGGCATTGTACGCTCACGTACAAACCCGTGCGCGCACACAGTGAGCAGGTATTGCACGCTCACGTGCCATCCTGTGTGCACACACAGTGGGCAGGCATTGCACGCTCACGTGCCATCCCGTGTGCACACACAGTGGGCAGGCATTGCACGCTCATGTACCATCCCGTGCACACAGTGGGCAGGCATTGCACGCTCACGTGCCATCCCATGTGCACACACAGTGGGCAGGCATTGCACGCTCACACACACAGTGTCTCTCTGGCTAACTGGCAGATTCCAAGCACCCTGCTCTGCGCCCCCGACCGCAGCACGGAAGCTGTGGCTTGCGACCCCGGCTCCCGGCTGTGCCCGACCCCGACCCAACCCCGGGCTCCTGGGCCAAGCGCCCGGCCCCGCACCTGCAGGAGACGGTGAGCTCCAGCTTGGTGGCCGGCACGCTGGCGGGCGCCGGTTCCAGGGCCCCCGGAGACGCCATCCCCGCTGCCGGCTAGCTTCGCTCCAGGCTCCGGCTGCTCGGCCGCGCTAAGGCAGGCGCGGGGCGGGCTCCATGGGCGGGGAAGCAGCGGCGGCCCCGAGCAGGTCCGTGCGCCGAGCCCGCGTCCGCCCCGCTCCCCAGGCGCGCTGCGTCTGGCCGCCCGGCCCCCTCCCCGCCCGCCGGCGCAGGGCCCGGCCCCCCGGCTCAGCGCTTGCACGGCGGGGCGCGCAGCGGGCCAGGGACCCCGGTCGGGTCGTCGCAAGCAGCCCGGGCTCCGGGAGCGCCGCGCACGAGTCCTCAGCCCGCGAGGCGCCGCAGGCGGGCAGCGCAGCGCTGATATTTAAAGCTCTGTCGAAGCGCGGGCCGGGCTATTTATAGAGTGGGGGGAGTCCGAGCCGAGCCCCCGGCCTCCGCGGGACCCGCCCCTGCCCCAGCCCGGCCACGGACGGGCTGAGCCAGCTGTATGGCCCGCTGGGGCAGACCTGACCCTGCGGCGGGATGGGGGGTAGGGGGCCCTGCCACAGCCCCAGACCCTATCGGGTAGGTCAGACTGGCAGTGGGGGCATTTCCCTTCCCCCCATCGGTGCAGGCTCCAGGGAGCTCGGACCGGCTGCTGCCCCGTGAGCCTGAGGGGCACCCGGGCCCCAGCTGCAGGCCCCCAGCTCTCGGCCCAGCCCCTCATCCTACCCCCCTGCGGCCATGGCCTGACGCAAGGGGCAGAGCAAAGGAGGCAGTGCCTGCAGCCATCTTTACTGCAAGGATCTCAGTCTGGCGCCCCTTTGCTAAGGGCAGCCGGAGCCCGCGGGCAGAGCCCAGTGCTTGGAGCCGCAGGGCGGCTCGGGTCCATGCAGCTGCAGGAGGCACGGAGGAGCCAGGTCCAGGTGAGCAATGCATTCAGGAGGTGCTGCTGCTTCCTCTCAGTCCAACCCCCCGGGCAAACTGCTCCAGCAGGCCCCCAATGGCTCCGGAGGGGCTGGAAGGCACCGCCTTCAGGCCCACGGTGTTGCTGTAGGTGGCTAGGAACGCAGAGCGCACCTCCTCCAGCCGGGCTTCACGTCCGGGCACGAGTCTGCAGGACAGAAAGAAGAGGGGTCAGCAGCTTCGAGGGGCCAAATGTAGCCCTCCCTGGAGCCAGCTGGCCCTGCTGTGCCCCAGTCTGGGGTAGGCCGGCTGTACATCCCCAACACACTCGGCTGCCCTTCCCCCAGAGCCCCTGCAGACCTGTAGGAACTCCACTGCTGAGGCCGTGCCCAGCTTTGACCCCCTGCTGCTAACCCCACAAGGCTCCAAGCCAGACAGTTACTGCAGCCCTGTTCTCATGAGAGAGCCAGTTGCAAACCAGTCCCGGGCAGCTGTTAGAGCAGGGGACGCTGGCTGGCATCCCGGCCCCATGCCCGCCTCCTCTAAGGGGTCCAAGCCCCAGCGCTCCAGCCCTGGGCCCTATCTGCAGGCAGCAGCTGGCCCTTCTCTCCGCTTCCCTCCCCCACCAAAACCTCCATTAGATCTCAGCAAGGCAGGATCCAGCTCCAAGCTGCCCTCACTTCTCCAACAGTGCCAGACCTCCCCCCAGCCAGCATCAAGAGCAGCTCCTGCCATCTGGAAGAGCCTTCGTGGCACAGTCTGCCTCACTGCCTCCATCGCCAAATCTCAGCCCCCACATCCCTTCCCTTGCTGCCACTCCCTTCTCCTCCTGCTGACCCGTGCAAGGCCAGTAGGACATACAGACTGCTAAACCTCACGTTTGCACTCGTCGGATTTAACTCCAGCCTCAACTGCAGGAGGGCCCCACCTCCGTGGACACTGCCACGTTCGCTGTAGTGAGGTACACGTGGCTGCACTGAACATTGTAACCCCGCGGGTTGACTATTATAGTGACAGCAACCTGCATTTAGCAATCCCAGCTTTGCCTCTCTCACCTCGCCTACCGTCCTCAGCCCACCAGCGCCAAGCTAGGTATGAGCTGTGGGAGGTGGGGCGATCTCTTCCCGCCATGGGCACGGGAGCTATGTTTCCCCTCTCCGTCCCAGCTGTGCCCAGTGCAGGGGTGGGGGAAGAGCGAGACGAGAACAGCAGATTCCAGGTGAGAGCAGCGTGAAGAGTGATCACAGTTCAAAGGCTCTGGTCCCTGCTACCGTACCACTGGTTCCCAGAGAGACTAAGCCGGTGCTCAAAGGTCATCCCAAGGGCACAGCAGAGACCTTCCCATACAGAATTCTCTTTAATCTCAGTGCCTGGCTGGCTCTGCTGTGGCCCAGGGAACTTGAATGGAAGCATTAGCCGGCCCCCCACAGCCAGCAGCATTAGTCTGGAAACAGCAGCAAGAGGGTAGATGTGATGGGAGGGTTAAAAACACGGAGAGCTGCTCAAAGAGGCAGGAGGCCGAGCTGAACAGACCCCCAAGGTGGCCTCATTCATCAGCCTGTGGCACGCCCTGGCACAGGACCTTACAGCTGCTTGTTGAACTCCCCGAAGAGTTCCACACTTCTGTGAATGCAGTAGAAATGGAGAGGAAATGTGAACAGGGCTACATACAGCATGCAGGTAATCAGCCTATCATGGAGCACAGCTTAGGCTGTGCATTTAGACTCTTGCCTGTGCAGCTTTACTGGAATAGATTCTTCGCTTGCCTTGAAAGAAAAAGAGGTGGCGTGATTTCCTCACCAGCTAAGTTGCCCAGTGCTGGTTAGCACCTCAAGCCACGACACCCAGTAGAGCAGGCTGCAGATCTGAGGCAGCCTCTCATCCTCCCCCTGGTTTTGGCGTCCTAGATGGTAGGATGAGACACTGCTGTTTCAAATGCAGAGATGTCAAAGCTGGGCAGGAAGCTTAAACCCTGGCTAAGGGGAAAAGAGGATGCAGGGTATGAGACCAGACTACATCCAGGCCAGAACTCCAGCCTGGATCCTTTTTTGGTAGAGCCCCACACGACAGCTGGAATAAAGCCTCTGTTGACAGTGTTTTCCCAAAGAGAGCACACCTGGGAAACCTCAGTCCATGAGGCACAAACTGCATAGACAGGGAATTAGAAGGGAAAACTGGTTTGCATCTGAAGTCAGACAGACTACCAGAGCCACCTGCAACCCGCACTGTTGCGAACAGAGGCTGAGCCAAGTGGACTTGGTGCGCAGCTGAGAAGGTAAGGACCCAAACTCCGAGATCAGGCTTGGAGAAATCACCTGATTACTCCATGTGACCCAAGGGCCAACTCTTCCGCCTTCCAGCCCCAGCATGCTGGGAGTTAAGCGGATCACAGGACTGACAGCCATGGAGACCTGAGGCAAGGGGACATCAGAGCCGTAGTTTCCACTGCGAACATTCGGGGAATGAACAATTCTTCCTTTCCCATTGCCAGCAGGTCAGTGGGCCAAGTCCTTACAATCTGAACACTTCCCCAGACAAACCCGCCACTGCTCAGCCGCCAAGTCAGAAGGGGGCCGTGGGTACCTAGGACTCCATCAGGGTTACCCTTCCTGACACCACAGCTGTCCTTGCGCTGGGGGTTTGGGGGGGGGGGGGGGGACTTGGGCAGGACACCTGCAGCAGGGTCAGCACAGGACAAAGACGGACTGAACAGTCTCACTACAGGACCTTCAAGGTGTTTCCTCCCACCCCTTAACGCCATCCAGTCGCATCTCAGAGCCACGGGAAGTGTGCCTCCCACTCGAGCAGCTCGCCCAGGCTGTTAGTTTAGGAAGGTACAGAAGCAGCTGCAGTGGGTCTGACCTGCAGGTCAGACCAACGGATGGTCACAGCTCTATCAAATGTAGCTGGGCGCCTTCACAGTTCGTCTCAGAAGGAATGCGTTTTCCAAGTCTACCATCCACCTCCTCCCAACTGAGGCGGCTCCCTGAAGCTTTAACTCCAGTGTGGAAAAAGGAGGCCAGGAGAGAGCAGTGCAGCAGACAGATTTCAATTTGCGATGACGAGATCGACAGCTCTTTAATTGCAATTTAAATGCACCTCCGGTCTTCCAAGTTCCCTCACCTGGGGGAAGTGTTTGCTGCTCAACAACCCTATGAAGCAAATGTCAGGTGTCCTTTGGTGGCGAACCGTCCCCTGATATGGCAGGAGCAAGCGGGCAGCTGTAAGACAAG
The DNA here is from genome assembly GCA_007922175.1 of Pelusios castaneus. Lineage (NCBI taxonomy): Eukaryota > Metazoa > Chordata > Testudines > Pelomedusidae > Pelusios > Pelusios castaneus. Next base: position 28,118,771 of record ML685770.1, read on the forward strand.
CTGAGGGCAGAGGGCAGGAAGGAAAAAAGCCGCAGCTCAAGTATTTTGGAGGGGCCAGAATCTGAAGCAGGGCAGAGATGAAGTGTACATCCCCCCAGGAAAGAAAAACTTGCCACTTGCCCATGCCAGCCGACTTGGGCTCGATGATTTATTGCTGTGTTGGCTTCCAGGCTCCCACCGCAGGGTTTCAGAGCCCAGGCGTCACACAGCAACAAGCAGTCCCTTGAACCCGAGTCAGCTGGCACGGGACAGGACAGCCACGGGTTCTTCTGCATTGTGTAGACAGACCCGTGGAGGCTAAGTGGGTCCAGGGAAAGAAACTTCTCCCCCACCCCCTCAGTGGCATATGGCAGAACTGCAGCCCTTCCCCTGGCTCAGGCCCAACTAGTGCTACGGCTCTAGGGAAGAAGCCATGATGGGCAAAGCAGGAACTGCCACCCTGTCACTTCACGCAGAGGACTTAGTTGCAGCACCCCTCGGGCAAGGGTTAAGGCAGGTGAGCTTTAGGTTTCTACGGGAGGTTAATGCAGCTTTCTGGCTTGCCCTCCGCCAGTTTTCCTCGCCAGCCGATATGCTTGGTCCACTTACGGGCAGCTGGGAGGGAGCTCATCCGGGAAGCTGCAAGGGAGAGAGGCGTCTGCGCTCAGGACTGCATGCTCCTGAATACTGCCACACCCTGTTACCAGCTGCCAGCTGCCAAAGTCTGTAGAAACGGAGGATCCAGGCAGGGAGTGGTCCACTGATCTGGGGCAGAAAAAGAGAGGGGAGATGGGGCAGTCAGTGACGTCACTTAAATCCCCTGGATGGACTGCCAACAATGTTTGTTCCAGCAGGTTCTGATGCTGGACGTGAAGGATGCAATGACAAGTGATTCTGGCACATATCACAAGGCAAACCTGTCTTCCAAAAGCAAAAGGAGAAGCCGAGCTGGTTGTGGCTGAGAAAGCAGCAGATCCATTTATGAGCTGGTAGAGCAAAGCTAGCAAGACAAAGACCATGCAGGAAGTGGGAAACCATCAGCAAGATGCAATTGCACATTGGGCCCACAGAGAACCAGAGCATCACTAGAGCCCATTTCAGCTGTTAACACAGCCAAATGCAGCTGCTGGGCCTTTGAGAAAAAGGATTTGGTTTGTCTGGGACTTTCATGCCAAGGAGGATGTTTGGGAGAGGCCTCAAGAGCCATTTCCGCAGCCTCCTGAACACAAGTGAGAGCTAGAGGCCTGCCCCCTGACTCGGAGGATTGAAGGAGGAGCACCATGTGCGCACAGAGCACAGAAGCTTTGCGTTCACTCAGCAGCAGCAGTGGCAGTAGCTGCCAGTTAGTCGGAAGCCCTTCAAGACAGGAGAAGGAGCCCAGGAAAGAGGATGTAGCTCAGTGCGTGCAGCCGCCTACCAGGGAAGATGGAAACACCCAAGAGCTGACAGTGACCTCTGGAGATACTGGTTTCCAGGGAGTGAATCAGTCCTCAGGCCCTGCAGCATAGTCCCCCACCTGCATGATGCCGGGTTCTCAGCAATCTGAAAGGTGGTTTGGAGTTCAAGAACACGAGGGTGAGGGAGCTGCACAGCAGGCCAGCACTGCAGTGTAGGAAGTGGATTTTACAGCAGCACCCTGAGGAATATTGAAGAATCCCTGGGTATTAGATGCCATCATAACATGAAGCTCTACACTGCCAGGGGCTGGAGTTTGCCTTTCCCCAGCAATAGCCATCCAGACCCTTGCAGTGCGTCTCCAGCTGTAAAAGGCCATGACACTTATTTCGGAGACTCTTGCTTGGGTCTCAATGCGACAACTTCTCGATTCTGCACACGGCTCTGAATTAGCACAGGCCTCTCCCAGGGACAGAATGGGTGCTCTACATGCCTTTGCCCTCAGTGCCCTGGGCTGAGAGGAGACACAAACCTCAAACCTAAGGCCACATGCCAGAGATGCTGCCCTGCCCCTGCCTCTCCAGTTCATTTAACGTCAAGGAGTTCTGCGGCTCTCCCCTTGGGGAGGACGCCCATTCCAGCAGGTAATGGCTAGAATATGAAGATAGCTATTTCAAGAATGGAGGGAAGATCCGCTGGCTCCCAGGAAAGAGGGCATGAATCTGAGCAGTACGAACTGGTGGAAGTAAGAGCAGAGCCTGGTCTGTCTCCCTGAACTCCAATTCTTTCCGTGAGAGACTTGGCCACTTGGTGAATTTTCTGCATGTCAGGGATGGAAACTCACAAGCCAGGTTCAGAACGCTGACCAAGAAATGCTTTTCATCCTATGTGACATTTGCTGGAGCTAAGAATTCCCTTGCTGCAGCAGGTGGGGGGTTCTGAGGCACAGCATTTTGGAGATAAAAAATATAGTGAAGCCGATTTGCTCCCGATGGCTATGCTGACATGGTGCTTTGCAAACAGATGACAGACATCCCATTCCCTAGCTCCAAGACACTTGTAATAACCAGAGCCACAATTCAGTAACACTCACACCCCATAGCTCTTGAAAGAAAGGAGGGATCTAAGGAAGAGAGGGTGCTGGGCACCTTCCCCTGCAGAAAAACAGGAGAGGGGGCAATAAGTTAAGAGGGCTGGGAAGAATATAGGAAGCCAGGGGGAGCAGGGAAAATGAGAGTGGAACTGCAGGTCTGCAAGGGCTTACGGGTCAGGCCAAGGCTGCAGTAAGTCTCGTTGGAGGGTGCAAGAGGGCAGTCAGAGGCACTGAGGCCGGACCCAGGATGGTTACAGGAGCTAAGGTAGAGAAAAGGGCACTAAGAAGAGAGGTGCATTTGAGCACCAAACAATGCAGCCAGAGGACAGAGCAAGCGGCTGCGTGGAGAGGGGACAAGTGAAATGACACCAGGAGTATGGGAAAGGCTGCAAGTTGCCAACAGATAGGTGAGAGAAACGGGACAAGGGCTGGGCAGAAAGGTGAGCTGATCTATTTTGGAGAGGTTGGGTCTGAGAAGAAGCCAGATGGGGAAGGAGAGAGAGAAGAGGAGGGTGGTGGTGAGGCACTGGAAGGGGCGGTGACAGTGAAGGTGGAGGGTGGTGAAACACAGGAATGGGTTACCTAGGGAGGTGGTGGTATCGCCATTCTTAGAGGTTTTTAAGGCCTGGCTAGGATGGTTTAGTGGGGTTGGTCCTGCTTTGAGCAGGGGTTGGACTAGATGACTCCTGAGGGCCCTTCCAGCCTTCATCTTCTATAACGGAGTGAATGCACAGAAGGAAGAGAAGGGGACCCACCAGACTGGAGACACCAATTAGTGAGAGAAAAGCTGAGAGGCAGAGCGTGTGGTCAGTAAGGCAGGGGTGAGAGAGATGAGTGAGAAAACACATTAAAGGCTGCTCAGCCATGAGGAGGACACAAAGGAGTGCTCTGCAGATGTCTCTAGATGGAAGGGAGATGATCACAGCTACAGGAGAAATCAGGGCACACCACAGATTTGGAGACGGGGAAAGAGAGATACTTAAAGGCAGATGGGAACATGTCAAATGCTCTAAAATAAGGGACACCTGGAAATAACTATCTTTCACCTAAATAAAGTTTCAAAGGGGTAGCTGTGTTTGTCTATTGCAGAAAAACAAACCTAAATCATTTGTTCTATAGAGAAAGAGACATAATCCACAACAAGAAGGATGAAGCAGTTCCCTGTTTAACCTCGATCAAGGGGTCCCACCAGATCTAAGCCCACATGCTCGAAGGGGTTCCTACTACTGGTAATGGTACTAGAGGGGCTCATGCTGTTCTCGGAGGGCTTGTCTGTTGGCATTGTGGGCGTGGCGCACAGTAATCTCGTACCTCCTGGTGTATGCTCAGCCAGAAGAAACGCTGTGCAATCCAGTGGAAAGTTTTCTCCCTTCCGAGGTGGCCTGCCCAGGGTACCTCGTGTGCCAGGTGTAGAAATCCTCGATGCAGGTGTCTGGGTACCAACAGCTGGTGGATGGACTCCTGGGTTTGGGGTTCTTTCGTCACCCGATACAGGCAGTCCCCATGTATCTCGAATCGGGTCCCTGGGGAGTAGGCACCCCCTCATCTTTCTCTGCGTCAGGGGATGGAAGCCTGTTCCCAGGTGTTCCTTAGGGTTGGGTCTTCCTGTTGCTCTCGTACAAAATCTTCCTCCCGTTCTAGCTCCCCCGGGGCCTCCTCTATGGTCTGGCGGATGTTATCTCCCTCTCTTGTTGCTGCCCCCCTTGGGGCCTCGCTCTTCTCTCCCAGGTTGTTGCTCTCACAGCTGTCCGGGTCCCCTTTCTTGGCGGCCTCGCTTCTGGCTTCTTTGGTAGTTGTAAGCTGCAGTCTCGTAGAATTTCTTGGAACTCGGGCCAGTCTCGGCCCAAGACCACAGGGTATGTTAGTTTGGGGATTACCCCCTCTTGTAATTTTGCTGTCCACTGCCCCACTGTGATTTGTATCTGAACTGTTGGATAGGATCGGATATCGCCATGTATGCACTGCAAGTTCATTACCGGTCCTGTAGCTTGGAGTTCAGGGGTTCAGCCCTTCCCAGACAAGCGTCTGGCTATAACCAGAATCAACCAAGGCAAGGTCCCGGATCTACTCCACCTTCACAAGGACCACAAGTTTTTGCGGGGTGCGCTTCCTCGCTCGGTGACCCACTACGCATACCTGTCCATAGTCACATTCCATATAGGGGCAGTCTTGCTGGAAGTGTCCTTCTTGTCCACACTCCCAACATCGGTCCCAGCCGCTACCCCCATGAGCCTCACTGGGTGACGGGTGCACGTCCGTGGATGGGCTCCTGCTACTGCCTGGCACAGACCTCCGAGGACCCTGCGGCCGTCCGAGGCGAGTCGGGTCAGTAGAGGGTGACAAAGGTAGGGACAGTTCCTAGAGGTGATTTTGGAACACTCCCTTCTTATCCCCACGTCCCCTTTGTGCGGGGTGTCTGACTTCCACGGATATGCACCAGGTCTTTCAGCCGCCATATAATCCTCCATTAAGGATACAGCTTCCACCAACATTTTCAGGTGATGCCTCTGGACCCACTCCTTCCCCCCAGTTGGCAGCACTTGTATGAACTGTTCTAAGGCGACGTCCTCAGCCGCTTGAGCCCTGATCCTTTGATCTGGCTCGAGCCACAGCCAGCAGTCATCTTTAGTACGTTGAGCCACTGCCCTGGGACGGGCTCCTGGGGGGAAATCGTGTACAGCGGAGTTGTTGACGCCAGGTCTCAAGATTGATGCCCGTCTGATCCAAAATTGCCTCCTTAACCTTTGTGGAGACCAGGGCGTCTTGGGGGTCTAGGATACTATATGCAATTTGGGCTGGGCCCGTCAGGTATGGTGCGAGGAGGGTGGCCCAGTGTTCTGTAGGCCATCTCACCACGGTAGCAACCCGTTCAAATGTCACCATGAAGGCCTCATGATCATCTCCAGGTCCCATCTTTGTCAGTCTAAGGGGCAAGTTCACCGGGGTTCCTCCCCTTACTGTTCCTTCTGGGCCGGGACTCACGGGTACTGATATTGTGGGCACAGGTGCCTTCAATGCAGCTGCCATCTGCTGCACCAGCCTTTCTTGGTGAATCTGGTGTTGCATGGCCGGCTCCCTCATCAGCTGTTGCTGTGCCTCTTGCTGTCGGATGGCCTGGGCTTGATGTTGTTAGGCCAGTTGTTGGAGCAGCTGGGCATACTGTTGCTCGGTGGCCTGTTGTTGTTGACTCTCCAGGAATCACTTCAAAATCTTATCCATCTCCATAAGTATTCTGCCAGTGGTCTCACAGGAGTAAAAGGTGAAGGGTTTCTCTCCTCCTACTCACTCCCACATCCAGGGCCCTCTTTCATGGTCCAGTCGCTGCCCGCATTCTCCACCACTTGTCAGGGAGGGAGCCCTCCACAGCACCCCCAGCTGGGGAAATCTAGTGGTTATGAATGTGGAGGGCATCTACCCAACTTGATAGGCTCCCTTCCAAGTTACTACATAGCCCTTGGAGCTCAGGGTCGTACGGCCTAGCGGCCACAAAGTCAATATGCAGGCCCTCGGGTCAGGGCAGTCCGGCCTAGCGGCCACAAAGTCAATATAGAGTCTATCCCGAGCCCTTATGTCACAGGGCAGTACGGCTCAATGGCCACAGAGTCAATACAAAGTCCATCCCGGGCCCTTATAATGCAGGGCAGTACGGCCTAATGGCAAGAGGGAGAATGATGTCTGGGTAGGGGGGCTCAGGCCCTGCTGCTCCACTGAGCCCCAGCCCAGGGCCCTATGGGTGCCAGGGTTATGGCACCCTGCCAGCAGGATTCCAGACTGAAACACGCTGGCTTCTGGCCAGTCCACCCCTGACCCCACAACCCAGGCCCCTCGGCTGCTTCCTACCCAGACAGAGGATGATCCTCCTGTGAGGTCCCGATCCATGCCTCCTTGTCCCTGGTGGGGCCTGGTGACTACTCCTCCGGGGGATTCTGAAATTCATCAGCCGCCGTCTGTGTCTGCAGGTTGGCCTCAGGGCGACCGTCACAATATGGCTGCTCCAGGTATCCACACACACAGCATCTGACGGGCATCTGACGACATGGGTTGTAGCCCACAAAAGCTTATGCTGAAGAAAATCTGTTAGTCTATAAGGTGCCAAAGGACTCTCGTTTTTGTGATATGTAACCTATTGTTTAAATAAGCTTCTGTACCAGCTGACTGGAGGATAGCTAATGTGACGCCAGTTTTTAAAAAAGGCTCCAGAGGTGAGCATGGCAATTATAGATTAGTAAACCTAAATTCAGTACTAGGCAAATTGGTTGAAACTATAGTACAGAACAGCACTATCAGACACATAAATGAATACAGATTGTTGGGGAAGAGTCAACACGGTCTTTGGAAAGAGAAGCCATGCCTCACCAGTCTACTAGAATTCTTTGAGGTCAACCAGCATGTAGACAAGGGTGATCCAGTAGATATAGTGCACTTATATTTTTAGAAAGCCTTTGACAAGGTGTCTCACCAAAGGTAATGGCCATGGGACAAGAGAGAAGGTTCTTTCCTGAATCAGTAGCTGGTTAAAATATAGGAAACAAAGGGTAGAATAAATGGTCAATTTTCAGAATGGAGAAAGGTAAATAGTGATGTCCCCCAGGGACCTGTACTAGGACCAGTACTGTTCAACACATTCATAAATGACCTGGAAAAAGGGGAAAACAGTAAGGTGGCAAAATTTGCAGATGATACAAAACTACTCAAGATTAAGTCCAAAACAGACTGTGAATAGCTACAAAAGGATATCACAAAATTGGGTACCTGGGCAACAAAATGGCAAATGAAATTCAATGCTGATAAATCCAAAGTAATGCATATTGGAAAACATAATCCCAGCTATACATATCAAATGATGGGGTCTAAGTTAGCTGTAACCACTCAAGAAAGCGATCTAGGAGTCAGTGTGAATAGTTCTCTGAAAACATCCACTCAATATGGAGTGGCAGTCAAAAAAGCTAACAGAATGTTGGGAATCATTAGGAAAGGGATAGATAATAAAACAGAAAATATTGTATTGCTTCTTTATAAATCCACGGCATGCCCACATCTTGTGTACTGTGTGTACTACTTGAATACTGGTTGCCCTACCTCAAAAAAGATATATTGGAATTGGAAAAGGTACAGAAAAAGGCAACTAAAATGATCAGTGGTATGGAAAAGCTTCCATATGAGGTGAAATTAATAACACTGGGACTTTTCAGCTTGGAAAAGAGACAACTAAGGGGGAACATGGTAGAGGTCTATAAAATCATGACTGGTGTGGAGAAAGTAAATACAGTGTTATTTATTCCTTCTCATAACATAAAAACTAGGAGGTCACCAAATGAAATAAATAGTCAGCGAACAAAACAAAAGGAAGTATTTCTTTACACAACGTACAGTCAATCTGTGGAACTCCTTGCCAGAGGATGTTGTGAAGGCCAAGGCTATAAACAAGGTCAAAAAAGAACTAGATAAGTTCATGGACGATAGGTCTATCAATGGATATTAGCCAGGACAGGTAGGGATTGCTGTTTGCCAGAGGTTAGGAAGGCTCATGGGACAGATCACTTGAGGAGTACCTGTTGTATGCATTCCCTCTGAAGCATCTGGCGTTGGCCGCTGTCAGGATACTGGACACATGGACCATTGGTCTGACCTACTATGGCTGTTCTTGTATCAGGCAGTCACCTGATACAGTATCCCTAGCATAATAAAGGCCCAGTTGGACCTAAATTCCATTGCAAGATTCTTGAATTCTATGACTCCTTGGTGGGTCAGAGTCACTGAAACACAGAGTAGTTTAAATTAAATATGAAAGCGAGTGGTGAGGTACAACAGCCCCCTGTCCATTTTAATATTCCATTCAGGTTTATACTGTCCTGACAACTATAAGTGTGCCAAAAACTGAACTCAATCCCTAGAGCACTTGGGAAAGAGGGAGAAGAGAACTACAGATCTAGTGCAGAGCACATCCAAAGTACAGGCACCAGGTTGATGAAGGGGATGAGCTGCTGGGCTCAAAGACCCTGTCATAAGCAGTGGAAATGGTAGGATGCCCCACAGAGCAGGATAGGGAGAATGTGGGGCATGCACACCAACACCACTGAGATTCAGGTCTAAAGAGGGCAGCACATTAGCTAGTTGACGAACAGGGATATTTGTAGGGGGATGGAGGAGAGGGGAACCTCAGATGAAAATGAGCCTCAAACCACCACGAGTGGGAAGAGAGTCCCCCAGAAATCAGAGATGGTCTAATGAGACAAGCCTGATAAAGAGCCATGAGACAGCTGTCACAAGTGCAGGACGACCATTAAGTCTGCTGGTTCCCTTGGCAGGCAACAAACTAGCAACTGCTACCCTAAAATGATTCCATTTAATTAGGTCACTGCTCCCCATGCAACACCTGTTCCACAGAACGCTCTGTCTGGATTTCTGAGCACGCCGACTTCTGCCAGCATGGAGAGAGTCAATGCTTTCAGTAGAGGAACATCCAAGGAGAGTTCCACTTCATGAAGTGTGAACAAGAAAGCCTCTCACTCTTTCTGCTCTCCGTTCACAGGCCATTAAAGGCATTTGGAGAAGAAGCTTCATTTTCCTGCACAGCTGTATGCTTACACTAGCACATGTGTTACCAAATTCAGATGCAAAGCATGAATACTCTTTAGAAGGTTAAAACGACCACAAGCTGGACTAGACCGTTGATTCTAGAGTTACTCTAGAAGGTTTTTTACACCCCTTCCAGCACCTGTGTGGAAACTGCTGGCACGTGACTCTTGGCAGCAAGTGATATTGGCAATACAGGGTAAATCTCAGCCACCTCTCTGCCAATCTCGTTCATTCAGTAGCATCCCACAGCACAATGTAATAGGAGCACCACAATACACCTGCAGCATTGGCTGCATGCTAGTCAGGGCCTGGAACGTCACACACTTCGCCACAGGTACATTTGTATCCTGTTCAGAGCACCAGTTCTGGGGAAATAACTCATTTCCTTCTGCACTCAGGTATTTCAGTCCTGCTTCTGGCCAGTTTGGGGCCTGGTTTCTGACACATTTATGCTACATGGACTGACAGACATGGTAACACCTCTAGCTACTGAGAAAAATTTCCAGATACTGGCTGGAGATATATTATGGTCACTAATTGCAGCATCCAGATGAGTTGCCACACCCACTGTGGTCCTGTTCTTGGCATTCACAGGACATTACTCAGCTGGCTGTCTCTGCATTTAAAGAGCTGGGTTTCACACTGTCATTAGCAGACCCAGGGCTTGATTCCTGGAGCATGTTGCCTCTTCACAGAACACAGCACATCAAGTTTTGGTCAGGAGACTTCAGACAAAATGTATCCAGTTTGCTAATCCAGTGGCAGCATGCGATTGCACTAGAGTTACAACACACTCACAAAGCTGGTGTGACACACGCTTCAGGGCACTGGATCTACACATCAAGTCACAGAGATGCAAGGAGTTAGAGGCAACTCGTGTTACTTTCTAGGCACAATGCATTCACCTGACAACACCATTGTGCCTGGCTTGGCAGACATTTGAGAAACACACACCATGCAGAGATGTGGCCTTATCTCCAGAGAGCGGCTGTCTGGACCAGCCTTTGGACTGGGTCACTGGCCACTAATCACAGCCTCAGTAGGACAGATGCTGCAGGGCAAACCTCCAGCCCCTACAGGTGTCCACGTACTGGCCAGGTCCAGCCCTTCCTTCTAGGCCGCGCCAGTGGACGCCTGGACAGGGCCATCCTTTAGGAGATCCACTCGGGTGAGGGAGTCCTTCCCTTCCTCCACGCCTCGTCGGCTCTCCATTCTGTCTGCACAACTGCTCGAAGCGGCTGCTGGCGCAGTAGGAACAGGCCATTTCTCCCCTGCTGCTGCTGCCGTGCTAAGTCTTCTGTTGCCATGACCACATGGCCGAGGATTAGACAGTTGTTTCCTCAGGAACCAGCCTACAGCTGTAGAGACAGCATGGCCAGCCTGTACAAGAGCTGCTTCTGGCAAAGGACAGGCTGCTGAACTCTCTCTTCAAGGGGCCAAGACTGCGTGCTCCCCTTCCCCCTCCAGCACACTGACGTGGTTAGAGCACTGGCCTGGCCCAGAGCAAGTCACAGCCCCCGTGCCCCAAATCCCCTTTGTACAATGGGGCTAAATGTTCTCCGACCCAGGCCCGCTGATGGGAGGAGGGGTGACAATTTGAAAAGGGCTCAAGCCATGGGTTATGGGTGCCGCTTCCTCGTGGGGAGGTCAGCTCCGCATCCCACCTCTTCCACCTGCAGTCCAGCCTCACCCCTGCTCAGACCACTCTCCTCGCCATCACCCAGTTCTGCCCTCTCCTCCACACCACTCCTTCCAGCGTGGCCTCCTGTCTGCTGCATCGTTCTTCCCCCACTCACCGCCTTTTCTCCCCTCCACTATCACTCACCGCTTGGGGGAAAGGGTGCGTGGAAGAAAGGAGGCAGACTGAGTGGTGGGGGGAAGGATGCAGCAGTGAGCGGGGCCAGGACAGAGTAGGGGTGGAGTGTAGGCAGAAAGCTAGCCTCCCACGGGGAAGCTTCACCCACCACTGATGGTTGTAAACCTCAATCTTCCCTTTCTAGTGGGGGCAGGGGCCATTCACTGTTCTGTCCTGGGTCGTGTTGTAAAGATAAATCCTTAAAGACTGTAGAGTGCTTCGAGATTGATGAAACATGATATATACGAAACAATAAGAATGTCTGTTTTGAATTTAGATGTAGGTTCCCACTCCACCTGTCCTCTGGTGGGAGAACTCCACTGGAGACACTTTGGGACACCCCCAGGGAATCCAGGTGTGACTGGATGTAACCAGAGAGGAGGCAATGGAATCCTCTCCTCTCCACAGCTTTAGCATATGCAGAGACCCCATTCCTGAGGTTCAGGGCAAGGAACAGGCCCCAGCCTGTGAGTCTCCAGTGAGGTGGGTGTATTTATACCATGCTCTCACCCAGCACTGTGGTGATCAGTCAAGCCCTGGAGAAGGAAAGGGGAGGGGTGTCTGGACCCCACAGGCACATGCGAGCTGGAGGAGTGTACACAGAACTGCACCTCACCATCGGAGATCAATTGCTGCCCTCCGTGAGCTTACAGCCAGATCCTGAGCACACAGCTGTAGAGAGGAAACCCAGGCAGTAATGCCTGAGTCAAGGGAGCTCTGTGCCAGAGCTGCAGGCCAAGGAGAGTGGCAGACTCCAGCTGTCCGCACACAGCTGACTTGACCGCCTCAGCCTTGTTACTGACGTTCTTCTCTCTCCTCCTGGCTCCAGCATATACTGCCACGAGGTCCATCCCAGACCCACCACACCCAGCGCTGCTGTGCAGCAAGCTGTCCAAGGAAGCAAGAGCCCAACTCAGCCTGGTCTGAACCAGATTTGTTACATGCTGATGATTCTCAAGCTCCTGGTAAAGTCATGGACCAGCATGACGGCGAGCTGAAAGACTCTAGAAATGGGGGGAATGTTCACAGTTGCAATCTAGGTGTGTTTCTACTTTGTCATCTTCCTGGAGCATTATTTATCAGGGCAGCAAGGCCTAGGGCCTTTCTCATCATGGCTGCTCCTGCCTCTCCTCTGTATCTCTCAGGAGCCCCAGAATCCATCATGACATCTGGTGTGTTCATCACAACCACGAAAGGCACCCTGACCAAGCATAGCCAGAGAGGGACAGGATGACATCAACAATACTGGCTTCTGCTAAATCCTGAGTACTGGGAGGTGAGCCATGGCTCCTGCTGTCTATGCATCCCTGGAGGGTCATTTTTCTGCCCCCACCTTGTTTCTCATCTTTCCCCTCCTATGAGAGGGAGACTTAAAGTCTGGCTGAGCTGCCAGGACAGGCTGTTGTAAAAGGGGCTGTGACCAGAGAGATTCTTCACCAGTCCACAGGGGTTACAGGGTGAGCAAGTAGCTAATAAGGCCATCTGTGCTGGGTCTAGGTTTCTCCAGCACTCAGCTTGCACAGAGAAGCAGCCATTGCGAGAAAGAAGCTGTGTTTCTCTTTGCTATCTTCTCTCCCCTTGGGCAATTGTCCTCCTGGAGTCTGATCCCGTTCATTGTGAGACTTAGCAGCAGCAGCAGCAGCAGCAGCTCCTGACAATTTAAATGAACTCCTCGCAGAGAGGGTACTGAATATATAGTCTAAGACGACGGTTAGTGATTTTTCTCTGGAACAGAGACCCGTACAGATTAAGAGAGAATAAAGGAAACCGTTAAAAGCGCTAACGATTTCCCTTCTGTTTCTCTGTATCTGATGAAAGGTTAATAAAATTTAACTGGTTGTGATGAGAGTCACCAGTGATAACCTGAGAGTAAACCCCAAACCTCGCTTACAAGCACATCACAGTGGACAATGGTTTACCAACAGCTTCTCTCTCATTGGTCCTCAACGTATGCCTGCGGTATTCTGGGCCAAAAAATAAAAAATTCTGGGCACACTATTTTAAAATTTTGCCAAGTGTATTTGTCAGAATAACAGGTTCAATTATTTTAGTAATTATTTCAAAATACCCATCAGCAACTGTAACAATACAGACGACAAAAAAGATTCAGGACTAGTGTGTGGTGGGGCTCCAACTGACTGCCTGAACCCTGCCACCTGTGGGGCTGAAATATGTGTTTTCCACCAAAAGGAAATCACAGATTCAAGGGGAAGAAATAGAATTCTGCAGGGAACATTAATTCTGCACTGCGCAGAGTCCCTCACGGAGTACTCAACACTCAGTGCCGTATCTTCGGGCTCTTTCTCTCCAGACCCAGCTCCATATACTTTGTCTCCCAAGTACCCAGCTCCCTGATGCCGAGGAAAGGCAAAGATGATCCAACTCCAGAAGTCCTGGAATGCCCTTAGCTATGGACAACAACAGACTTGGTTTAGCCTGGGAGATGATGCCCATGCTAATCTCCAGGCTTCCCTGTTTTCTTCCCAAGCCCCACCTGTACTGTGAGAAAGCATGGCCACCACATAGCCTGAGGTGCAAGCTCAGCGCCCACAGCCCAACACGCAATTAGCAATTACATCATCCTCTGCCACTGGCGTCCCAATGTGGTGGTGTCAGCAGTTCAGGAAGAAATGCAGAAGGAACTGGGTGTGATTCAGCAAGAGCAGTTCCACCCCTTCCACATAACCCTATAGGGTACATCTCCCATGCGTGTATTTAACATTCCGAGCACACCTTCCGCACCAGGTCTAAGCCTGCAGGATGGGATGACACCCTGGTACGTACTTCATCAGTATGGCTGCGACTGGTGTCAGGTGGAACCACCAGCAGGTGTGCCTCAGGACAGTTAGTTTATTTGCAAGGACCACTGACCTGCATTATACAGATAATGGTGCCTTGTCACCTTCAACCTCTGACTTCACTGAACTCCCAGTCTTCAGAGCAGCATGAAAGTAGCTGTGGATTTATTTGACTAAGAAATGGTCTGCCTCGATGCATCTCACCTGGGTTTTGGGACCTCCAAAGGGCTGCTGCCAACCCTCAGGAAGGTGTCAGAATGGTTTGATGAGGATGAGCTAGAGGACTTCGCTTCCATCAGCCCCTGGTAAGGCGGTCTGTCTTCAGACTGTGGTGTGCGGGTCCAGAGCACTGTTTGTGGAGAAGATGTGCAGGTTTTCCTCCTGCAAGACAACAGAAGACAAGGCTGAGAAGTCGGTTTCCCTGCACGCAAAATGCCATTCACTGGCAGAGCAGAGACTCCCCTGTGGACGGTTACATTCTTCCAGCGTAACTGTAGCAGCAGGACCTGCCAGAAACCTGTACCTTACCCCTCAGCATCTGCTGACCTCTCGCCCCACTTGGTGACTCACACTTACATGAACCAGAGGCAGAGAGGGGAGGGAGCAACGTGGCATCTCGTCCTGTCGCCTAGAGACCCAGGCACATTCAAATGTTCTATCCCATCTGATCTGACAGGGCCCCAAGCGACAGGCCACCCAGCACATCTCTGGGGAAGAGGGCACCCCAGTCTGAGGGGAATCTCCAGTGACCACCAACAGAAGGGTGCCATGTTGCCATTAACAGTATTTCTGCTCTGCAGTTACGCTCCCAGCTGGCCTGTGTCTGTAAAGCTTAGGGAGGTGACCCTGTGCTAGGCCACGTTTCTCATCCCTGCTCTCCTGCCTCTGTAGCACGGCACATTTGTTCTCTAAAAGGGTCACTGCACAACGCACATGGGGGGCTGGGCCACAGGTTCCTCTGACCCAGAGGATTTCCAGCTGCTCGAAGCACAACCCAGATTTAATTTAAAATAACTGCAGGACGAAATAGCATCAGTGCTCACATGTCGGGAGAGAAGAAGAAAATTAAACTGAGTCCCCGACCCCCTCCACTGTCAAGCTCTCTAAGGAGAAGAAAGCCATGTGTACCCTCAGGGCTTCACACCTGCACATGGGTGAGCAGATGAGGACAGTTTCGCACATCATTTCTGCACTAACGAGAAGTACAAGGTTCCACGATCTAGTCTGGAGTCATCTCCGGAAGAGCTCTGAGTAACAGCCCTGCCAGCTTCAGCTCACAGCCACGTACTTGGCCTTACAGTGGCGAGCTATTAGCGTGGGCAGCCTACCTTACAGGGTTAACCCCGCTTCACCCACCACTGGCTGGGTTCATGGAGTGATCATTCTGCACTCGTCGAGGGGACGGGGAACTCCCTGCTCAATAATGACTGAGGCAACACCTTGAATCTGCCCCTGCTGGCTTGGCCCCAGCCAGACCTGCACAGCTCCTGCTCCAGAATAGCATCTTACCAAGCTGCCTGGGCCTGTGTGCCAGCTGGCATCAGCTCCACAGCCTCATAGGTGAAGCTCCCAGCTGCTCCGGGTGAGCTCTCCATCACTAGGGAGAAGTCACTGCTCAGACTGGTGGCACTGCCCCGATCCCTCTGCTCTGGAAGGAGGACAGGAAGGGAGTGAATCCAAGCGCAGGAAGCCTTTGATCAGCATGCTTCTCCTTCTAGGTCTCTACCCCACCCTCTTCTGTTGCCTGAGAGCGTTACGCATGTGAAGTAGAGACAGAAAAGGAACACAGCTCATGGCTACGAGTTGATAGGTACCTCCACCCCAACCCCCTCGGCCCCATGGCTCATTACTGGCACCCAAGGAATGGGCTGGCACTAGGGACGGCACTCACTCAACATGCAGAGCTCTTCCACAGTGAAGCCAGGCAGTAGGTTCTTCCTTCTGGGGAGAAAAAGGAAACTGTTACCTACAGCAACGCTCACAAGCCGGGACAGGGGCTCACCCGAGCTGGCTCCTCAGGGCTCAGCACCATGGTGACATCTGCTGTCACCCTGCCAAGTGAGGCACGAGAAGAGGGGACAGTGCAGTTCAGGGATCCCCGAGCACTAACAGACCCTCCACCCCACATGCACATTGCCCTCCACTCTCTGTTATGGCAGTGAAGGACGGCAAAGAGAAATGACCCTGGCTCCCTGCTTGCCTTCCACACTACAGAACTGGGGTTCAGCCAGCTGTCCCCTGCGCTGCCGTGTGTCTAACATCCTCGCCCCCAAGGCAGGGAGAGCAAACCGAGAGCAGAGTCACTGGCTGCGATGATGGCAACCCAGGTGCTTCTTCCCCCTCTGCTAGCTGGGGTGGGGAGGGAGGAGACCGCCTGCAGTCACCCAGCAGGACCGGCGGCAGAGGGTTATTTCCTGAACACTGTTAGATGCCTCCTCCAGGGAGGGGCTGGATTCTTGCCGTTCCTACACACCGAGGGGCTCCTGTTCACCATCCACTCAGGCACAGCCGCCTCCTCAAGGCCCTTGTCTTCCAGCACACATGCTGGGACTTGCTGTGGAGCCAGCCAGGCGAGTCAGAGCCCTCCTGGCCACAGGCACATCCCAGACACTTCCTGAGGTGGAGAGCACACTTCAGCCCGGGCAGCTTCTCAGAGTGTGACGTGCGCACCGCAAGCCTTGGCCCCATTTTTCAGCCTTCCGAGTGCGGAATAAATTAATGGAAATTGGGCCAGGACACAAGGGCTTCCATTTCCCCATAGTAACACAGCACTAATGAGTTGCTTGGCTCTGTAGTCCATGCAGCAGCTGGCACACACTCCTACCTCTGCAGTTTCACAGCAGAGAATTCCTCAGAGGTGATGTGCTTCAGAAAATTGAAGCAGAAAAAGAAAATCTGAGCAAAGGAAGAGAGAAGAGAAGCTTGAAAAAAATTGGCAGGGGCTGCATCCTCTTACTTTACTGGGGGGAAGCCAGGAATCTGCAGCTACCACCCAAGAGTTCAGCATTAGCACAGTCAAGTTCTGGGCCTCTTGTTTCAGAGCCCTCTGTGATCTGCCCTGGATATGAGTGGGGAGGACCCCACTGTGTGTTATCCCCACCCTTCAGCCTGGCCAAGGGGCCACATGGGACAGCGCACGCTAAGAAGCTCCTAATCAAGGACCTTCACATATGCCACCCCAACCCGAAAAGGGACAGCACCCAAGGGCAAGGTCATGCATTTCTGAGCTCTCAGTATTCAGAACCCTCCAGTAACCCTTCTCAGAACAGAACTGAACGATGACGTCTCAGCCCGTTCATCCAGGAGACCGTGCTAACACTGCGGGCGATGCTTCGGGATGACAAAATCTAACCCATCCAGCTTCAGTCCTTGTGCCTCTTTCACGGAGTGAAGAAGGAGCCTATGGTAACTGTTGTTCTTGGCGATGTGTTGCTTATGTCCATTCCATTGCAGGTGAGGGCACAGCAACATTCACAGGTCTTTCCCTTCAGCAGTACCCGTAGGGCCGGCTCCGATGCCCACCCGCACCACGCACTAGGCCATGATATGAGGGGCTGCTGGCCGTGCACCCTCTCAGTTCCTTCTCGCCTCCACTCCAACTGCGGGGAAGAGGGCAGGTCATGGAATGGACATGAGGAACACATCTCAAAGAGTAACAGTTACCACAGGCCGGCAACCTTTCCTCCCTCTTCGAGTGCTTGCTCACCTCAATTCCATTCAGTGCTATTGGAGGTGGGCTCAGAATTTATGGACGTGCTATCTGCAAAACTGCTTTTCCAAAGCTGGCATCACCATGAGCCCGCTGCACTAAGGGGGGACACAGCGAGGCTGAGTACTGACCACCTGGCTGCGGCTCTGCAAATATTCTACAGTGGAACTGGGGTCAGAAATGCTGCTGACGATGCTGAGACAGACTGTGATGGAAGCTCTCCTGTCCTCTCGCTGCACATCCTGATACAGGCAGATATCCAGGTCGAGATCCTCCGCGAGATCACAGAGCCCTTCATTCTGTTTGCTATGGTAACAAAGAGCTGTGAAGTCTTACGAAAAGGCTCAGTCCTTTCAATGCAAAAGGCCAGGGCTGACCTCCAGGGTGTGCCCTCTATGCTCCTTGGCTGACTTGTGAGGGTTAGGGAAGAGTGCTGGCAGAAAAATACCCTGGTTCACGCAGAACTGGGAAAGGACTTCAGACAGAAAGGCAAGGTGCAGCCACAGTTGTACCTTGTCCTTATAAAACCCAAAAGAACCCTGGGGCACCTTAAAGACTAACACATTTCTTCGGGCATAAGCTTTCCTGGGCTGCAACCCACTTTGTCAGATGCATGTGCCACAGGACTCTCATTTTTGCTGTATACAGACTAACAGAGCTACCCCTCTGGAGCTTGTCCCTGTAGAATACTATGTAAGGAGATTCTGATGTCAAAGCCTGCAACTCAGAGACCCTGTGGGCTGAAGTGATAGCTACTAGACCAAAGCAGATTGTGAAGAACTTCAAAAAGATCTCACAAAACTAAGTGATTGGGCATCCAAATGGCAAATGAAATTTAATGTGGATAAGTGTAAAGTAATGCACATTGGAAAAAATAACCCCAACTATACCTATAATATGACGGGGCTAATTTGGCTACAACGAGTCAAGAAAAAGATCTTGGAGTCATTGTGGATAGTTCTCTGAAGATGTCCGTACAGTGTGCGGAGGCGGTCAAAAAAGCAAACAGGATGTTAGGGATCATTAAAAAGGGGATAGAAAATAAGACTGCAAATGTATTATTGCCCTTATATAAATCCATGGTACGCCCACATCTCGAATACTGTGTACAGATGTGGTCTCCTCGTCTCAAAAAAGATATTCTAGCACTAGAAAAGGTTCAGAAAAGGGCAACTAAAATGATTAGGGGTTTGGAGGGTGCCTCGTATGAGGAACGATTGAAAAGGCTGGGCCTCTTCAGCTTGGAAAAGAGGAGACTGAGGGGGGACATGATAGAAGTATATAAAATTATGACGGATGTGGAAAAAGTGGACAAGGAAAAGTTGTTTAAATACTCCCATAATACAAGAACCAGGGGTCACCAAATGAAACTGATAGGTAGCAGGTTCAAAACAAATAAAAGGAAGTTCTTCTTCACACAACGCACAGTCAACTTGTGGAACTCCTTACCTGAGGAGGTTGTGAAGGCTGGGACTATAACAATATTTAAAAGGGAACTGGATAAGTTCATGGTGGCTAAGTCCATAAATGGCTATTAGCCAGAAAGGGGTTAAGAATAGTGTCCCTAGCCTCTGCTTATCAGAGGATGGAGATGGATGGCAGGAGAGTGATCACTTGATCATTGCCTGTTGGGTTCACTCCCTTGGGCACCTGGCACTGGCCACTGTCGGTAGACAGATACTGGGCTAGATGGACCTCTGGTCTGACCCAGTACGGCCTTTCTTATGTACTAAGAAAACACCTTCCACGACGGGAGCATTAAGAATGCTAAAGGCTGAGAGGGGGGTGCCCCATCAGTTGAGCCAAAACCAGGTTTAGATCTCAAGGGGGAAAAGGGTCATGTTCTTGAGGGAAAAGCTGCTCCCGGCCTTTCAGAAAGCTCCCCACCATATAGTTAGGAAAATCCCGAACTTCCCCGAATTGGGGAGTGAAGGGCTGAAATAGCTGCCAGATTGACCTTTGTAGAAGAAATTGCTATACCTTGATGCCTCAGAGAAAGCTGGTAATCTAAACACCTTGGGGCCAACGAGAGACCAAAAAGGAGTGCTGTGAACTGTGCTACAATGGCCCTGAGGAAGCTCGTGTCCTGGGAATATCAAAATGTGGAAATAGGCACCCCTCAGGCTGGGGATGGCACACCAGTCTCCTGGATCCAGTAAGGGCTAACTGAGGCTAGGCAGACCATGCAGAACTTCAGCTTCTTGCAATACTTGTTGAGAAGTCGCAGGTCAAGGATAGGCCTGAGTGTGCCCTTCGCCATGGGGATGAGAAGGTAACAGGAATAAAAACCTTTCTCCAAAAAGTCTGCAAGAACTTCCTTCACCACCTCTAACGCAAGCAGGGCCTGCACCTCCTGTTGAAGGAGCTGCTCATGAGAAGAAGAGGGATGGGGAAGAGGGATAGCTGGGAGAGCTGAGGAAAATTGGAGGCTATATCCCTCTGCAATGATGCTGAGGACTAAAGAGTTTGATGTAATGCAGCACCATGCTTGGGTAAAGGGAAAGAGACTGGAATTCAGATCCTGAGAGGAGGCTGCTAGGTTGCCCACAAGGCGCATCCTCAAATCTGCTGCCTGTAGCCACTAGCGTGATGGAAAGATCACTGCCACGAGGTCACCGCGGTGTGTGTCTGCTGCCGATAATTGAACCCTCTGTCTCTCTCTCTCTCTCTCCACCTACAGGAGGAAGATTGTCTGTGGCCTGGGAACTGAGGCTGCTGCAGAGACCAAAATTGTCTTCTTGAAGACTGCGGGTGTACAGGCCTACTGATCTTAACATGGCCCTTGAGTCTTTTAAGCTGTGCAGCCTCGTGACTGTCTAGTGTGATAAAAGGCCATTACCATCCAACGGGAGGTCCTGGATGGAGTTCTGGACCTCTTGAGACAGTCCTGAGAGCTGTAATCATAGTGACTTGTGCATCAATCCCATGGACCATGCCGCTGAATCCACCATGTTGAGGGACACCTGAAGGAGTGCTCTAGCCATCGCCTTACCCTCATCCAGGATGGTGGGAATGGCCCTGAGAGATGAGCTCAGAGAACTCAAGACAGTGAGAGCTCCAAATCTTAAGTTGTATTGCCCCAGGAGGGCCTGATGATTGGCTATTCCGAACTGCAGGGCCACCATACAATAAACCTTATGGTCTAATAAATCCTACAAGCACAGGGGTTAAACCCTGCGGATCGGGGGGCCCTAGCTAACTAAACTCTATTTACACACATCACTTAACTCATCTAAATTATCAACAGAACAAAGAACTGGGGAGAACTTCTCTCTCATACAAAGCCTTGCAGTCGCAAGCGAGAAAGGACCTTCAGCAACTGTCACTGGCGGAAAGAAGGAACTGAGGGGCGGAGGGCCAGTGGCCCCTCTTAAATGGCAGCATAAGTGTGTGGTGCCAGAGGGTGCTGGAGCCAGTCCTATGGGTACTGCTAAAGGGAAGAAAGTTCCGGTAACCACGCACGTTAGCGCACACACCTACAAAGGAATCGACATGAGCAAGCATTCGAAGAAGAACAGGCAGATGCCGGGTGCAGGCCTAACACAGGAACCTTGGACACAATGGATGCCGAGCAAGATCAGTGAGACTCCCTGAGACTGATGCACACAGGCACTGTTCACCTACCACCTCCTAGAGGGACACTCACCTCTTCTCCTTTACTGAGTCGATCAACCAACATGTGCCTGGAAAGAAAGAAAGGTCAGGGAGATCACAAACCAGGATCCAGGACCAGCATGAGCTGTCAGGCACAGCTGCCACCTTAGGTCAGGTAGAACCTGCACAAGCCACTCCTCGCCCAGAAAGGCAGCTCACAGCAGGAGATCTGCCAAATCCTACTAGGGAAAGCCATCATCTCTCAGAATCACCTCGATCCAAACAGGACCCATTAATCAAGGCATGAAAGGGCCACTCAGAGGGCCCGCTCAGCCATGGGCAGCATACACACACTGCAGAAAACCTCAGTGCTCCTACCCAAAAAGGAACCAGTCGTAGGCCACTGTCAGGTAAAGAATCTCAGCAGGCTCGAGGGACGTGTGGATGAGCCCATCCTAGAAAGGAAAGAGGAGGGAGGCTTCAGGTATGCGACACTGTGAAGAGAGTCACCATTAAAACTGGGGCTCAGGGTGCCAGCCCTGCCTGGAGACTGCCAGGGAGCATCTCCCAGCACCACAAAGGGAGACGTCCAGCTCTCCCTCTGCACCCCAGGTGTGGATCAGCCACCATCTACGTTCCAAAACGCTATGTCTCACTGTGCCTGCCAACCACTGCAGAGGAAACCCTAATGCAGAGCTGCAAATCCCCTCAGGATTACTGCACATTACAGGACAGCATGCCAGGCTCTGCCTGCATATCCCCCCAAATGCCACCATGGGAGCTAGGAACACTGACTGCTCTTCACGCTGTTTTGGTCACATGACTGCTCTGCCGATCCCCAACCTCCACTTCCCAGCTGTTTCGTACTCACGGCCCACAAAGAGAGGCGCAGGAGGGCGATGAAGAGAGGGGTTCGATCCCAGCCAGATATGCAGTGTACCAGGAGCCCACTGTCATCTGCTCCAGAGGCAAGAAGGAGAGGGCAGAAAGAGCTTTGTAAGAACAATGGGGTGTATAGGGTGCAATGCAAAGTACCGGGTGAGAGGAGAGGGAACACAGCTGGCCTTACTAGCTAGAACGTCCTCTCAGGACAGGACAGTCTCCAGAATGAAGAACCTGGAATGTCCATGTAGGTGCGGATTACCGCAAGGGCCAACAGGGCCCGTGCCCAGGGGCCCACCACAATGTGGGGACCTTCCGCCTTGCCGACACTGGGGAGAGGAGCGGGGCGGGCCAGCTCAGCACCCAGTCTCTGAGCTCCTAGCCCACTCCCAGGCCGGACGATCCTCCCCCAGGGGCGTGGTGAGCAAACCCACAGGCCGGGCTCCGAGCTCCTGTTCCGCCCCTGGACCAGCCGCTCCACCCCTGGGGGCTGGGTAGGCTGGCCGCAGCTTGGCTGGTCGGCTCGCGGGGGTGGTGGGGCCAACTACGTGTGCAGTATGGCCTCCGACATGGCTTTTGGGCCGCACTGGAAGTTGCGCCATGCGTGCCAGTCAGTCCTGCCACCCCTGGGGGCCGACCGGCCAGGCCGTGGCTGGCCTCTGGCCCTCCCCACAACACTGGCCCGCGGGCGGGGGGCGTATTGGTGGGGGAAGCCCAGTGGCCACTGATCCATCTGTGTCCATGGATTTAGCAAGGGGAGCCAAGTGCATAGACCCAGACTCTAAGTTCAGAATGGATCACTATGATCATCGTGTCTGACCTCCCGCACAATCCAGGCCACAGAACCTCCCCCACCCAGCAGTGCAAGAGACCCCACCCTCTGGCTGAGTTACTAATGCCCTCAAATCATGATTTAAAGACTTCACGGTACAGAGACCCTGCTGAAATCCTAGTCTCCACAGCTTCTTGGAATAAGGAATCCCCAGGTGTGGGGATCAATACCCTGCCCACATCTTAGAGCTGCCCAGTTACACCGCCCCTTCCACAAGCACCTAGCCATCAGCAACGGAAGAGCCAAGCCTACTGCAGGTGGACATTTCCACTCTTCTTCCCAGCCTGAATGAGCCAGAGCTCAGCTCCACGAACAGCAGGTCCCCTCTTCTCCCAAGATGTGATGCCATCTTCACAGAGCAGAGTGGCCAAGAACCACTGGCGCCTCCTGCACTGTGCAGACGGCTCACAGGGCAGGTCAGCAGCTACTAGGTCGCCCACGGCACCCTCCTGCACAGCCAGAACTGCAAGTGTCTGGCCCTGCTCCAGACTTACATGCCACACATGAAGGGGTTGGTAAAAAGAGGATGAAAAGGAAAACAAGAATCAGACAAAGCAGAGAAATAGAGAGAAAATCTCCAGCAAGTGCCAGGCAAGAGATAGCAATATTAGAACAGCAGGTTTCCTCTCAGCTTTCACAAATTCTGCTCTTGGTAGTAAATTTTTCAAAAGCACCTCAGTGCCGTAGGAGCCCATCTCACGGCACCCGCAAGGCACCAAGTGCCAGGGCTGTCACTTCAGATAAAAACGGGACTTTGGATCTTGGAAAACGTTAATTTACATCACCGGAGTAATCAGCCCCCGCCAGTGGGGGAGGAGAGACCTCTTCCAGGGGCTGGCATTTTCCTGGGTAGCAGGACTCCCCTTTGAGTACTGAAGTCCCATGATGGGCAGAAAGAGATAGAGGAGCCACATTCTTTACAAGGGAATGTACACTGCACGCAGATCTGGCCAGTTAGTGGTAACGTCCTTGAGAAAGCAAGTGTGCTGTGGCCTCAGAGCCAGCTGGGAGCGAAGGAAAGGAGTAAACCTCACCGTCACCACTGATGAGAGAGATCAGCAGCTTCAGGTAGTTCTGTGTCTGCTGCACCAGGTCCCAGCTCTGCGGAGAACAGGAAGGGAGGACAGATGTTCAGTGGTGCTCCGTGCTGCTGGATGTGGGAAGAGGGTGCTAGAGCTAAATACCCCCTCCTCTCCTCCCCCCACTAACATGCTAATAGCCCTTATGTGTCCATCAAACACTCCCGAAGACCAGGCAGAGATTGGTCACAAGACTGCCTCAGCAGGTTGATAAAACCCTAGAGAACTCCTGGGAGGACCCAGAACCCATTTTGCCATCATACCAGCAGGATGGACTAAGCTGCACAGGAAACACAAGGATAACTCAGCAGAATGTATACAAAATGGCTAGAAAATGCTGACCCTTCCTGCAAAAACCCAAGCTGTGTTAGAGCTGCACCATGGACATCGCACGGTGGGCAGCCCATCCACCTGTCACTGGAGTGGTCTGCCTGGAAGGCTCAGGCAAGCCCGTCTGTGACCCCCAGACAGGAGACAGACTTCCATAGCAACGTCATTCACAAGAGCAGCATGGAGCGTGTGTAAATCGAGGAAGTGCAAAAGCTAACAGGGCCTGGAAAGCAGCTATTTACCTCCCAAACACAGGTGTCCTGTTAACAGGGTCACACACATCAGCATCTGTCCAGCAAATGGCCACTGACAGAGGCTGGCCCAAGGGCGCTACTTCTTGAGAAGCCTGCACTCAACCCCCCAGCAAGACTGCATTTCAGGGCAGGGCTGGAGGGAGCAGACAGCCAAGCCTTTTAATCCACTCCATTGCCCACTCCATCAGCAGCAGGACTGAACATTGCCAGAGTCCCAGAAAGCACTCAGTGATGGTCAGGCCTGCAGGGACCCATGCCCTGCCCCACCTACGTGCAGAGTCCCATGCCTTGCCCAGCCCAGCCCCCAGTCGGCAGAGAACAGATGAGGATGGTGGAAGGAATACAACGTAAGCCATGGGGCAGGAGCACGTGCCCTCCCGCCATTATAATCTAGGCCTTTCATCTTGTCCGGGGTCAAGGGATGAGAGTCCCAGAGTTCCCCTGGTTGCCCAGCACCATGCTGAACAGAGCAGGCGGCTCTGCAGCGGATCTCTGCTCTCACACTGCTGGTTACTTTGGAGTCATTTTGTTAACACTGGTATTTTAATATTTTTCATTGCTGATCCTTTGGCAAATAATGGCACCCTCTTTGAGGGGCCGGGAGCAACTACATCCTCCAGCATGAGCCATGGAGGATGGGGTTTGCCAGGGGCTTCAGCACTCCATTTGCCTGAGAGAGGAAGGGACCCAGCCACGTGTCAGGAAGCAAAGCGGAGCAGCCTGCTGTGCTGTAGTGCCACATGGGAACTGCAAGGCTACAGAGGCGGCAGGAGCTTCAGAGGTAACTCACAATGGTGCTGCGGTAGCGAATGAGGTGAGCGCACATGGTCAGCTCTGTTTTCTGGCTCACAGACTAAGACGCCCAGCAGGTCTGAAAGAGGAGCACCTGAATGGCTTGGCCTTGTGAATTGTGGAAGGAAAGAAGCCCTTGTTGAGAAGCTATCAATAGTAAGGAAATCTATCAAAAAATGCCTCTGCAAGCGCACTCCTTCTGCAATTGCCTAGCTAGAACTGTAGGGTGTTGACTGAACCTTTTGTTGACGAGGTCTTAATGAAACAGAATGAAATGCTGGCTATGCCAGATGTGATACTGGGGTTTGTAGTTTACAAACCATCATTTTTACACACACCATCTCTGCAGGCCGTTCCTGTGCAATCACACCCCCAGGCACCCATCCCAGGGGCCTCTATGGAGCACTATGGCTCATCACGCCAGCAGTCAGTCAAAAGGTAACTCCACAAACCCATCTTGGGAGCTACACACAATCTAGTGCTGGATAGCTGGAGCTGAGTAATTTACTGCAGCTACTATCTGGTTACTTCAAAACAGAGGGATGTTGTATTCAAGTCCAAGAAGGGCCTGATTAGCTGGGTGTGAGGGACAGAAACAAAACGGGGCCTGGTTTAGAACAGAATGGCCTAGGGTGCTGGGATTCTGAGCCCCACTAGAAGATAGGCAGCAATTTTGTTGGCTCCCACTGGCCAGCAAGAGCACCTCTGTATGCAAGCCAAGGCCAGGAGTGCCCCAAGCTAGGGACATGTCTGGTCTGGAATACAAGTCATTTGGTCTCGTAGGCAATTCTGCCAAGGTGGGTTTTGGAGTGATTTATCTAGACGAAATGGAGGGCTGACTTCCTAAGGACATTCCATGCACTGGACAGTCAGGAGAGGAAAAGAAAAGGAAATGGAAGGACATCAAGGCTGGGATCATTGAAAGAGCGGTGATAAGGGAGTGCGCACACTGTGAAGGTCAGAATAAGTCTAGATTTGATATGCAGTTCAATAAGGACCCCAGTGAAGACACGCAGGGTGGTGGGGAGGTCTGGAGGCAACAGCAATAAAGGAGTCTGGTAGCAGCAGCTGGAATGAAACTGGCCTCACCTGCAGAGATGAGAGGGCCTGCTCTGTATGTGCAGCCCCTGCTTTTAGATACAGGGAACAAGAGCCTCACAGCAGGAGCAACAATATGAGAAACATGTTCCTGCCAGTGGAGAGTTGCTTCCAGGTGAGCCATCCTTCTAGACGAGCAGTTATACCTGCATCATGCCAGAGGACAGGCATCCATTCTGGCCCTAATCTCTGAATTCACCAGCGAGCACCCACTCTCCTCACCTGGTACTCACTCCAGTCAATGCTCAAAGAGCGGGTCATTGATGCTGGGATACTCAGTGGCGCATCCACATAGTCCTGCAAAGAGACAGTCAGTCAGTCACCGAAGACAATTCGTTAGACAGCGAGAGACCAACAATGCTGCAGCAGAATGGTCTCAGTGGCACAAACTGGGGAGCAATGTGGTCACGTTTCTGCCTAACAAGGGCCGCAGCAGGCCTCTGAGGGAGGAGATGCCAGCGGTGATGTGAATACTTCAGCCTGCTGGAGGGGGGAACAACTGGAGACAACCTGACTGTTTCCTTGATGAGGAGAGGAGAAAGCTGGAGACAAAGCCATTTCCAGCCATTCCATCACAGAGCTGTCCTAAAGCCACCCTAATCCAACAACACAGGCTGCCAGAGAGTTGAAGCCAGCTGCCTGCAGTGTCCATCCCCTTCTGTGAACCGCAGAAGGGGTGCCCTGGCATGGTGCTTAGAGACTATGCTCCAGTATGATTGGGAACCAGTCTCAGCTTTCACAGACCATTCTTCTGAAAAACAACAGAGTCCTGGGGCACTTTTAAAAGAGTAACAGATTGGAGCTTCCGTGGGAGAAAATCTCACTTCATCAGATGCTTTGAAGACAGCAGCACACTCCTCCCAACCTGCATTCCAGAGATACTCCACATAGCACAACGTGCTTCCTGCTTCTCATGGCCTTGGATTATTTCCATACCCCAACACACAGCTTCCCTCACGCCCCCATCTCACCGCAGCATGCTCCTCTGAAATAGACACCAGGAGCAAGGCATTCTCTCCCATTATCCTTGCACTCCCACATACATGGCAGACTACGTCACTAGCATCTGATGAAGGGGGATTTTCTCCCAATAAAACTCCTGCGATAAATAAATTGGTTAGTCTTCAAAAGTGCCACAGGACTCCTCCTTTGTTTTACTTCACTTCTGTTACACTCTGTCTTCCCCAGCAAGGGCTGCGTCTGTCCTTCTTGCCTCCCACATGAAAGAGAGGTCACATATAACATGATAACATCATGTAGCTGGATACCAGGACACCAGACACCAGCCTTGCCCTCAGAGGCAGACCCATGGGCCCTGTGCTGCTGTTTAAGGAGTCAGCATCCTGCAGCTCAGGACATGACTAACTCATTTCAGAGACGTCCTCCCTTTGCTGGGTCTGAGTGTTGCTGATTCCTTTCCGCAGCACGGAGGAAACACAGGCTTCATATGCTATTTAAACAGCCCTGAATTCAATGGTTATGCATAACAAACCCAACAGCTCTCCAGGCAGAGAGATCCTGGTACCTGCTTCCAGTTAAATATGAGACCCTCGGCTCTGTAGTCCCGGTCTTTGTACTCCTTAAAAAATTCACAGCCTGAAAGAGAAGGTGTAATGAGTGACAGTGCAGAGAACTGATTGCTAATAGCAGAGCCCCTCTGGGCTGAAGGGATGGGCAGCCTTAGTTTGAAAGGCAGAGGGCCCAGAGCACAAGTGGGTAAGCAACACACGTGGTCTGTGGGAGTTAAACCGTGGCAATGAGAGGTGTGCAGAATAGCCCTATGGCCGCAGCAATCCAAAGCACTCCTACTCAGAGACAGCAAGAGCAAACTGCAAAGGCTGGGCAAGCCTGGAGCCTGATATTTGTTCTTTCCCAGACAGCACATCACTCACCCAGCCAGCCACACCGCCCTGGCACCAGTCTCAGCACACAGTGGTGCATTCCCCTGGGACTGCGAGATTCCACAAAAAAAGGCAGCAGATGCTGCCAGTAAGGCTGGAGTGCCTCTGCAGAGCCTGGAACAAGACTGCAGGACACTGGAACCGCTACGAAAGAGGGCCTCTTGGTCCGAGCTCTCCTCACACTGAGCACCACAAACCACCTCCTCTCCCCATGACCCTGAATGGAGCGGGGTGGATGTGCACATCAGACCTTGATCAGTATTTAAAATAGGACTCGCCCGTTACCACCACCTAGCTAGTAACGGGAAAATTGGGCGCCCACCTACACTAGCAATGCCCTGGGAAAAGCCCAGTGGTACACGCTGGACAGGTCTCCACTACTGCTTATGTCAATCTAACATCACTCGGAGTCAAAAAGATTCCTCCCCCCGCAACACAAGTCACAGCAACCTAAGTGCTGTGCACACGGCGTTCCTGCCAACCTCTTGGAGACGGAGTCATCGTGTGAAAACAATCCTGTCACCTCATGTAGTGCGCCTAGTGTAGACTTGCCCTCTGACTGCTGAGAGGGAAACAGGCCTTTCTCTTTCTCCCAAACCACTAGCTCCCACATCCTACATTTTCGCCTGGGAGTGACTTTACTGCTTGCTGCTGCCATCTGCTGAGGTCACTACTGTGACAATAATGAGTTCTCAGAAGCAGGCAGCGACAGCCATGTCACTCATGCTCCTGCTGCTTGGCAAAGCTCTGAGCAGCAGCACTAACAGCTGCCTGCAGACTCCGGCAGACAACACTGAGCTGGGAAGGAGCTCTTCTGAACCACTCTTTGTTTAGGAGTCATCAGGAGGGACCCCAATCAGGTATCAAGGCCCAACTGGGTTACGCATGCAGACAAGATGCTCTCTGCCCCAGAGAGTTTACATTCAAGTAACCGAAAGGATCAGACATTGCGTTTTGGGGTTTTTTTAAATATAAAACTTAAACCTGGCATAGATGATGGCTGATCTAATCTCTCTCTCTCACAACCAGAAGAGGCTCCTCTTGAGTTGACAAGTGGGCTTTGCAAAAGCCAACTTCAAAACACAAGAACTTCAGAGAAACAATTCAGAGCTCTGGCAGTGAGCCCTGGCACCTGGGTACTCCAGTGATGGGCCATTAGGTAGGTAGGTAGGTAGGTAGGTGAGTGAGTGAGTGAGTGAGTGAGTGAGTGAGTGAGTGAGTGAGTGAGTGAGTGAGTGAGTGAGTGAG
>ML685770.1:28148198-28166386 GCA_007922175.1 Pelusios castaneus
GAGTGAGTGAGTGAGTGAGTGAGTGAGTGAGTGAGTGAGTGAGTGAGAAGCCCTTTGAATCATGGGAGCACAAGCTGACCTCCAGACCCTCTCTCCTTCAACACAAGTGGTCACTCCCTCTGGAAACCCACCTACCTCACTCCAGGGAGCTGCAGGTTCCCTGTTAGGTTTCAGCTGAGAGCAACTTGACAGTCAAGTTAAGAACCTGAAATTCTTACAATGCAACTTGTGATGCAACTGTAACCAGGGAATCTCCTTGGAGTTTTACCATCCATTAGCGATGTCGCTCAGCACGCACGCACTTGGCTTAAAGCAACGCACAGCATTACTCTCCTTTGATCAGGCAGCACTCTGAAGGAAGGGAAGGCTGGGACCTGAGTTGCACTGAACTCCACATGGAAGTGAAGACGCAAGGAGTGGAAGGAGTGTTGAGGAAGCATTGATTACTTTAGGGGAATGGCAGACCACACAACTCAGCGGCACTTCATTTTCACAACCTACTATATAATTCTGCTTTCCCTGCTCCCTCCTCTGTCCAACTGCCTCCCAGAACTAGCCCCATAGAGGAAAGAGAGAGCCTAGGGTCATAATTCAGCAGCACATGTAGGTACAGAAGCTTGGCTGAAGTGGCTGGCTGATTTTATGGAGCTAATCACAGAAGCCAGCAATACTAGCTTGACTCCCCTGCTCCATGACTGTGGGGCATCGCAAACCCGATCCATTTCTTAGCTTACACAGCGTAGCTTGTTCTAATGCAACCCCAAGTTCTTCGGTTACTGGTCTTTGTATCAATCCATGCCTTCGCTGGAGGACATGCCGGGACGTTTGGCAAGTGGGAGCGGCTGACTCTTTTGGCAATAGGGGACATGAACCTCCCTTTCCTCGCTCCTTTGTGCGTAGCAGTAGGGTGGGTGGAGCCCTGAACTACTAGAGTACCTTTCCCCCTGGAAAGCAGCCATCTCTCTCTGCACACTTGGCCACATAACCAGTGATCCAATACTAGTGGGGGGCAGGGGCGGCTTGAACCAGTCGGTGTCTAGGTGATTAGCAGTTAAAGAGTGAGTCCTCTCTAAGCATCAGAACGAACACAGCCAGCAGGACTCATGGGAGCAGTCCATATTTTGCAGCCCCAGGGCTGTAGCTCTCCATTGCACTGGGATACAGCATGACAGATCTCTTCAGAACTGGAAAGACTAGAAATGTTTTTAAAGGTGAACCCTCAGAGATAAGTTAGCTCAATTTTCCATCAAAAGGGGCTTCCATGACAAATTCTCAAGCGTGGAGTCCTGGAAGACAGGGCTGTAGCCAGCTCCTGGTTTCTGGCCGGGCCCCTGAATCTGCAGGGTGGGCCCAGCCAAGACAGCTTCTGGTTATGTGACCAGAAGCTGCCCTGAGATGCTCATGTTGCTAGGCAACAAGTGGGACTGTGGGAGGAAGGAGGGGGAGGGCCCGCACAGACTTTGCCGTGGCGACCGTGGGGCCAGCCAGCAACCAGTGGCTGCAGCCCTGAGCAGAGCAGAGGTGCCAGCACTGGCGTCCCTGTTTCGCTCACGCCCACAGCCACAGCAGCGAAGTCCACACTGCCGCCGGGCACTGCAATGGGTGGGCCCTGACCCACCTAGTCCCACCCCTGCTGGAAGACACTGGACCGTGGGTAAAAACTGGGGGGAGGGAGGACTGCAGTATCTTGGCTGGCTATTGAGAGGACCATCCTCCCCCCTGCACTTGAATCTCAGAGCAGTGCTGTGGGAGGAGACCTTTCTGCCATCACAAGGAGCTCCCCATGCAGACTGCTGCTGCCTGTACCCTCTAGTCCCTCCCCCGCTGCCCTCAAGATACATGTTTTCCCTCTAGAGAAAGTAAGAGAAACATCCCAGCCACCTCCCCACACACAGAGACAGAACTCCCAAACCCCACCAGCAGATTGTCAC
This sequence comes from Pelusios castaneus, assembly GCA_007922175.1. Taxonomy (NCBI): domain Eukaryota; kingdom Metazoa; phylum Chordata; order Testudines; family Pelomedusidae; genus Pelusios; species Pelusios castaneus. The sequence continues at coordinate 28,150,130 of ML685770.1, forward strand.
CTGTCCCTTGGGAGGCCCTCTGGACATCAGTCCTATACCTGGATATGGGATGGAGAGGAGGGTAAAGTCGGCATAGCGCTGAGCTTTGTCCACTTTCTCGGAAGACGTCACACTGAGAAGGATGAGAGGACAGTGCATGCATTTAGTGCATTCAGCGCACAGGCACTAGCTCCCAGAGGGCAGAAGAGCCAGTCCATCCAGACTAATTCAAGCAATTCAGTGCTACGTGAGAGAACAGCCTGACTCCAGCTGTGTGGCAGGGAGTGAGATTCCAACTTGTGGCTGTCACCCCCTCAGCTCAGATGAATCCTAGGTGAGACATTCCCATCTACTCCTCCACTCGCAGACTGGGAGGCCTCCCATTCCCTCAACAATCTCCACACCAGCTCAGCCACACAGGAGGAAGTCCCTCACATCTGTGTGCCCATGCCTCAGAACGTCCACCCACTCAACCCTACTCAGAGAAGCCCTGGGACAAAGAGGAACCTATGGTGACTGCAGAAGACAGTGAAGTGAAGCAGCTATTCAAGCCACTACCATGGGTCATCACAAAGGCATTAGCATGGTTATGGCCTAGTACAGCTCTGGGGTTTCAGATGAAGGCACTGGCTGAATGTCTGGATAACATCTCTAGAGTGCCCTGCCAGGTGGGACCTAGAAACTCCTTCCAGACTGCCATTCGAGGCGGTCAGACTTTTGTGTTTGTTTCAGTCACTGGTCTGCACAAGCTAAACACAGCTGCCCTCAAAGCCCAGCCAACGGACAGAGGGTACTGTACTCACTTTACGCCAAACTTCACTTTCTTGTTCTCCACCATCAGGTCACAGATATATCCAACAGACAGGTATCGAAGCAGCTTGATGTCATGTCCTCTAACCTTGTCAAACAGCTGGGAGTCTGCATTTCTGCAACAAGGTACCAGGGAAGGCAAGATTCTCAGCATCCGATCAGATAGATTCCCCTTTCCTAACCAGGGCTGCAGAGGGACTGAACTGGACTTGCTGAAGTATATTGCCGCAAGCAGCGCTATAGCCACATTGTCCAAAGAGCTCACCTACCGTACAACACGGTAGTAGCTTCTGCGCACCTTTACCAGAAGCCTGCAACCAAGACTCAGGCTAGTGCGGTGCTTTGCAAAAACGATTGCCCACTGCTCACTCAGAGGGCTAACGGGCTAATTTTGGACCAAGGAATTAGGCAGACCCTCAGAAGAGCTAGAGAAATCTGGATTATTTTCTGTGATTTACTTATACTTTGGAGAAAGCACACAGCACCAAGTGAGAAAAGCAGGCCCAGGTCTTTAAGGGCTGGAGGCCTTCCATTGACTTAGACGTGCTCAAAAAGCAGAATCTCCCAGTTTAATCTCTGGAGCTACTCCATCTGCAGAGGCACACGGAGCACCAGAACCCCGGTGTTGAGAAGTGAATGGCCTGGCCTAACAAGAACAGCAAAGGAAGGGGCTACCACGACCTGCTGTGCTTCACAGATGTAATGGGCAGATAGGCTACTCTTACGTCCTGCTTACCCCAGACAAGGACTTCCTTGGATTCATTCCTGCTTAATGTCCAACAGTGCAAATGTGATGCCTTGGTAACACAGCACAGCCACACAGCCTTTGCTGCCATATTGTGCTGGGAACCCACCTAATCCTGTTCACCAGCATCTGCGGGTCTTTCAGCACAACTACCGAGTATCAATTTCCCTCTCAATACCTTCACTGCATTTTGGCAGGTAGAATCATGTTCCTTTCAGGGCCCTCCTGGTCCGCTCCCTCAGCATGCTGTGGTCACATATGCAGCCTGCTCCTCAGTCAGCACAGGGCCAGAGCCATTTCTCCTCTGTACCACTTCTGCACAATGTAGGTAATGACTTGAGCTCTGCCTGCCCCAGTCCCCCCCTTTTCTCAGCCTCCAGTGGTAGGTTAGGCAGCTTTAGTTAGCTAGTTGGCCCCTGTGTTAGCATACTAGGTTTTTGTTTTGGGAACTACATCCTGAGCCGTTATGAGATCCCATAGCCTGTAGTGAGCCCACTCCACAGCTCAGCTTAGACAGGACGGACATAAGAGTTCAGGGCGAGCTAGCCAACCAGATCCTAATTCCTCTCATTCCACCCAAATGCCACATACGCACCTGAACGCAGAATCTTCTTCTGAGAGGTCTTCACTATCGGCCCACGCATCACCCGAGCCCCCTACAGAAAACCCACACCAGAGACAGTGCATTAGGGACCAAAGGTTGTGTTCGTCCCATGTGGGCTACAGGTTGGCTTTGTCACCTCACTAAGAGTTCCCAACTGTGACCGTCCTCAGTGAGTCCCTTGTGCACTGAGTCAGAAATGCCCCATTGTCCTCCACACCATGTACATCTGTTTCATGACAGCCGAGAGCGGCTTCGGACAACCCAGATAGATCTATTCTATGATGGAATTCAGAAAGGAAAGATACCATTATACCGCAGGGCCATTCCTATGTAGCTGCGGCAGAAAAGTTACACCCATGTACTACTGTTTCGGCCAGTCTAGTTTGAGAAGATCTATGATACGGGCACCTAGCACTTCCCTTGAGACTCTCTCACAGACTAATATGTGTCACCATTACCAGAGCTACAACACTGAGCCTAGATTTTAACCCCTTTTTCCTAATTATAGTCCATGTCGCACAGCACATTTCTCCCACTTTTAGTGACAAAGTCCTTTAAATATTTGCAGACCCATGTCCCCCTGCCCAACAAGCCATCATTTAGCCAAGCTAGATTTATCTTCAAAGTGTCTGATGAAGTGGGATTTTTTCCCATGAAAGCTCATGCGATAAATAAATGTATTAGTCTTTAAAAATGCCACAGGACTCCTTATTTGTTTGATCTCCATAAGTCATCCTTCCATCTCCCAAACATTTTTTGCTACTATTCATTGAACCCTCAACTGTGTCAATATCTTTCTAGTAATCAGGAGCCCAGAAACACACCCTATTCCATGTCAGAGAGGGATTATCACATACTGGTTGATGCATCCGCCCTCAATAAAGCACAGGTCCTACATTCACACTGATTCTCAGCCATCCCATTCCAGTAATCAATGAACAAAGCTTACTGCTTCAGTCACACACTTACCTGAGAAAATGTAGTTGTATCCAGTACGTCCATATAGTTCCCCCCAGCCAGCCAGGGTCGCAGACCTACAAATGTGCTGGAGAAAAGGCCATTATTAGCTACTCATAGAAGTTCTATTCCTCTACAGGCCCATTTACACCCAAAGCCATCCCTCGTCTCTGTCCACAGAGACCCTCTGTCTCAGCATTCTCACTTCTCAGGTTTCTCTCTCTAACCGAGTCCCTATGGTCTGGATTATTTTTTTCCAAAAGCATTATCTTGCATATTTTCAAGATAAATTTCATGGTTATTCCTTGTCACATTCTGACCTCTAGTTGCCTGTGTTTTCTTCACTCTCACTAAATTAGCAATGCCTGAGTTCCGTTAACATGCTGGCTAAACCTGATCTTCCACCTCATTACCACCCCAACAGGTAGCCCCAGGTCACTGGCGGTAAGGGCCTGGAGTTCAGTCCACATGACACTGGCCCAGCCAAGCCAAAATGAATGTGTTCCATGTAAGATATCATGAGACAAAAAATTGTTAGCGAGACGGTTGTTCTTCCGGGGATGCAGCGCATGTCTATTTCACTGCAGGTGCGCATGTGCCTCATGCGTACTAGGAGATCGTCCCTCGCAGGTACCTGCAGGGGCAATGTGAGCACCCTGTGATGCCTCACATCACAGCAGGTAGCTAGAAAGAGTCACACTGCCCCCAACTCTCTTCAACTCCTTCCTTCCAGAAAGGCTGTGACGCAGCACGTGGAATGGAATGGCAGTGCAGCATGTCTCGAAGAACAATTATGGGTAGGTAGGTAACAGTTTTCTTTCTTCAAGTGACTGCACAAAGCCATTTCCCTGGCGGTGGTTCACCCAGTCTGAGCTAGAAGGGGCTCGCTGTTCACTTAAAAATTGTAGGGTCATCACTAGACTGCCACCCTACAAATATCCAGAATGGGAATACAAGCCAGAAAGGCAGTCTGCAATCCGGGCAAGTGAGCCATAACTCTGGCTGATGGTGCACCTCTAGGTAATCAGTAGCATATGTGAATACAGCCGGAAAACCAGGCAGAGATACTCTAGGTCAGGCCTTGACAAATCTGTTTCTGGTCACCATGGCGACCAGTTTTAATAGCCTGTCACCTAGCTACACTGCAGAAATGTAATGGAGGCGTGCCCTCTGGAAACCAAAAGTAGGATTGCTGGCACCTAGCTGTGAGCCAATTTTGCCCTACGTGGAGACTGGGTGATCTTTCACTCTGACAGCTTGACAAAAACCTGAATTATCTACTCCAGGGGTCAGCAACCCAAAAGATAAGAAAAGCTGTTTTAAAAAATTCCTTCAATAGCCAAGTGTTTTGAGAGCTGCAATGGTGGGGGGTGGGCAGAGCTGGGCCAGGGCTCCTGCTGCAGGGTCCCCTGGGGGGGTGGGGCCTGGAACCAGGAATGGGGTCCCCCACAGGGTCCCCCAGTGGCTGGGGGGGAACCTGGAGCAGGCCGCCCACGGTGTCCCCTGATGGTGGTGGTGGGAGGCCCAGAGCCACAGGCTGCAGACCCCTGATCTAGTCCAATCCAGGTAAAAAGCCAAAGCTCTTCTAGAGTATGGTGCTTTTCTTGTCCTTTATTCAACTAGATTTTGAAAAGAAAGTTGGTAGATAAATCGCTTGATTTCTGTGAAATTTGGAAGCTATGTCAGGCAGGAATTTATGGTGAGCTCAAAGGAAAAATTTGTACCTAAATGTTGACAAGTTCCAGAGGGGGAGCCATGTTAGTCTAGTTCAGCGAAACAAACAAGGAGTCCTGTGGCACTTTTAAAGACCAACACATTTATTTATCGCGATAGTCGTTAAAAGTGCCCCAGGACTCCTTGTTTGTTTTGGGCCCTAAAGAAAGTTGTATAGGGAGACTCTGGTACTAGAAGCTCGCAGTTCCCATCTCTTCTGGCCAATGTTATAACAATCAGGAAAGCCACTTTCATAGACAGGCATAACAGAGAATAAGTCACTAGCCGGCAACTTTGCCAGCACTAAATTAAAACTCCACAGTGCAACTGGGCTATGAACCTGTTGCTGTAATCTCTGAAGCCCTTTAGAAACCTGATGGACAGAGTGTTTGAAAAAGTTGTTTGTTATCCATGGGAGGGTAGAAAGCTGAGTACAAGTGGGAAAAAGCCCCTGACAAGTGTGCTGAAACGTGCACACACCTGCAGCAGAGTGGACAGCGCAAACACTTCAAAAGAGCTGCATGCCTGGTGCATTTCCTCCCTCGAGTTAGCACCACCCTTTGTACAAGTTCTCTTTGGTCTTTGCCAGGTAAGGAAGGTCACAACTTTTGTTGTACCCAGCCCCGCTGATGCCAGCAGCACCTCCTGCACACATCAGGATGTCAGTCCACTTTGGACGACAAACCTCTTCCCTCCAGAAGGCCTTTTCCGTCCCAGCTAGGAAGAGGATGAGCAAGACTCCTACACCTCTTGGGATACCAAAAATAAAGGAATCCTGGACATTAGAGCCACATTATGTGCTTTTGCCTCCCTCGGCGCATACACAGTAAGCTATTTAGTCTGGTCAGGAACAACCTCTCAAGCACACTTCAAGGATAAAACTATTTGACAGCACATTCCCAGCTTGGACAGAGCTACAGAGAAAGATGACCCTCCCACTCAGTCCCCACAAATTTCCTCAGCTCTTCAAGACCAATCTTGAGATTGGCAGAGAGAGAGGCTAGATGGGACTTTATTTGACACCCATTAGGGGCAGTTGCTGGATGAAGCAGAGCATTGTTTGAAGCCACTAATGCTGTTCTCAGACTTGGCCTGAGACCTGATCCGTCCAGATGCAGTGCTGTACCCTAGCCCCAGCTTCCAGGGTGCTGGCACGAATTCTCCCTGTCTATAGCACGGACAGCAGATACAGCTCAATGCAGTGCCCATCTCCAAGGCAATTTATCGGACTTTTCAAGTTTGTGCCCAAGAATAAACACTGAGGTGCAAGGAGAGCTGACGGTCTGTTAAAGACCTGCCTCTGCTCAGCTCCAGTGAACACCATTCAGAACGCAGGGAGAAGGAACATTTCAAAGATTAGCAGAGAGAAAAATGTGCCTTACCTTTCCCTTGTACAGGATGACTGGGCAGACAAACCGTCCTCTGCATCTGGCCATCTTGCTGCGGCTTACAAGCTCCTGCAGTTTACTGACCTGCACAGTGCTCTCAAACCTATCAGGCAGAGAGAGTACCCCATTACTTTGTGTCATGATGGGGCCACATTCTGCCAGAACCTTAGCACCACATCCCTCTAGCTGAAAAGCCAGCTATGAAGTCAGGAGGCCTCGAGAAGTGCTTGGTCTGTAATCAGAGGGACATGCTCCTGTCACCCAAGTCAATTTCTTGCCCAGTTTGCTCTTGAAGATGCTCACTGTGTGTAAAAGGAGGGCTGTCATGTGCAACGCTCTCAGGGACATGCAGGTCTGGGAGACACCTCACCCCCACCTGCCCTGAGCATAACAGCACCTTGCCCACACCTGCCAGGGACTGGCTCCTGGCCAGCCTGAGACACAGGCAGCACACACACTCCCTGCTCAGCCCCACTCTGCTGTCCACTGCAGGTAAGCAATAGATACACTCCAACCTCCAAGTCCCCTGAGTGGACCCTGCAGATCACAGGCCCTGATCCACCAGACCCACTGTTCCCAAAAGAACAGGACACTACAGCTTCTCCATTTAACACCCACAGCTTAGACTGGTCTATAGGGAAAGTGAGTATAAGTTTATTTAGCGAAGAACAGATACTCATATGACAGAAAACAAAAGGTTACAGAGACGACAAAATCGTAACAAGCTTTCTACGCCTAAACTCAGCTAACACGTTTCCCTCCCGTTCCAGAAGGTTCTGGCTCAAAGTTTCCCCCAGTATTCTAGAGCAGCCTGGCGAGCTCCCCTTCCCATTGTTGGGTTACTTCCTCAGTGGGGGAGGCCAGAGTGGTTTCTTTCCTCTCCCAGAAATCTCAGAGCAGATCTTTGACGTTCACCTGCACACAGGGTTCTCTGACCCCCCACTTCCCGGCTGGTTACCTCTTCCTAATCATTTCCTCCTCAAGTCTCCACATGCTCTTCATTAGTGCTGCTCAAAGAGTTCTATGGTAACACCCAAGAAGAAACACCCATTGGCGGCTGGAGATGTACCTTCAAGTGGCCAGCCTTGAATGAAGTGCATAGACCTATCTTCTTACGCACCAGCCACACAGGCACCTCAGCAGGATTACTATGAGCAGCGTGGCACAGGCTGTCATTGGAGACCTGACCAGACATCCTTTGGTGGACTAATAGGTCGCTACCCATCACCTCTGGGCACCCTGTGCCAAATGCCATTGGCACAAGAGGGCCCTGGGACACAGTGTGATGCTGTATCGGATTTACCCCAAGAGTCTCGGACAGATCACCACCACCTGCTCAGCCGTTGGAAGCACTGGAAGGAAACACCTGCCTCTGCTTCAGACTCCATGAGTCCAGTTCTTTCCCGGTACAGGCTAGTACTTTACACATCCCACTCAAGTACCCTTCTCTTCTGGGAACCTGCAATGTGTACTGTTCCGTGGAAGCAGGGCATCCCGGTTCACCTGAGTGGAACGCTCTCCTTCACACGAGGCACTTAGACATGTCTCTTGTGAAGACAAACTGAACTATGGTGAACAAAGCTTGAAATAAAGATTCAAGTGTCTGGAATCATAAGATTAGAGGCAAAAGAAAAACTTAAGATGCAATCTATAGCCTATAATTAGTAACAAGTTACTGTCCTGTCTCGTAAGGTATTTCTTACCCCAAAGTTAATCTTTGCATCTGTCCAGCTCAAAGAGCTGAGAACCCCCACCCAGCCCCACTAACAGAGCCTCCTCCTGTAACGCATAACCACTGGTGTACTTCTGCGGCTCTTATACAGTCACAAGATAGAGGCCCCACTTCCAAGACCTCTCCTGGTGTTCCTTTGGCTCTGCTAGTCTCCAGCCAGTAAACACAGGCTGTCTCCATAAATGGCCATGTCCTCCTGGGGTATGAGCCCCATGGCATGGTTATGGCTGGCTAGGGCTCATGCTGTAGGTCTGTAAAGTTGCCGTGTAGATTTTTGGGCTTGAGTCTGAGCTCTGGGACCCCAAGAGGGGGCTGGGTACCAAAGCTTGGGCTACATCTACACAAACTTTTAGCCCCCCCCCCCAGGCCAGCTGAGCTGGGCCAGTCATGGCCATCCCAGGTCGTCTACTCCCACGCAGACACACTGAGGCTGATCAGCTCCGCTCTCAGACTGCCCTTCCTCGGGTGACCAGTTTCACTTCCGACAGGATAAGACCCTACACATTCCATAACTCTACAGCTGGTTCTCATCCATCTTGGCCTAAGCTTGACAACCAGCTAGTGCTTAGCTTTGGGCAGAGACCACACACACAACCCCAAATTTCAGTACAACACCAAGAACATGGGCAGCTGCAGACAGAACATACCTGGGCCTATCTGTGTGATACCAGGCTAGCAGAGTCTGCTACAGACTGGATACAACAGGACCACGATGCATTGGCTGTAAATGATATGCCAACACCTTGTCAAAGAGTCACACTCGATTTTCCCACTACTTTTTCTAAAAAGAAATTCCTCAACACCCACTGTTCAGGCTCACTGGACTTTAATATTGATGACTTGCGCACAGACCTTACAGCATAATTAGACTTGTTAACAGTCTATAAAACTGGCTAGAAGGTAGTTGAAGTGCTAGGTAATTAGATTAATGAAGCCTTTAGAGACGCATCTCCACTGTTAAGGCTTCGTTCAGCTATCCAATTAAAGTAAAATTGAAATCGCAGAAATTTTAGGCCTGAAGACACACCGACTACAGCTTAGACTTCTGCCACTTGCACCCAGCTTTCAGGTTTGATCTTATAAGAATATGAAGCTACTCATCAGGGTATGCTGGGTGATTCAAAATGATCCATGTTTAAAGTTTGTGGCTGGTATTTTAATATTTTCATATTCTTCTCATGGACAGTTTTATTTTAGTTCCACAGGTCCAAGGAATCTTGATATACAGTCAATTTTAATGAATTAAAGACCATGTACTTGCTGTTCTTTAATTATTTGCATTCACGACCATCCATGGAGAAGTTAGCAAAATGCTGACGTGCAAAGTTGTACACAACAGCGTGCACCTTCTTACATGGAAAGGCTACCAAAAGATGTGTCTATCTGCCCAGAAAGGACTTTGCAGAGATACAGTCCCTGCTCCAACAGAGGTTAGGAGTTCTACAAAGCAGGCACCTTCTCATGGACCTCAGGGACACTACACTACGGCACATCCTACGAGTGCAGAGAGGAGTGCCTGCTGGCCCCGTAAACAACGCTTACTGCTGGCCCGATTAAAAGCAGACTGTTAATAAGATCCCCAAAGCAAAGCTGAGGCAACACGTAGCCTTTATGGAAAAGTATGTAGCTACAGCGTTTCTGTAACAGAAACATAACCATTCACGGCTGGAAGCAATCAGGTAAATTGTCCATAAAATTCCAGAACATGGAGTTCAGCAAGACACAAGAAATGCAGTAAAGGGACATGCCTAGGCAACCCTCCCTCGGCCCCTTGGGCTGGCGACGGCCACTGGCAGATATTTGCATGCACTCTGGCTGCAGTCGTGTCAGTTGTAGGTCTGCTGAATGGTGGAGGCATTAGAGGGAAGAGCAGGGATTGTGATAAGAGTCGATCTGGGGGGCTATGACCCTCCACAGTGTGTGAGCGCCTCTTCTAGACCCCATTGTGTGGGTGAGACGTGGAAGGAGAGGTATGTGTAAGAGCCAGTATCGGTAGTGGCATGCAATGTGGTTTGGCAGCAGTGCGAGGGGAGAGGAGTGTGGTCTGTAGGTGGACTGGAAATATAGCATGGATGGCATTGTGTGCAGGGCTTGTAAAAACGAGCGGATCCAGTGGACTGTCTGTAGGCGTAGGAAGATGTAGGCAGCTGCTGTTCAGTACAGGACAGAGTCACACTGCAAGCATGTGTTCTGAGCGCTTTGGAGCAATAGTCGGTGAGGCAGAGTTAGGGTTGGGCGGCCATGTACTTTCACTCTATATGTCCTGGTTTTAAGAGGCTCGGGATTTCCTCACATCCATGTTCTGGAAGGGCACCTAGAGCATCAGACAAATTACAATGTCCGGCCTCAGTCCAATTCCCGGTTTTGGGTGGGGTGGGGGGATAACAGGCACGCATGCAGGGGCCAGAAGCTAGTTGTCATTTAGGCAGTTGTAATTATCATGTAGGTCTGCAAGTGAGACTGCCGTGGGGAGATGACAACACCTAACTCTTATGCAGCAGCTCTCAGGAGGGAAACACCATCTCCATGGGACAGCTGAGGAAACTGAGGCAAAGAAGTGAAGTGGCTTCACGAAAGTCGTCCTCCTGCCAGGGGGAGAACCAGGAGCAGAGCACTGGTTTTCTGAGTCCTCATCATCCTGGCGGGCCACACAGACGGTGCATGATTCGTCGTACCCACCTGTCAGTGCCTGGTGTTTGTGGAGCGGGGGGAATCGTTGTGCTTTGTAATGTTTGGACCATGCAGTTGCTAACAAGAACAACGACAGAAATTTCATCCATGGGCATAGCCCAAGAACCAGACAGTTTGGTAACGTGGTGGTGTGAGGAGTACACGGGCTAGGCAATCATAGACGAGCAGAGTTGGAAGGGACCTCAGGAGACCACCTAGTCCAACTGCCTGTTCAAAGCAGTATCAATCCCACCTAAATCATTCCAGCCAGGGCTTTGTCAAGATGCACTTTGAAAACCTCTATGGATAGAGATTCCTCCATCTCCCTAGGTAACCCATTCCAGTGCTTCACCACCCTCCTAGGGGAAAATTTTTTCCTAATATCCAACCTAGACTTCCCCACTGCAACTTGAGACCATTGCTCCTATCATCATCTGTCCCCTCTGAGCTTAGCCTAGCTCCATCTTCCTTAGAACCCCCTTCAGGTAGTCGAAGGCTGCTATCAAATCCCCCCTCATTCTTCTCTTCTGCAGACTAAACAAACCCAGTTCTCTCATCCTCTCCTCAGAAGTCACGTGCTGCAGCCCCCTCATCATTTTCTTTACCCTCCGCTGGACTCTCTCCTATTTATCCACATCCTTCCTGGAGTGGGGAGCCCAAAACTGGACACAATTCTCCAAATGTGACCTCATCAGCATCTAACAGAGAGGAATAATCACTTCCCTCAGTCTGCTGGCGACGCTCCTACTAATGCGGCCCAACATGCCGTTAGCCTTCTTCACTGCAAGGACACACTGCTGACTCAGCTCCAGCTTCTTGTCCACTGTAACTCCCGGGTCCTTTACTGCAGAACAGCTGCCTGGCCAGTCAGTCCCCAATCCGTAGCAGTGCCTGGGATTCTTCTGTCCTAAGTGCAGGACACTGCACATATCCTTGCTGAAGCTCATCAGATTTCTTTTGGCCCAATCCTCCAATTTGTCTAGGTCACTCCATGTCCTCCATCGTACCAGTCACGCCCCCAGCTTAGTGTCATCTGAAAACTTGCTGAGGATGCATCCATTCCATCCTTCAGATCGTTAATGAAGATGTTGAATAAAACTGGCCCCAGCACCAACCTCTGGGCACTGTGCTTGTAACTAGCTGCCAACTAGACACTGAGCCATTGATCACTATCCACTGAGCCCAATGATCTAGGCAGCTTTCTATCCATCTTATAGTCTTTAACTTGCTGATAAGAAGGGGGGGGAGACTATCAAAAGCTCTGCTGAAATAAAAATGCATCATGTCCACCACTGTCCCCACATCGACAGAGCCAGTCACCTCATCACAGAAGGCAATCGGATTGGTCAGAGATTACTTGCCCCTGGGGAATCCAGGCTGACTGTTCCTGATCACCTTCCTCTCTCCCAAGTGCCTCAAAATGGATTCCTTGGGGACCTGGTCTGGGATTTTTCTGGGCACTGAGGTGAGACTGACTGGTCTGTAGTTCCCCAGATTTCTCTTCTTCCCTTTTTTGAAGATGGGCACTAGATTTGCCTTTTTCCAATCTTACGGTACCTCCCCCAGTCACCATGAGTTTTCAGAGCCAATGGCCAATTGCCATGCAATCACATCAGCCAACTCCTTCAGCACCCTTAGATGCATTGCCTTCGGTCCCATGGACCTGTGCATATCCAGCTTTTCTAAATAGTCCTGACCCTGTTCTTCCAGCTCTGAGGGCTGCTCGCCTCCTCCCCATTCTGCGCTGCCCGGTGGAGTAGCCTGGGAGCTGACCTTGTCTGTGAAGACAGAGGCATTGCAAACATCAGCTTTTTCCACATCATCTGTCACTAGGCTGCCTCCTCCATTCAGTGAGGGGACCCACACTTTCCCAGCCTTCTTGTTACTAACATCCCTATAGAAACCCTTCTTGTTCCCCTTCATGTCCCTTGCTAGCTGCAACTCCAATCATGCTTTGGCCCTCCTGATTTCACACCGCCAGCCTTAAGCAGTATTTTTACTCCTCCCTAGTCATCTGACCACACTTCCCCTTCTTGTAAGCTTCCTTTTGCATTTAAGCTCACCAAAGACGTCTTTGTTAAGCCAGGCTGGTCCTCTGCCATATTTGCTGTTCTTTCTGCACATCAGGATGGTTTGTTCCTGCACCCTCAATAAGGTTTCTTTAAAATATAGCCAGCTCTCTTGGACTCCTTTCCCCTCATATTATCCTCCCAAGTGATCCTGCCCATCAGCTCCCTGAGGGAGTCAAAGTCTGCTTTACTGATGTTCAGGGTCAGTAGTTTCTTCCTTTTGTCAGTTTAGAACGGCTCTGGGTGAAGCCAGGAGAGTAGTGAAGTGGGTCCTTCCCTTGAGGCTCACTCCCGTAGGATTTTAGCACCCCTGAGGTCAGAACCCCTGTTCCGCCATGAACTCTCCGCAGCCAGTTCACATCCATCGAATACCCAGGGGAGCTTTACTTTTTAGGGTAGACTAGGCCTTAACTAAAATCTATGAATGTTTCTGTTTAGTAGCATTTCAGTATGACCCAACAGCCCAATCAAGATTAAAGTAGATTTAACTCCTCCCATCTAAGAAGCAAAGATATTTGTATCCTGATTTTATAGGCAGGCAATGTTAAATTTTATTATTTAACTTTAACTTGCAGGCAGGGAGTGCCAGGCACCGGTGGACAGCAGCGGCGTTCACCTTCTGCTCCCGGCAGGCCTGTGACTGCTGTGGGTGGGCAGTCTTGACTGTCAGGACCCAGCTCCTTGCCCATCCTGCTCCCCCACAGCGGATAGTCTGGAGAAATGAAACGGAACCAGATGCCTGGCATGTAAAATTAAGAGGAGCTTTTAAACGAAGGATGCGGAAAGCCGAAAGCTACGGAGGAGCACATAGTGCAGAGAGACACATCCTGCAGTGGAGGCTCTATTAATGGGGATTCTCTATGCCCTCGTAAAGAGGAGAGAGAACTGATAGGACATGGGCTGGAACGGAAGAGAAAAAGGCAAAGAATTCAGTATCATCACATGTGGCCAGACAACTAAAAAGTGACAAAAATATTAAAATGGGTGAACGTGAGTGCTTGGCATGAGGACATTGATAGAACAGGCATCAGAGAAACCTTGGTACGATGCTGCTAATCAGTGAGACATGGAAATACCAAGGCACAAAATATGTAGGAATGATGGAGTAGGTCACACTGGTGAGAAGTGGTACCACATGTGAAGGAAAGCATAGAGTTAAATACATATACACAGCACCTCACCCAGGGCTGAGTGGACTCCTGTACTTGCCAAGAAAATGAATTGGTTTCTTAAAAAAAATAAGCTACATATTCAGACCAGAAAATAAATCAATCAGGCAAATGTTTATTGTAATTCTCTCAAAGCACAACCATTCTGTTCTATCCATTCACCCATGGTCACTTCCCAAACTTACCATGCAGGCACTGTGCATCTTGGAAAGTGCTCACATCCACACAATGGAGTTCTCTTACATTTGCCACACACAGGCTTTTCAAAAGTTTTGTAAAATAAATCTGAAACTAACGGTTTCCAAACTACTGTAAACTGATTCACTAATACGATGCAAATAAAAGCAGAGAGTTTGGGCTATTATATGTTGCTCATGTATCTCTGGATCAGTGTCTGTAATCCATAAATCCAGAAGCTGAACAGGTTTTTATCAGCAAATGATTGTCCAGCATAATATTATAAAACTTTGAATAATTTTCATGTTTGAAAACTTTCAGTCATCTGATGAGGCAGCACAAATACCATGGAACTTTGCTCACCAGTCATAACAAATCTACTGTACCTATGAAGAGAACAACTTCCTGATGGCCTGAAAGCAATTTATGCTTCAGGACCTCACAGCCAACTACTGGCAAACCTAACCATGTGTGAAAATGAGATCCGACATGATCTCAGTCCAAAATACAATGGTTTCTTACTGCCACAGTCGGTGTCACACCACAGTTCACTGCAGCATTCTGCTCCCATCCACACACTCCTTCCTTCCCCCTACTCAACCTTTCTGCCTCACACCCTAACAGGATCAAAAGCCCACTAACTATTATTGAACACCAAGAGTGTGTTCATACCTAGACAGATATGAAGGGTGCGACAGTACCTACACCAGACAGCTTGACCTGAAAACATTAGCTTATCCTTAATGATCGTGCACCTGAAGCTGCCTCACAACATATTCAGTTTTTCTCACCCTGAAAATTGAAGAAGTTTAGCTTATTTTTTCTCTTCTAGAAAAGCTCAAAAAATTGACACTGCAGCTGTTCCAAAAGGGCCAGAAAGACTGCAGAGCTCCACAAGATAAGGGACCACAACAAAGTACTTTAATAGCATGGAACAGCCTCTGTGTTGCCAACTTCACAGCAAGTTGCTGAACCAGATTCCCGCTCTGTAGGGCAAAAGTGGTGAACAATCTAGCTAAAAATAGGGAGCTCATGCATGCAGTAAGCAGTGCAGTCACAAATATGTCTGCAAAAGTCCATTTCCAGTTTTCTCCTGCCTCTCAAGAGCCCAGGTAAGATGCAAGTACGATGCAGAGACTAGCTAGTCTCTGTGGAAATACCACTTACTGGAGCTACTCAACTAGGAGCCATGGCTGTGCATCTTGCAGGTGACAGAGGGCTCTGCCAGGAAGGAGGGAGAAGGGGATAGGAGTCACTTACGTGTTCCGCTCCCTGTCAGTACTCTCGTACTCCAAGAAGACAATCTGCCGAGGATAGTGGCCACAAATTTCCCCATTCATATTCTGGATCAGGCTATAACAATAGTCCCTGCCAAACAGCTCGAGGCAACGCTTCTCAATCCTCTCCACCTGCAAGATGGCGAGAGTTACAACTCGGGGGCCAGAGCTCAGGCTGCTCCACCCCCTCGGGACACAGGCCACCTCGGCTGCACTGCCTACTGGGGGCCTTGCCCCGACAGAGAAGGGTGGCCCTGCGGGGTCCTGGCACAGCTGGAGAGAAGGTGTCTCTCTGGGCCCTGCCCCTGACAGAGGAGAGAGAGGCACGGTGTTTCCCAGGCCGGGGGGGCCCTGAGTCCGTGTCGGCACAGGCGGGGAAGGCGGGCGGAGGGGTTGGTCGCAGGACCCGGCCCAGCGGGAAGGAGGGGGCGAGGCCCCTGGTCCCAGCTGGGTCTCTCAGGGTCCGGCAGGGGGAGGGGAAGCGGAGCTCTCGCGGCGGGGGGGGAGGGGCCTCGGGGCTCTGTCGGTCTCTCACCTTCGCGCTGCTCCCGGCGCCGCCGCCCCCGTCCTTAGCCCGATACTGCGCCCGGGAGAACTCGAGCAGCAGCTCGGCCAGCGCCCGCTCCCCGGAACCCGCCTGGGGGCAGCCCCGGGCCCCCGCCATCCCGCCCCGCCCCGCTCACGGCCCACGACCCATCGCCGCCCCGCTCGCGGACCGGACAGCCGCGGCCCGACCCCACTTCCGGGATCGCGACGCGGACCGGAAACTCACTGTGCGCCCAGCCAATCCGCTGCCCAGAGGGGACAGAGACGCCCACCACTTCCGGGATCCGGCGTGACGCCATCACATCGCGCCCCGCTATAGCTGCGCGCGCATGGTTCAAGACAGCTCTTTTCCCCTCCGCGCAGCGCGGTGCGGCCCAGGCCAGGCCAGCTCGGAGATCGGCTCGGCGCGGCCCAGCCCAGG
>ML685770.1:28166396-28188931 GCA_007922175.1 Pelusios castaneus
CGGCCCAGGCCAGCTCCGAGATCGGTGCGGCGCGCGCTGGCCTGAGTGTGGGGTCCGGGGGCAGCCGCCCTCCCCCAGCCGTTCCTGCTGGACCGGAGCCCGCCTGCCCCGTAACCGGCTGGCGGCGGCCGTGGGAACAGGAGGGAGCTGGCGTGGCCGCGGGGTCCCGAGGTAGCGGCCTAGGCCGCTCGGGTAGGTCTCCACATACATGCAGCCTGTGCCCGACCCCTCTTGTCCCTGGCAGCACCAGTGTCCCCTGAGATCAGATACTCTGGAGTCGGTCATCCTGCAATGCCCGCCTGAAGCTGCACCATTTACACACACTTAAGCTGCCGAGGGTTATTCATAGCGTGGTCTTCTGACTAATAACCTCTGAGGTCAGAAGGAATCAATACCATCATCCAGTCTGACCTCCTGCACCACACCGGCCACAGAGCCTGACCCACCCACTCCTGCAATAAACCTCTAACCCAGGACTGAGTTACTGAAGGCCCCAAATCATGGTTTAAAGACTTTAAGATAGAGAGAATCTACCAGCAATTGAGTCATGACCCACACTACAGAGGAAGGTGAAAAACACTCAGTCTTTGCCAATCTGACACAGCTGTGTATGTTACAATAGAACAGGGTTATCCAGCTGCTACCAAGAATATATTTGATTGTGCCTGTTACCTGTTTATCTCTGGTGCCAGGGTGCTGGTTGAGTGCAGATTGCATGGGTTAGCACGGGCAAGTTGATTAATGGGATAAATCAAGAGGGATCACAGGCGTTTGACCCCCAGATCCCACAATTCTGCTGGACTCCAGCTGTTATCTGTAGCCTGTGAGGCAATCTTGCATTGTTCACTGTCTTCATTGTATTTAGTTGTTTATATTCACTAGTAATGGAAGGATCCTACAGGCCTATGCCCTGTGAGACATTAGCTTCAGCAAGTTCACATAAGGTTTGAAGTCTACGAACTTTGAACATATAAACGGCCCAACAGGAAATCCCAAGTACTGGAGAGCTGAAAATAGAGTGTTTAAGGGGATCTTCTGACCACACAAAGATTGCTCAACCAACCAGCTACAAGAGCGTCTAAGAATCCAACCATAAAAGAGGGCAATGAATTGACATAACAGGGATGTGAGGTACATTGGCAGATACCTAACCATAAGAGGGCCATGATAATGAATTGACGTATAAAATGATAGCTTATCAGCGATCTGAACCTAACCTACAGGAGACGAACACGCCAACATCAGTAGGGTGTGGCTATAGAAACAAGGCAAAGGGGGAAGCCACTACTGAATATGTCATAGTGGTGTCAGCATATCATATTATAAACGTTACATCCCAGCCTGGAGGCAGTAGGAGAAGGAGCTGTAGTCCTTGGGAGGTGCCAGAGTGATGGTCACTGATGATCATATCAATGCCTGGATGTGCAGATGTACATTTCGTAGAATCTCTGTCTTCACTGAGTTGGGGTGCTTGTGACTGTGCTCAATGTATTAATAAACTCTGGCAAATAGAGAAGAGTTCCCACAGTGTGAGTGGTGCAGCTGTGCACAGCGGGGTTCCCAACTATAGAATAATTTAAATAATATTGAGCCTGGTCTTTGGACAAAATCCTACCAACTCTCAAAGTGATAACTGGGGATTCTTAGGTCACCAATATATATAATGTATAGATCAGGTCACATACGCTGCAACCCACAGCAAACATTACCCAGAAGAATGCCTTAAGCCTGAAGCAGCAGTTGGCATCCTAAGTAATGCTCACAATGCAACATATTTCTGTTGACTGCAGTGTTTGGATGTTCAGTGCCAGGAAGCCAGGCCTCCTTCCTGGGGTAGTCGCAAAAAGGAATGGTTCCCCACTGCAGCATGAGTGGAGCTGGCGCTTTCCATGGTTTCATGCATGCAGGGAAACAAACAACTAGTTCTGGAAAAGGGGCCTGGCAGGCCTTGAGAAGCCACATGCCATGAAGGGAGAAGTTCCAGTATCTGATCAGATTCCTCATGCCTACCCTACTCCAACCAGGTCTTCGTGTCAGCTGTCTGTCCCCTCTGCACTTCCTTGCACCCCACACAGCTTCCTGAGGCATGTGCAGGGAGCCCTGTCCTCCCATAACCTGCTCATTCCAGGGAGTGGTCCAGCCACAGTGACCCAATGATCCTGCTTGGCAGGTTTCTGTATTGTACACTCACTTTGTGACTGGCTCATACAATCTCTTTGTGAAGGGCTGGACCCAGCTAAAACCTTAGGTGCACCCCAGGCCTGCTGTTCCCAGAGCTTTGGCCTAGAGAAAAGCAAGCTCAGGGTGCTCCTGGCATAGGAGCTCATGACTGCTATCATGTACATCCCTGTTTTTGCTCCAGCCCCATCACACAAATGGGTTGGGAGCCCCTCTCTGTTCTGGCAGTGCATCACTTGCCAGACGACTTCATCCTGAGGCCAAAATGGCTGCCCTTTGCAGTCTGCTGTCTCCAGCCTTTCCCCCTCCAAATTACATCCCATTGCAAAGCCCCAATGCCAGGGCAGTCCTGACATGCCCCGCTGCTCTGCCTCTGCTTTGGCTGAGCTGCGCAAACACATTCAGACACTCACAGCAGCTGCCCGGCCTGGCACCAGGTAGTGCAGGAGCCAGAGGAGCTATTTTGTCAAGGCTTTTCATGCCTCACGAGGCTTCAGTTCGAGCAAGTGTTTGTCCTAATCTGTGTATGGGCAGCAGGAGCAAGGAGGCAGCGGGGTGCAGGTGCACTCAGGCTGTGCCCCTGAGAACAGGGCACACTCACACATCTGCCAGGGATCCACAGGAGCTCAGAGCTTCTCTCCATTTACACTTCACAGGGAAGGGGCTCTTCAGGGGGCAGAGCAACATCAGCTGGCTTCAGAGGGCACAGAGACATGCCTGCTGTGCCACGGATGAGACTGGCAGCTAGTGTCCTGCCCCATGGGTAGGGGAAGGAGGCTGTGTTCAACGCCATTCCTGAACCAGATCAGGATGTTTCCTGCTCCAGTGCCCAGTCATGTTGACTGGGGTCTGCCTCATGCTGGCTGAGCCCCTGGGGAATCCTGCAGCCTCCTCTTTATCACAGCCTGCCTCAGGCATATGTCAGTCTCCCCCCCTCCCTGTTTAACAGGAAATCTTACCCCCGTCCACCAGCACAGTCAGTACGGCAATATATGCTGCCACAGCTCCCCAACAGTTGGGCTAAGGTGTTTGGCGATCCCCTCTGCAAGACCTAAGATTTAGGAGGTGACATTCTTCCTTCCCCAGCCTAATGGCCACAGGGGCATCCTCTCCAACGCTGTCCTAGGCCAGGAACCCTACTGGAGCTCTGCAAGGGGGAGGGGGAGTTTTTATCATTATATATATTATAAAGCACTAACGCGGGAACTGAGCAAATGTTGCCTTGTGCCACCGGGAAGGCCAGAGTGGGACAGGTGCAGCTAGAACTGCAGGGAATATTGCATGAAGGTGAAATGTTATTAAAAACAACCATCATGTAGATTCTTTGATTGTTATGGGGATTTCACATGGCACAGAAACAGTTTCTGAATGGGTGACCCTGTGTGTGCTTGGATCCCAGGTGCACTGCAGATCATCACAGGGGCTATATAATAAACCAGCTCAGCCCATGGTTTCCCAGGTGCCCCCTGGGGAATGGTGGGGCAGTTTGGGAACTGGGTCAATCAAGCAGCAACCAAGGCTGCCATTACAGACGGGCCAACATTTCATCCCCACTTTCTGACTCTTCCAATGCACACTGGTGCCCGTACCCATAGCCACAGCGGTACAGGTTTCTTGGAGCTTCTTAAACCAGTGTTACATAACTAGTGCTTCATTGCTCCTGCCTGCCCTGCCCAGACACACAGCCACCACCAACTAACCAGCTACCACATCACTATGGCCGGGGAAGGATGCTCTGCAAGGAGGCGGGTTCTTTGGTTGGGCCACAGTGCTGGTTCTGGAATATGGAAGAGAAGGCTCAGAGCATTGCTCTCCGCTCCCAGGTGGAGCCTTCTCTCTTTTTCAGCGTTAGCCTTCACTTCCCTCTCCTCCTGGTCAATCCCACAGCTGTCTGTGCAGGCCTCTCCCTGACCTTGACAGCTTCGTGATGGCACTTCCTGCCCTCTGCACTGTTGGAAGTGCAGGACCTGATTCTCGTGTGGAGGGACCTTTCTGTCGCCCTGGCAGAGTCTACGTAATTTACAGTCACATTAAAGCCACTTTACGCTGCCAGAACAGGGCAAAGCCACAGTGGACGTGAGGATCTGGCAGTTAATGGTTTGGAGCCTTTAATGTGCAGATTTCTGCCTCTGGCCAGCGAGCTTCCCTCCCTGCTCAAAGCTGGATGCTGAATGTAGCCACCAGATGGGACTAGGGATTCTCTTTCCTCATCAACTCAGCCAGTCTACCCAGGGTCCTGGTTCGCACTTGTGGATTGGGCCCTGCAAATCCACAGCTACCTGCTTTACATCCACAGATCATGCCCTGCAGATGGCAGATCAGATGGTCCCGCTGGGCCGGACCGCCACGACTTCTGGGGCAGGGCAGGGAGTTGCTGCCAACCAGTGGCAGAGCTGGAACAGCTGATCAGTGCCAGGAGACGGGTGGCTGAGCAGGCATTAGGTGCGGGGGCCAGCCTCAACAGTTGAGGGAAGGCTGCTGGCTCCAGAACAGCTGATGTACGATTACAATTAAATCCAAAAGTGGGAGGGTGGATCGTGGGAAAGTTTATTCCAGTGGATGTGGTTCAGAGGCAGATCCACGTATTTGTGTCTGCTCAGAGCTCTACGTATGGATGCAGCTCTCAGGAGACAGATGCCACCCCATGGCTTTGCACAGTTCGATCCCACTCTCACGCCATGCGCTGCCATTTCCCACCTGCTCAGTCACCCCAGGCTGCCCAGCAATTTGTAATAGCATTTGTGCCT
Source organism: Pelusios castaneus (assembly GCA_007922175.1). Classification (NCBI taxonomy): domain Eukaryota; kingdom Metazoa; phylum Chordata; order Testudines; family Pelomedusidae; genus Pelusios; species Pelusios castaneus. The sequence continues at coordinate 28,171,322 of ML685770.1, forward strand.
ATGCACAGTAAAGGCCAGGTTGGTGGGAAGTGCTGCCATTCCCACTGGCTAGCATTTTATACCCACTCTGCACAAGCTGTAGGGCAATGGAGATCAGAGAATCATAGGGCTGGAAGGGATCTCACGAGGTCATCTAGTCCAACCCCTGCTAAAAGCAGGACCACTCCCACTAAATCACCCCAGCCAGGGGTTTGTCTAACCGAACCTTAAATATCTCCAAAGACAGAGATTCCACCTCCTCCCTAGGTAACCCATTCCAATGCTTCACCACCCTCCTAGTGAGAAAGCTTTTCCTAATATCCAACCTTGACCTCCCCAGCTGTAATTTGAAACCATTGCTCCTTGTTCTGTCCTCTGTTACCATCGAGAACAGCCTAGCTCCCTCCTCTTTGGAGCACCCCTTCAAGTAGTTGAAGGTTGCTATCAAATCTCCCCTCAGTCTTATATAATCATAGAATCATAGAATAATAGGGATGGAAGGGACCTCACCAGGTCATCTAGTCCAACCCCCTGCTAAAAAGCAGGACCACTCCCCCTAAATTATCCCAGCCAGGGTTTTGTCTAACCGAGCCTTAAAAATCTCCAAAGATGAAGATTCTACCACCTCCCTAGATAGCCCATTCCAATGCTTCACCACCCTCCTAGTGAGAAAGTTTTTCCTAATATCCAACCTTGACCTCCCCAGCTGTAATTTGAAACCATTGCTCCTTGTTCTGTCCTCTGTTACCCTCGAGAACAGCCTAGCTCCCTCCTCTTTGGAGCAACCCTTCAAGTAGTTGAAGGTTGCTATCAAATCTCCCCTCAGTCTTCTCTTCTGTAGACTATATAAGCCTAGTTCCTTCAGTCTCTCCTCATAAGTCATGTGCCCCAGCCCCCTAATCATTTTTGTTGCCCTCTGCTGGACTCTTTCTAATTTGTCCACATCCTTTCTGTAGTGGGGAGCCCAAAACTGGACACAGTATTCCAGATGCGGCCTGACCAGTGTCGAATAGAGGGGAATTATCACATCCCTCGATCTGCTGGCAATACTCCTACTGATGCAGCCTAATATGCCATTGCCCTTTTTGGCAACAAGGGCACACTGTTGGCTCATATTCATCTTCCCATCCACCATAACCCCCAGGTCCTTTTCTACAGCGCTGCTACTTAGCCGATTGGTCCCCAGCCTGTAGCAGTACATGGTCCTCTGTCCTTCCCTCTCCCCACTTCTCTGAGCTTTTTCTCATGATAACCCTGCAAACTTGCTCTTCTCCAAGTCCCTTCTGATCTACTGCGAATACTTCTGGAACCTCTACCTACTGGCCATGATGCCATTTCCTTAGCTCCAGTGCATACAGCTACTGGATATCTGTCAGCCCAACCTAATTTTGGCTGTACCTAGGACCACCTGGCACCATGCAACGTTTGCTGTGGCTTGGCATTCTCCAACTGGGAGTGTGAGTTCCTCTCACATTTGTGCTCATTGCAGCAATAACATGACTGAATAATGGACAGTGGACAAAGGGCTGGTGGAAGAACAGCAGGGTTCTAGGTGGATGCGGGGGTCTAGTGATAGGGTCAGGGGCTGGGTTTTCTACCTGACTCTGACACTGCTGTGAGATCTTGGAAAGTCATTTGACCTTTCTCTGTGCTGCATTTTCAGGTGAAAGGGGAATCAGTGACACTCATCCGCTCTTTAAGTGCTTAGAGATGTAGGCACAAGAGAGTGTGTAACCAAATGGTATTGTCCTGGGGTTCTGGCCTCAGAGGGGAGCCACACTGCTTCTCAGCAGTGCTATCTGTGCAAATTATTGCCCTCCCAAGTGGAAGCCACACTTCTTATGAAGGTTCCTGACACGTTCCATGAGATCCTGCTTTCAGTCACCAATAACTTTCCCAGACTGTTTCCATTCAGGCTGAAGTAGCCCCTGCCAGGCTGACATCATCTTCTTTTAAAGTTTAAGGGAAAATGTTCATCTGTTCCCAGGAATGAGATTGGGGAAAATATGGTATTTTGGCAATGGTAAAGATGTTGTACAACCATTGACTTGAGACACTGTACCACAAGCATGCTTGGAATTGGTCTTTGTATCCAAGATATGCCTTTCGCAAATCCTGAAGAGGTGTGGGGACATCCCCGTTTGGCCAAATGATTACCTTCTGAGAAATCTCCATTGTATATGGTCAGCAGAGACCTGCCAGATTACCCCAGCTGTATTCTCCAAAGAGTCTGAGTGAGCTTATTTGAGGCCTGGGCTTTCCTTACACTGCTCCTCCTGGCTGCTTGTACCAGAACTAAGAGCGGAGAAACCCTCTTGCCTGGGTTCTTATTGCTGCCCCTGTTGGGGAAAATGGAGACGCCGCCCGAATGGAATGCAGGGGAGCAGGGGAAAGAAGGGTCTGTATCCACTAGCCACGCTTCCTTCAGAGTCCAGGATTCTGAGTCTGAACCCTGCTCTGCTGCCTGCCCGTCGCTGTGAAGGCCATGGTGAAGCGTGCATTTCACCCTCCTCTAATAGCCAACCCAAACAGAGGGAAGAAGCCAACAGCTTCTTTCACTTATTCCTGTGCTGTGGATCTAAGATCCCACCCTGCTGATGACTCCCCAGGGAGGGGCCAGTCTGGTTCCTCGAGAACTTGTGGTTCCGTTTTGCTTTTTTAAAAATGCAGGAAATTAAATTTTAAAAACCAAAGTGAAAAAGTCAAGCATTAGCATACGCCAGATTTACAGTTCCCTGCACAGCCTTCCACCCTGTATTTTCCACAGGACTCCTCCCCCCACAATACACAGAAGGGACCAGCTACGGAGAGGAATCAAGGCTGTTTGAAGTGAGCTGTCATCTCATTTATTGCGCATGTTGGAAGGTGCATTGTGAGCAAGGCTGCCCAAGAAACTGCCAGTAAAAGGGGGCTCGTTTTGTCCTGGGAGGTGGCTAAGGATCCATCTTGGCCAACCCCAGCTTTGGACTCTGCTGCGAAGGACTTGACAGTCCAGCTCCCATTAGTAGATAAACACCACCTCTGCCACAGAGTTCCTCAGGGCTGCTGGGCAGCTCACTTAGCCCAAAACTTTTCACAACTAGCCACTGATTTTCTGGGGCTCAACTCAAGAGCCTGGGATTGGATTTTCAGGAGTGCTGAGAGCTCACAGCTGCACGTGAACTCACTGGGAGCTGTGCTTTGTGTCTTTCCTCAGATGCAGGTCTAGGCAGGGGACCTGGGCTGAGATGCAGGCAGACGCAGACCACACTCACTCCAGGCCACTCTCACCACCGCTGTGCTTTGTTACAGCGTTCCAGCAGGTACTGCCCGTGGCGCCTTTCCCAGTCCCAGCCAGCTTCCCCTCCTTGCTTGTGAGCTATAGCAGTCAGCTCTGCCCTCCTGCAGGCTCTTCACTCCCCAACCCAATTCCTGGCTCTCTGTTTATCTGCTCCCAGCTGCTGGGAGGCCACCTCACTAATTAGCCCTTGTGTTGTGGCTCCATTTGTTAAACGAGTCTCCGTCTAGACCCCAGCTCACCTATATTGGGGGGGATATGTGTGACAGGAATGGCTTGCCCTGCCTCCCCTGCCCCCGTAGCTCAGTCTGAACCACCCTTTGCAGTCTCTCAGTGGACAAGAAAGAGACTGGCAACCCCCAGGATCTTCTTTTTCTGCCATCAACGTTCCCCTCCAGTGCCCAGGTGCCTCTTGAACTTCTGCAGCCGTGCCTGCGAGTCAGAGTCCTCTCTATAAGAGCTCCACTCTTCTCCAGTAGTCAACCCAGGATGTGTCCAGAGTTCCTCTGTAACACCCTGATCTGACAGGCTGTAGTTTATTACCCACCGTTCGAATGTCTGGGCTTCACAGTCACAATTGAATACATATCACATGGAAGATTTTAAGAGTTAAAGTTTGGTCTTCAGACCCTAGCCATAGAAAGTGAAATAAAACACTAGCTAATCTGTCAAATCAACTCCTAGCTGTCTCAGTGGGCACCAAAATCAGTGGGCCTTCATCTCTCTGCCTCAGTTTTCCTTTGTAAAATGGGAATAATACCGCCCTAGCTCCTGGGCTATGTCTACACTTGCAAGTTAGGTTGGCTTAAGGAGGCTTAAGTCAACCTAACTTAGTCCCTGTCCACACCAGGCTTTCATTGAGTTGACTCAAGAAATTCCTTAAGTCGACTTAATGAAAGCTTAGGTCGACATAATAAGAACCGCCAGTTAGGTTGACCTAACCCTTAGGTTGACTTCTTAGGTTGACCTAAGCACAGTGTGGACGCTTAAGTCCACTTTACTAGGTCGACATAAGGGCAGTTAGGCCAACTTACTAAGTCACTGTTCAGGGAAACCACTTTGTTAAGTTGACCTAACTTTTTGTAGTGTAGACATAGCCCTGGGGTGCAAGCACTGTAAATTCGTTAGTATCTATGAAGTTCCCAGACTGAAGCAGCCAGGAGGAAAGTAATAATTCTGTATTCAGCAGAGGGTTTGGGTGGTGTGCAGCACAAGTGGCCTGTAGACTGACAGGGTCAAACTAGAGGGTTTCCGGGGAGTTCTAGAAAGCCAATATATTAGCCCCAGGCTGAGCAACTCCCTTTTCCCCTTGTAGCTGAGCAGTGGTTACTCCAGGTTAAGTAGCACATCTGGGGCTAATTAAGGCCCTGCCCAAGACTTGTCCAGAGACAGGGGGTGGCTGGAATGTGAGAGTGAGGAGAGCTACGGGAGTGTGTGAAAGGAGGCAAGGTGTGGTTTGAAAGCAGAAAGATCTGGAGGAGTAGAACACAGCTCAGGAAGAGCCCCACAGGTACAAAGGCTGGGGGAAGGAAAAAAGCCCCTGCCCAAAGGGGGCAAAGGACCTTACCCAGGCCAGGAGGCCTGAGGGAAAAAGACTCATTGCTACAGAGAAGCGTGGGACCCACCAAGGGAGAGGAGGAACTTTGTCACAAGACTGTGACACTGAATGGGCCGATGCCCTGTGCAGAATCCAGTAAGTGAGCATGGAAATAAATAAATAAATAAATAATAACATATGCCCACTTGGGGTCACAAGGAACCTTCATTTTGGTATTTTCTATCTTTTGAATGCTTGACTCTGCAACCTTAACATTCTTTAATATTGATGTGGTGTGAAATAACTATGTGACAACCAGCTGCCTCTCCATGCAGTGAGGCCCGGTACTACGCTAACCAGTCAAGTGGCAGCACCGCCTGGGGAAAAGATGCCACTAGTGCTGTGTGGGTGCCTTGGCACTGGATTTCCCAGTGATGCGGCAAGTAACTGAGTGACTTAGTAATTGTAACCCCAGTCCCTGAGTTTTCTCCAGTTCCTGTTTATTCCTCTCTGACTTGGCTCTGCCATGGAACAGAGAACCTTTCCAGCAGGCTGCTTTCTCTACAGATTCGTTTTTTAATTTGTCTTGGTTAGATTAGTTTTTTGTCCCCTTTCTGCCCAAGCCATCAGCTGCTCCTCCTTGGCAGTCTGAAATGGGCTGTCCTCCCCCCTGATCCACCTCATCCCTGCTCATCTGACAGGGAATCGGTTGCTCAGCATCTCCAGTATGAGATCCAGAAGCCACCCACACAATCTTGGAAATGATGTGATTCCCTCCCCTCTGACGATCAACTTGGGGAGCATCCTTCCCCCCAAGTTCTCTCTGCTCCCCCCACTCAGTGCCACATCAGATTTCTGACAGACAATGGTATTTGCTCTAAAACAATACATCACAGGGAATTTAACATTTCCTGTCCCAATGTGCCTATTATAGGGTCCCCTCACCATGAGGGCACCTCCTTGCCACATCTAGGGATCAGCTCCACTCTGGTCTGACACCCCTTCTGTTGCTTGCTGCACCCCCTGTCCTACACACCACACCCTTGTTCTCTGCACTTCAGGGTGCTGTGCCATCCTGGCCTGACCCTCCAGCCAGGTATTGTACATTCTTCCCTTCTGGAGTAGCAAAGTCTTTCTGTACAAATGATGCCAGGAAGCCTTTTCATTCACATCCCCATCCCCAGTGGTTGGTAGGGGAACCTGGGCCCACCCACTACTCTGGTTTCCAGTCCAAGGACCCCTCTACTAGGCTAGTGTGTCTGCTTTCCCTCAGACCCTATTGCTCTTTCCCTGGACTCCTTCCTACAGCTTCTGGCCCCTCTCTGGATTTACCAGCTGACGCTCCCCCCTCACAGAGAGTAATTACATCCTACTGAGCTCTGTGGTCTCAAATACACCTCCCTATTCCCAGGCATGACTGCCGACTGCTTCCCTCCAGCTTCTTTCTCCTGCCAACTTCCTGGCTTTATACCAGCCCCTCTCATCCCTTCCCTGCTGGGGTCCATTTTCAATCAATCTTTCAAACTCTGGCTCTTCCCCAGGTGTGCAGCCTGTCCTGTTTCACTGGCTCTGCCTTGTGTGGGGTGAACAACCCATCACAGCACCTCTCATTCCCCCTTGGGCCTTGTCAGAGTCAACAGGACTGTGAGAGCAAGGAGCTGCAGGCGGCAGGAAATAGCCTGAGTCCAGATCTCTATTTGTGCATGGCCACAGTCACTGAAAACCAGCAGGGCCCTGTCAAAGAAAGACTCTGAATCAATAAACTTGAGTGTGACCATGAAGCCTTTACTTTATTCAGAATACGAGAGCGCTTACGGGGAGAGAACAAAGACCATCTCCGCCCCCGTGATGTCGGGCAGTATCCTTTATAGACCCTCAGAATACATTAGACAGGAAAGAGCTACAGCTTCTCATTGGTACAGCTATGATCCTTCCTTATTCGGGAAACAAGGACAAAATAACAGACACAGAAACAGGCAACTACTTCTGACCGGACAGAACAAGTCTTCAAGGCTATGTAGCACGCACAGAAACAACAACAGTCCTTATCAATGCTCCCCAGCTGCATTCTTCTACAATCTCCCCCCATTTGAGACTTTATGAGTCTCACTACTTCAAAATTTTATATTTATAATGTTTTGGATCTTTTGACATTTCAGGGATACTTGCTGGGTTGGTTACTCCGGCCACACGGTCACCGGTCCTTCTTCTTGACTGGACACCTCCTTCAGTGGAGATGTGGTTTTCTTACACTGCAGCGCGTGAACCCAGGTCGCCCTGCCTTCTAATTTGACTGCGGTATGGGCTGTAAGAAGAACTTGGAAGGGCCCTTTCCACTGGGGTTCCAGGGAGTTTTATCTCTGATAACACTGCAGATATACCCAACCTCCAGGTTCTAGGGTATGACACTTCTGATCCGGGGAGACCGGAAATGTCTCCTTTATCTGTGAAAATATTCTATGGAGACTTTTGGTTAGATCCAAACAATACTGAACAGCCTCTTCATGTGTGAACTGTAAGGCTTTTGGGGTGTTAGTAAGCCTGTGTGGCAGGGGCATAGGTCTTCCCATTAGTATTTCATGTGTAGTAAGACCGTTTTTTCTGATTAGGTGTAGCCCAAAGGGACATTAATACAATGGGTAGGGCATCGACCCATTTTAACCCAGTAAAGGCACAAACTTTAGCTACTCTTCCTCTCTACTTTTCCTGAGGCCTGTGGGTAGTAGGGGCAATGGAAGCGCTATTGGATCTTAAGGACTCGGCATACTTCAGCAAAGGCCTTCCCTGTGAAATGGGACCCCTGTCTGAATTCAATCCTAGAGGTATTTCGATAAAGGTGAATAAATAAACAAAATAAAGGTGCCTGTATAATCTCCTGCTTAACTTCCTGCCTTTGTCCCCGGGGAGGATGTTTAGGCTGGTAATAAGATGACAACCCATCAGCTAAGCATTGCACCTCAGTGTGTCTTTGGCGAATTAAGCCGCTTGTTTCTCCTGCTATATGGTCTGACTGCTCTGGAGCTTCTTCCTCTTTCTGAATCACAGCTCCAGCCCCTCCTATGGATTGTATATCAGCAGCACTCAGGCTCACACAACTCACGCTGCCCACTGAGGCACAGTTACACTGCTTGTCCCTCTTGCATTCAAGACACCACCAGTCACAGCTGTGAAGCTCGCAGTGGGCTTGGGGTGGCTAGAACGCACAGTGGCCAGCCTTGGTCAGTGGCGGGGTTAACAAGTGGATTAAACAGACAATTACAGCACACTTTCAGTCACTCACACTGCCTCCCCCCCTCAGAGTCCAAGGACTAAACATAAATCTTATAGGTACCTTACATAGGAGCCCGAGGCATCCGGTCCAGGTTTTGATGCTCACACTCAGACAAATATGTCTGGCATCCAGGCTCTCCGGCGTCCTCCACCCCTGCCCCCCCATCTGCTCACCAGGCTGTCCGTCTGTGATCAATGGCCACAAGTGAAGGCGCCTTCCCAGACACCAGCGTGGAGTGAGGGGGAGCAGCAGCAGCAGGCACAGGAGAGCTGGATCCGAGTTACAGCACCAAAACTGTCAAAGAAAGACTCTAAACCAATAAACTTGAGTGTGACCATGAAGCCTTTACTTTATTCAGAATACGAGAGCGCTCATGGGGACAGAGCAAAGACCGTCTCCGCCCCCGTGATGTTGGGCAGTATCCTTTATAGACCCTCAGAATATATTAGACAGGAAAGAGCTACAGCTTCTCATTGGTTCAGCTACGATCCACCCTTACTTAGAAAGAGCAAGGGCAAAATAACAGACACAGAAACAGACAACTAGTTCTGATGGGACAGGACAAGTCTTCAAGGCTATGTACACGCACAGAAAGAACAACAGTCTTTATCAATGCTCACTAGCTGCATTTTTCTACAGCCCCTGGAGCTGGGACAGTTACATTCCGTTCCCTGCACTCGTGACATAGCTGCAAGAAGGCGCCTGGCTCTAGTGCGCAGGGCAGCTTTGTAGGACAAGAATTAGAGGAAGATGGGTTAGGGAGATACTTCTGTGTTGTAAAGAAAGGCCCTTCCAAGCTGGTGGAAGAAAGGCCTTGAGTTGACAATAGTGAGGAATACAGCCAGAAGGGATGTGTCTGAGTCAAAGAATTACGAATGACAGAAGGGGAAGTTATGGCTAGCGGGATGAGTGCAGATAGCTTTAAACAAGTCAAAGAGAATCTGTCTTGAAATGAGCCAGCACCCACACTCCGGTATTGAATCCTACATGTGCCAGGTGAAATCGGAGGAAACCTTTTGGGCACAAAGAAACGGGGAGGGAAGGTCATGGGAAGAAAGGAGGTTACACATTGTCTCTGGATTAAGACTGGAAACAAAGATCAACTGTCTCAAATTGATTTGGAGCTAAAGTCAGTGATTGTTAGAAGGGATAAGAAGTAAACATGTAACAGGTCCATTTCTAAGACCTGCCCAACCATGTTGGAACAGCCCAGTATGGATCTAAGCACTGCAGGTGTGGCCCATTTGTAGGTGTTTTAATCAGATGCTTATAAATGGTTTGTTACCATCTGGATCCAGTTAATGGCTTATCAGTGAGGTTTTCCAGCGCATTCAGTGGCTATTGGACTGAACAAAGGAACTGGTGATTAAACAAGCATTTGGTGGTCTTCATGTGAACATTTCCCGCATGCTGACTCCTTGCCATGAGCTTTACATAAAATGCCTGCCTCCTGTGGGGGCTGCATCACCGCGGCCTATCTAAATCCTATCTCTCATCTGGGCACTGCAGTCTGCAGAGCCCAACTTTGCATGTCCTTAGGTCCCTGCTTCCCAATCAGGCCCTATTTGGGCACCTTTAGAGACCTGCTCTCCACCCACCAGTTCTCTCCCTCTGTAAGTCTGGTGAGTGCCCAACTGCTTATGCCAGCAATGTGCTGGGGCCTGACCCGACAAGCCTTCCATACTCAAGACTCCGTGGGACTTCCAGGAGTGCAGAACTGGCCCCTGCTGTATTCTCCTTTGGCTACCCTGACCCTTCAGCCCCCACTTTATCCAGAACTTACAAGCATTCAGAGAAAGGCCAGGAATCCTAACGACCTCATTACTGTCCTCTGGGTCGGCCAGAACAGAGCTCAGTGACATAGACTTCATTGTTAATCTGGGGAATTCCCTTCTCAATGAGCTGTGGCTGCACCCTCCCATTCCCAGTGCCCAAGCCAGGCCTCCAGTACAGGCAGGACGAGTGTTCTGTAACACTAACATTTCTATCACTAGTCTCCTCTTCCTCACTACAGATTTCCAATGGGCTTTGTGAATCCTTCTGAGATCTCCCCTAAATGTTTCTGATAACTTCCCTGCTCTACCAGTGCGGGAGGGGGAACCATGCCAGTATTTGCTAATTACTCCCCTCTCTGCAGGAGGGTTTGGACCAAGCAAGGTTCATAAAGGCAATATAAATGAGGTAAATGTGGAATTCAGGAAATCATGGGAAATCCCAAATCTAAGATCCTCTGATCCCAGGTCTCTGTAACCCCTTAACCAGCTGATTCTGTGCACAGGAGTTATGACCCTCCTGGATCCCCAGAAGTAATTTGGGAACATGGTAGCTGCTTAACAAAAATGCCAATTTAGACCAACAGCCATGCACAAGGGTCCTGTATCCGCCTGAAACAGCAGTGAGGATTTAGAGAGACAGAATGAAATTGCCAGAGTTGAAACAGGTCAAATGAGCCTCGCAGATGATGCCCCATCTTCTTTCAAACCTGAGCTTCCTCTCTTCTGGCACAGATCCCCAGCCTCCTCTATTGCCTGCACTGACGGGCACCTGGACCAGCTTCTGACTCTCCCTGCATGGCAGCTGGGCTTTTCCCCAGGGACAGTGATCCTCACTGTTGAAATTATCTCAGTGAATGGACACAAATGTCTGTCTGATGCGGCTGAAAGGGGACTGCGGTTCCAAAATTCTCAGGGATGGGTAAATCAGGAGGGGTTGGCTCATTCCCCTTTGCTGTAGGAAGATGTGTCTTATGCTGATGGAAAGACACTCAGAACACAGTCAGGGTAGAAATAGCTCTGCTGTGTATGTACCAAAGGCCCCTCTGCTGTACAAAGCAGAGCCAATGGAGACGCATTCGTTCCGGTGAAGTGAACTGAATGTTTTGTGTCACTGACTGTGCTCAGTCAGTGGGGATTCCCGGTGGCTGCTTTAGGCCAGACACTTGATACCGTCCAAACAGCAGGAGTACTTAAAAAAATAAAACCACTGCAAAGTAAAATACTTTGTACAGAAAATAAAATACAAACCCCAGGTTCTGTTAGGCAAGGAACACGCATTGCTCCTTTGATCAAGGAGCCCAATTTTCCAAGACCCCATTTGTTGCTGCTTTTAGCTTTGTATCATTTTTAATGTAAAGGATGCCAGAAGAGATTAAGATCATAGAGTTGCATTTGGCAGTGCAAGCTGCGTGAATTGCCCTGGGAGAATCAATCCACAGCAAAGAGTTATGGGTAATTGTCCGCTGGTGCAGATCTGGCACAGGACAGGAGGTCATGTGGTACACACCCTGCTTGCCCCGGGAGTGGTGGGAAAGGGGGATGTGGTCAGGACCACACTGTGCTATCTGAAACCTGGGCAGGGTATTCACCCTGTGACCGACACTGCCCAGTAGCCCTGGCTCCCCTGTTACAGTGCATAGTGGGGATAGACACAGAGGGGCACCATAGACTTATAGGCTGTGTCTACACTGGCAAGTTAGTTCCAGTTAAAGAAGCTTTATTCAAACTAACTTAAGCCTTGGCCACACTAGGCTTTCATTAGTTCGAATTAAGGGCTTCCTTAAGTTGAACTAATAAAGTTGATTATATCTTTCGAACTAACCCTTAATTTGAACTAGTTAGTTCGAATTAAGTCAATGTGGCCATGTTAGTTTGAACTAACTGCTTACTTCGAACTAACCGGCACATTGAGCTTAATGCAACTGACTAATTCGAACTAAAGTTCCAGTGGGGCCATGCTAGTTCGAATTAGGTTAATTCAAACTAACTAAAATTAGTTCGACAACAGAGTCTTGTGGCACTTTTAAAGACTAACAGATTTATTAATCGCATGAGCTTTCGTGGGAGAAAATCCCACTTCGTCAGACGCTTTGAAGATAGGAAAGTTACAGAGTGGGAGGAAATTAAATGCAGGGGAGTGTATGACATAGCATCAGGTCAGGCTGTAACAGCAAATCAAAATAGGTGTTAGGATTCAAAACACTGGGGAACAGCACATAGAGGAGGGTGAGGTCAATTCACTTGATGTAATGGGAGAAAAATCCATAGTCCCTGTTTAACCCCAAGACAACTGAGTCAAATTTGCATATAAGTTCGAGTTCTGCAGACTCTCTTTGAAGCTGTGATTTGTTATTCATCTGTTTCAACACAGCTATTAACAAGTCGTTGAGGGAGTGAGCAGGGAGATTAAAGTGTTCCCCTACAGGTTTTGCAGTGTTGCAATTTCTGATGTCAGATTTGTGTCCATTGATTCTTTGGCGCAGAGACTGTCCTGTCTGTCCAATATATAAGGCAGAGGGGCATTTCCGGCACATGATGGCATAAATCACATTGGTGGATGAGCAGGTGAACGAGCCCTTGATGGAGTAGGTGGCATGATTAGGCCCTGTGATGGTGTCATCAGTGTAGATATGAGGGCAAAGTTGGCAGCGTGGTCTGCTGCAGGGCTGTGTTCCTGCTTTAGTGTTTCTGCTCTGTGATCTGTAGTTGCTGGTAAGTATCCTTTTAAGATTAGGGGGCTGTCTGAAAGCAAGGAGAGGTCTGTCTCCCAAGGCTTGAGAGAGTGAGGGATCATCTTGTAAAATAGGCTGTAGATTTTTGATGATGTGTTGAAGAGGTCTGGCTTGGGGGGTTGTAGGTGATGACCAGTGGCGTTCTGTTGTTATTTTTCATGGGCTTCTCCTGCAGTAGTTGACTTCTGGGTACCCGTCTGGCTCTGTCAATTTGTTTCTTCACTTCTGTGGGTTTGTACTGTAGTTTTAAGAATGCCTGGTAAATCTGTTAGTCTTTAAAAGTGCCACAAGACTCTGTTGTCTTTCTACAATAGACTAACACGGCTACCCCTTTGGAATAAAATTAGTTCGAATTAGTTAGTTCGAATTAACTAATTCGAACTAACTTTGGTAAGTGTAGACATAGCCACAGACTCTAAGGTCAGAAGGGACCTGTATGACCATCTAGCCTGATCTACCCCACAACGCAGGCCACAGAACCTCACCCACCCACTTCTGTAATAAACCTCTAACCTATGACTGAGTTGTTAAAGTCCTCACATCATGATTTAAAGACATTAAGATACAGAGAATCCACCACCAAGTGAGCCATGCTCAATGCTACAGAGGAAAGTGAAAAACCCCCAGAGCCCTAGCCAATCTGCTCTGGGGGAAAATTCCTTCCTGATCACAAATATGGCACCAGGACTGGAGCAGTGTAAGTGGGTATTTCATTAGAACATCACAATGGCCATATTGGGTCAGTCCAATGGTCCTTGTATCCCAATATCCTGGCTCTGACAGTAGCCATTGCCAGGTACTTCCAAGGGACAGAACAGAAAAGGGCCATTTTAAATGCAGTTTTGACATCCCTTGTTGTCCAGTCCCAGCTTCTGGCATTTAGAGGCTTACAGACACCCAGAGCATGGGTTCCATCTGTATTCATCTTGGCTAATAGCCATCGATGGGCCTCTCCTCCATTAATTCATTTTGGAACAGACTGAAAGGTCTGAGACCTTCTTCTGCAGTAAAAACAGAAGCCACAAGCTAAGTCACAGAGTCACATTTTCATGTTCCATCTAAATTGCACCAAACCAATTGGAATGTCGGGCTGTTGAGAAGGCGTTCCTGGCCTGATGGTACCTACCGCCGCCAGACAAAGACACAATCTCAAGGGGTACGTCTACACTGGAGCCTTAGGTCGATTTGAGGAAGGTTGAGTTGACCTACAGACTGCTGCATCCACACTGGGCTTTTATTAATTCAACTGAAGCGCTTCCTTAAATCCACTTAATACACCACCTCTTACGGTCGACTTAATGCTTAAGTCGACCTTATTAAGTCGACTTAAGCCAGTGTAGACAGGGAAGCCCGTAGGTTGACCTAATTGGCCTCCAGGCCCTCTCCCAGGGCTACCCACAATGCACCACTCCTCCGTCAACCTAGCACCCACCTGTGTGGACGCAGGCAGTCGACAGGAGTGTTCAATATGGACTCTCGAAGTTGACTTAACAGAGCCTCCAGTGTAGACATACCCCTAATATTTAAAGGAAACTTTGACTGCTAGCATTCTGCCCAGCAAGAACCACTTACCACCAGTAGTGAGTGTGAAATCTGCACATCTCTTTTGTTTGGCCCCTCCTTCCCTATTGTTTATCTGTATGGTCTCTGTATGATTATTTAACTGATTCCATCCTTGCATAATTAATTTTGGAAGATAGGAACCAACTAAGGTGGTGAGTCTGTTTTACTAAAGACGTGTCAAGTAAAAATAACTGGCAAGCACATGTGGGCGGGATTTGAGTGTCACTATGAAAATGCGGGTCCAAGAAGAAATGAGAGAAGAACTCACCTCCAGGACACAGCATGGCTCAGGATTAAAGCTGTCAGAATACCCAGCATGACCACACCGAGCAGCAGCAACTGGAGCTCCAGATGACCTGAACCTTGCCTGGCCAGTAGGGGGAAGATGACCTGGAATGGTGAGCATTGTATGCTTAGTGTGTCTATTCTGGTTTGGTAAACACATGTTAAGGATATTACTGTGTAAGGCTCGTTTACTGGGAAAAGGCCCTGCAGACCTGTATATCCAAGTCCATTGGGAATGAGTGTTTGCCTTGAGCCCATGGAGGGATAAAGCTGTGTCCCTTACTTCCCAAGTACCCAAAAGGGCGGGTAGAGGGTGAGAGCCCTAAATTGTGAAGATAACAAGACCAGGTGCATTGCCCAGGGCTTGACAATAGAAAGATACAAATCTGAGAGGGCCATGTTCTGTTCCACCGTGTGGACCAGTCAGCCGCACCTCATTCCCCAGAAAAATCATGGAGCAGGACCTCAAGGAATCCATTTTGAAGCACTTGGAGGAGAGGAGGGTGATCAGGAACAGTCAGCATGGATTCACCAAGGGCAAATCATGTCTGACCAACCTGATTGCCTTCTTTGATGAGGTGACTGGCTCTGTGGCTATGGGGAAATTAATGGACTTGGCTATCGCAAAGCTTTTGATACAGTGTCCCACAGTATTCTTGCCAGCAAGTTAAAGAAGTATGGGTTGGATGGATGGACTATAAAGTGGATTAAAAGCTGGCTAGACCATCAGGCTCACCAGATAGTGATCAATGACTCAAAGTCTAGCTGGCAGCTGGTACCACCTGGAGTACTCCAAGGGTTGGTGCTGGGGCTGATTTTGTTGACCGTCTTCATTAATGATGGACTCTCAGCAAGTTTGCAGATGACACTAATCTCTAGAGGGCAGGGATAGGATTCAGAGTGACCTAGACAATTGGAGGATTGGGCCAAAAGAAATCTGATGAGGTTTAACAAGGACAGGTGCAGTGTCCTGCACTTAGGACAAAAGAATCCCAGGCACGGCTACAGACTGGGGACTGACTGGCCAGGCAGCCGTTCTGCAGAAAAGGACCTGGGGGTTACAGTGGACAAGAAGCTGGAGATGAGTCAGCAGTGTGTCCTTATTGCCAAGAAGGCCAACAGCATACTGGCCTGCATTAGTAGGAGCATCGCCAGCAGGTCGAGGGAAGTGATTATTCCCCACTAGTCGGCACTGGTGAGGCCACATTTGGAGAAGCCTGTCCAGTTTTGGGCACCCCACTACAGAAAGTGTGTGGACAAATAGGAGAGTCCAGCAGAGGGCAATAAAAATGATTGGTGGTAGAAGCACAGGAGTTATGAGAAGAGGCTGAGGAAGCTGGAATTGTTCAGTTTGCAGAAGAGAAGAATGAGGGGGGATTTCATAGTGGCATTTAACTACCTGAAAAGGGGTCCAGGGAGGATGGAACTAGGTTGTTCTCAGTGGTGGCAGATGACAGAACCAGGAGCACTGGTCTCAGGTTGCAGTGGGGGAAGTCTAGGTTGGATATTACAAAAAACTTTCATTATATGTTGTGTTTGAACCTCTGCAACTTGTTTGGTTGGCTGAAGTAATCTGACCTGATGCAGTGAAATGTGATCACAAGATTTATCTTTCACTCCCATACTGCAAGTTTTTTCGATGTAAGTTTTCTCCACTCTGGCATCTGAGGAAGTGGGATTTTCTCCCACAAAAGCTCATGCAAAAAATAAATGTGTTAGTCTTTAAAGCGCCCCAGGGCTCCTTGTTTGTTTCCCTAGGAGGGTGGTGAAGCACTGGAATGGGTTACCTAGGGAGCCCATGGACTCTCCACCCTTGGAGGTTTTAGGTCTGCATTTAGTGGGGTTGGTGCTGTTTTGAGCAGGGGTTGGACTAGCTGCCCCTGAGGGTCCTTCCAGCCCTGATCCGCTGTGATTCTTTCCTCTTTCCAGGTGCAGCATTTACCTTTCGCTCTGCGGGAAATGGAGCAACGCTGCCCCCTGCAGCAGACTTGCTGGAACTTTATCCAAGGTGGAGCGAGGCAGGTACCATTCCCCGCTTAGGGTGACAGTACTCATTGCCGTGAAATCCCACCTACATCTCTCTTTGCTCCATTCAATCCTATTAGGGCTTGTAATGCTGCCATTAGGCCCCCTCTTGGGCTGGCTCCAGGGGCTTCTAGGACTGGGGAGGTGCTTGAGACTCCTCTGGGAGCAGAAAAAAATGAGAGCCGTGGGGCACCTTAAAGACTAACAAATTTCTTCAGGCATAAGCTTTCGTGGGCTGCAACCACTTCGTCAGATGCTGTATTCAGGCTACCACAGCTGCCTCTCTGGAGGAGAGTGGCTTGACCATCAAACTAAGTTCCATGTAGAGCCTCCCCCACAGGCTGTCTGGGGCAGCGGTTCTCAACCTTTGTTTCATCACGACACACCTGACAGATGACGTTCCCGTGTGTGACACTCTACAATCTGCTGGTGGCAGTGGTGCTTGGGCTGGGAGCACTTGGGAGGCTGCAGCGCTCCCGGATTCAGGTGGGGCCAGGTGTATTTTTGTGGGGCAGGTGGTGCCCTACCCATCCTAGGACTTCTAGATTGCAGCCCCTAAGTCCCTTTACTCCTCTGGCCCTGGCTGCTGCCCGTGCTGTGCACCAGGAGTGGGCTGTTGAGGGCAGTGGGGAGCAGCAGGCAGCAGGATCCCCAAGCTGAGCTGACAGTTTTCCGAGACACACCTCCCGGCTCTTCACAACACACTTTTGAAGCCCTGGTCTGGGGAACTGAGCAGGGCACTGACCTTTCCGAGGCCACGTGGCGCTTCATTCCCTGGCTTTGAACATCCATTGGATGACCCTGGACCAGGACTTAATTGGTTTGAAAGCAGTGTCAGGGCTCAAGCAATTTTTTAAAACTTGTAACTGACAGGGTGAGCCTGGAGGTGCTGGGGCTCAGAGCTCCCAAGGTTGGAGGTGCTGGGGCTCAGAGCTCCCAAGGCCGGAGGTGCTGGGGTTCAGACCTGCCAAGGCCGGAGGTGCTGGGGCTCAGACCTGCCAAGGTTGGAGGTGCTGGGGCTCAGAGCTCCCAAGGCCGGAGGTGCTGGGGTTCAGAGCTGCCAAGGCCGGAGGTGCTGGGGCTCAGAGCTGCCAAGGCCGGAGGTGCTGGGGCTCAGACCTGCCAAGGCCGGAGGTGCTGGGGCTCAGAGCTGCCAAGGCCGGAGG
>ML685770.1:28194438-28215908 GCA_007922175.1 Pelusios castaneus
CTTCTTCCAGCAGCACCCCTCTTCTTCCTCCGCCACTCCCCTTCTTCCAGCAGCACCCCTCTTCTTCTAGCACTACCCCCCTTCTTCCTGTTCCACCCCACTTCTTCCTCCACTGCCCCCCTTCTTCCAGCAGCACCCTTCTTCTTCTAGCACCGCCCCCTTCTTCCTGCTCCACCCCACTTCTTCCTGCCCTGCCCCTTCTTCCTGTTCCACCCCTCTTCTTCCTCCACTGCCCCCCTTCTTCCTGCTCCACCCCTCTTCTTCCTCCACTGCCCCCTTCTTCTCGCAGTGCCCCCCTTCTTCCAGCAGCACATTCCTTTTCCCTGCTGTCCCCCCCCCCCAAGCTGGGCAGTGGGGCTGGCCAAAAATGTGCCGGTACTCCGTACCCCTGCCTACCGTCACAAAAAAAGCTCTGCCTGTCAGTGTTAGGGATGCAGACCAAATTGGGAAGGGAGGAGAGAGACAAGGTCTGTGAGTTAGCCTGGAGCTAGAACACAGGACGTTTTTAGAAAACAAGGAAGACAGAGCTGCGCTAGATCTTGAAGTGAATGAGCTGGGGTACCTTGGCTGGAATACTTTGTAGGCTCTAGGAGGCTGCCACATGCTGGAGGGAAGAAGGCGCTAGACTTGGGAAGTGCAGAAGTCCAGGAGAAAGCCGTGGAAGCATCAAAAGGATTTTCAGTGGAGAGTGAACTGAGGAAGTGAAGAACATGGGGCAAATGGAAGTTGAGCTAAGCAGAGTTATGGACACAGGCTGGGGAAGGAGGAGGAGAGATCAGGCCTTGGACGATGGACACAATGTTCATAGATGAGTCATAGACGGTGGAGGTAAGAAGGGGCTTCAGGAGGTCCTTCTAGTCCAGTCCCTGCTCATAACAGGACCAACCCCAACTATGTAATAGACAGTGGAGGCAAATGGGAGGGTTGTGTCAATGGGGGCAATAGAGGAGATGATGATCTGTGTGAGATGGTTTCTCTTGCCCAAAGTAGCATTTTTTTGCTAGCGATTGTTGTCAGAGGCTCCCGGTGTGGTGCTCTGCTCTCTCCAATGTTGGTATCACTCGGCTGCGTGCGTGTGTTCCCTGTGAGCGCTGCCCCAGCTCCTGCAGATAGCTGACACAGCAGACCCGAAGAGAACCCCCAATAACCACAGCGTCCAGTAAGGTACGAAGGCACGTCGACCAGGTCTATTGTCACGGTGGATACAGTAGCAGTTCCCCTGGAGTGCTCTAAGACTCATCCAGAGGCACACTGCAGATACTGACCCTAGGACAATGGACTCGGCTCAGTCAGTGGCGGGACTTTCCACTGCCCCCTAGGCCGGACCCCGAAGCATCCCAGAAATACATTTTTATACATTCGGATGAAACTTTCGCAGTGTTTCTGACGTATCAAGGTTCGACCCCTTGATGTAGTTAGGTGCCGCCTATTACCTTGTACATGTTGGTTCTACCTATCCATCATGTTCCTGTTACAGGGATGGGTCAGCCTGTTCTTCCTTATCTATGGAATGTTCCTGGGTGTCTTGGTGCCTGGTTTATAGAATGTGCTGAGTTGTGCTTATGTAACTTTTGACGTATCTCAGTTTAGAAATGTCTTGACATTACTTTGGTTCAGGCTAAGGGCCTTGTACTGGGCCTGTACCTACTACAGCGATCTTTAGCTGAAGGAAGTCACACATTTACCAAGCCAGGTAATGAGGCTGGAGGCTTTACGTTTTCACTGCCAAAGCGGTAGAGGTAGCTGAAAGACAGAGAGAAGGGGGCAGAGGGCCCATTCTCATTTCATAGCAGACTTTCAAATGCACTCATGGACTGGAGCTAGTGAACAGGAGATTTTGTGAGAGAGTTTTGAGGGGAATGTGAGAGCCAGATATGCCTAAATTAATAAACATGCTCTAAACCTGGGCCAATAACTGCCCCCCTTTGCACCCCACAGAACAAAGGAAGTGGGCAAGAGTAAAAATAAGGCAGGCAGAAGTCCAGAAGCAGAATGGGGGCTGAGCAGTTTATTGCTCTGAATGCAGCATGGCGGTGACCATTTGATGTAAGCAAACAGGCTGTAAGAGGCTGGACTCAGTGGCTGAACTGGAGGAGCTACGGGAGGGTAACAGGTCCATAGGTAAACTTTCCAGGACACAGCAGAGCAGTCCAACCCCCAGTTTGACAGCCTCTGTGCTGTTGAGGAGGAAAGTCTCCAAGGAGTAGAATGGCAAGTTAGAGTGGAAGGAGATGATCCCATAGCTGTGCCCCTCCTTCCCCTCCCATAGTAGCTTCCCAGGGGAGGAGATTCCTATTGTTAGGGAGAGGCAGGTAATAGTAATTAGGGATTTGATCATTTGGGAATACAGCTAGCTGCATTCGTAAGGACCGGGAGAAGTGCATGGTGAATTGCTTGCTCAGTGTATGAGTTGTGGACCTCTCACAACATCTAGACGTTCTTATATGCAGCCAGTGGTTGATACATGTAAGAACCAGGGACATAAGGAAAGATAGAAGAGAGCTCCTGGAAGCCAAATTTTGGCTGGTAAGTAAAAGATTAAAGTCCAGGACTTCCATGATAGCATTGTCTGAAATGCATCCAGTTCCATACACAGGGCCAGTTAGACAGGCCCATAACATGAGGAGACTGAGACAAGCAACTCCAAAGTGCCATGAGGAGGGAGAAAAACTAACCAAATGGCCAATGAAATGAGCCAGTGCCAACAAGACTGAATTGTATTTCTCAGACATCACATCTTGTGCTCATTGAGGGCCTGCAGACTAGAGCAGACAGAAAGGACTGATTGATGACTACAGTAGACTGCTGGGAAGAAGGACTAATGGGGAAAGATTTTCAAACGGTCTCTGATTTTGTGTCCACAGTGAAGCCTGGGGACAAGCAATAGAATGGAGATGTTTGCCGACCTGGCTGCATCTTCTGCCTTGTGCCCCCATGGATTTTCAGGCCCCTTTGAAAACTAGGCTAGAAAGTGATGCAGCTGGTGCTGTGTTTCCCGTACGTGGCTGGGAGCATTCTGCTATTTCAGCGGAAAGAGCTGGCTCTATGGCTTGACTCTATGACCCCAAATGACAGCAGGTTATGAAATGCTGTTGACTTTGGGGATTGCCACATGTCAAACATCACGAGGGAGCTAGACTCCAATGGGAGGTCTGGGGACGAGATTCATGAGACCAGTTTGAAGTGCCATGGGTTTGTCAACATTAGTATCAAATACCAGGAGGCAATTGTTGTTTCAAACTACACATTTCCTTCACAAAAGAATCACATTTTAAAATTTCCAGCTCTGTTTCTGGAGAAAGATGGGAATGCTGCAGGCTTGTCAATGACCTACTGGTCCTGTAACATGCAGACTCTGCAGATAAGACATTGAAAATACCAATCCAGCTGTCTCAGTCCCCTTCTCTGTCTGCTTGGTATAAGCACTCTCCCTCTCCGCCCTTCTGGAAGTCAAATGGCCCAGGAGCTTCCTCCAGACAAGATGTACCTGAAGCCAAAGTACTGGCCCCCGACGTCCAATCGTCTGGCCGGCATACTATTCCTCTGGGAACGTCCTCCCCCATTACTAATTATCTATCCAATAACGTTAGTGCCCATGATGTGCCAGATACTTTCCAGACATACAAGTCCCTGCCTCAGAGAGCTTACAGTTTAAGGTGACAAGCAACACATGGCAGGTGGGAAAGAGAAATAAAACATGCAGCCTATTTCTTTTCAAATAAGTATCAGTTGTATCCCACAAAGCTTTCTATCCACTCATCTGTGAAGGAGCCAGGGGGCTCCATTGTCAGATGTGGTGTTTTGGGGCAATCTCAGGACATTGTTGTTCATATCTGTTGGTTTTTTCTTATGTTGAAGGCGCAGTGTAGTTGGTTTTATAGCAGGAGGATTTAGCAAAATCTCCAGTTCTGCATTACTGAGATTGTGACCAAGGCAGATGGCTGGGTTTCTATTTGTGATAAAGTAGACTCTTTCCTCTTAATTAGATCCAGTTTCCTTCCCAGAGGCATTGGCTTTTGAGCTGGGCTTTCTGTGACGCCTTAATTAAACCCTTTCCTGATTGTTGTCCACTAATCAGATACTGAAGGTTTAAACCTTCTTCTAAAAAAGTCACTGTCTCCTTAATTCAGACTGTGCTCTCTCTCTCTCAATATATTCTCCCTGCCCCCTCCCACTTTGTGACCCTGGTTTCCTCCATTGTCTTTGAAGCAAACTACAACTCACTCACACTTTTCATCCATGTAGTAAGCTGGAATCCCTTGTTTTGCAGTTTCCCACTCAGAAATGCATCTTCAAAGAGATCAAAATAAATGTTAGTGAAACCCAATCTTGGTAAGACAAGAACATCAAAATGGCCATACCATAGTATCCACTGCCTGATGCTTCTGAGGGAGAAAACAAAACAGGGAAATTTATTGAATGATCCATCCTCTGGTTCCCAGTCCCAGGTCTTGGCAGTCAGAGGATTGGGAACATCCAGAGCATGAGGTTGCATCCCTGATCATTCTGGCTAATAGCCCCTGATGGACCAAGCCTCCAGGAACTTATCTCATTCTTTTAACCCAGCTGTGCTTTTGGCCTTCACAACATCCCCTGGCAATAAATTCCACTGATTGACTGTGCTGTGTGTGAAGAACTTCCTTGTTTGTTTTAAACCTGCTTCCTAATGGTTCCTAATACTCTGGTAGCTTCTTGGACTGCTG
The DNA here is from genome assembly GCA_007922175.1 of Pelusios castaneus. Lineage (NCBI taxonomy): Eukaryota > Metazoa > Chordata > Testudines > Pelomedusidae > Pelusios > Pelusios castaneus. Next base: position 28,199,142 of record ML685770.1, read on the forward strand.
CTGCACCTTGAGTGGATGTTTCCAGGATGACTCCAAGATCTCTTTCTTGAGTGATAACAGCTCATTTAGACTCCGTTATTTTGTATGGTATCATTGGGATTTCATTTTCCAGGGTGGATTACTTTGCATTTTTCAGCACTAAATTTCTTATCTGCCATTTTGTTGCCCAGTTATCCAGTTCTGTGATCTAAGTCTTTGCAGTCAGCTTTGGACTTCGCTATCTAAAGTAATTCAGTGTTATTTGCCAAACTTTGCCATCTCACTGTTTACCCCAGTACAGATTGTTGGGGGACCCCATTATTTACTTTCCTCCACTATGAAAACTGACCATTTATTCCTACCCTTTGTTTCCTATTTTTTAGCCAGTTACTGTTTCATGAGAAGAACCTCATCCCATGACTCCTTACTTTTGCTTAAGAGCTTCTGGAGAGGGATCTTGTCAAAAGTTTTCTGAAAGCCAGGTGCACTATATTCACTGGATCACCTTCATCCACATGTTTGTTGATGTCCTCAAAGAATTAATAGATTGGTGAGGCATGACTTACCTTTACAAAAGCCATGTGGACTCTTTCCCAACAAACTGTGTCCATCTGTGTGTCTGATCATTCTAGTCTTTACCATACTTTCAGTTAGCGGCCTGTAATTGCCAGGAGCCTTTTCTAAAAATTAGCTTTACGTTAGCTATCCTCTAGTCATCTGGTACAGAGGCTGATCGAAGTGATGGGTTACATACCGCAGTTAGAGTTTCCTCAGTTTCACATTTAAGTTCCTTCAGAACACTTAGGTGAATACCATCTGGTCCTGGTGACTTATCACTGTTTAATTTACCTATTTGTTCCAAAATGTCCTCTGCTGATACTTAAGTCTGGGACAGTTCCTCAGCTTTGTCACCTAAAAAGAGTGGATCAGGTATGGAAATCTCCCTCTGCAGTGAAAACCAATGCAAAGAAGTCATTTAGTTTTTCTGCAATGCCACTGTCCCCTTTGAGTGATCCTTTAGGACTCCAGATATCCTAGGGACTCACTGACTCTTTGGCGGGCTCCCTGCTTCTCATATACTTAAAATACTCTTTTGCTATTAGCTTTTGACTTTTGCTAGTTGCACGTCAATTTCTTTTAGTCAGCATAATTATACTTTTACACTTGACTTGCCAGAATATGTTCCTTTCTATTTTCCTTAGTAGGGTTTTTCTTCCAATTTTTAAGAGATGTCTTTTTGTCTCTAACTGACTTTTTTTTGGTCCTCTTACCATTTATTTATTCGAGCCTTTACTATGATGTTTATTAAAAGTTTCCATGCAGTTTGCAGGCATTTCAATCTTGTGACTGTTCTTTTAAATTTCCATTGAACTAGACTCCTTTTTCTGTAGATCCCTTTTTTCAAGTTAAATGTTATTTAAGTGGGTTTTGTTAGTATTTTTCCTTCCTACAAGGTTGTTAAATGTAATTATATTGTGGTTGTCATTACTTTTAACTTCATTCACTTCCTGAACCAGGTTCTGTGGGCCACTTAGGGTTAAATAAAGAATTGTCTCTAGCCTTGTGGGTTCCAGGAGTAGCTGATCTGAGTCATAGCCATTAATGGTGTCCAAAAATGTTCTCTCCATCACATCCTGAGGTGATATGTCAAAAAGGGGATAATTGAAACCCCCCCCCCCACTATTATTGGGCTTTCTGTTTTTGAAGCCTCACTAATCTCCCTCAGCATTTCACAGTCCACATTACCATTCTGGTCAGGCGGTTGGTAGTATAGTCCTACTCTATATGCTTAGTGTTCAAGCATGGAATTTCCAGCCACAGAAATTCTATATGGGTGAATTTGATTCATTGAAGAGTTTTACTGTATTTGACTCTCTGTTTTCTTTCACATGTGGTGCCACTTCCTAGAGTGCAACCCATTCTGTCATTCCTGTATATTTTGTACACTGGCATTCCTTGTCTCATTGATATCATCACTCCGTTCCGTTTCTGTGATGCCTGTTACATCAATATCCTTGTTTAATAATAGCACTCAGGTTCACCCATCACAGTATTTAAACTTCTTGCATTGGTATATATGCGCCTATAAAATGCGTTAATATTCAGTTATCTGCCTGTTATGTAATTGAATGGGGACTCTTTTTCATTTGACTTTCTCTCAGCTCCTACCTATTTTTTACCAACTTCCTTCCTCTCCTCTTTACTAGAACATAGAGAATCCCCTTTAATAAATGCTGTCCAGAAATGCACTAAAGAAAACAAAGGAGCTGCAGAAACTCCACTGCAAAAGCCTCAGAAAGTTGTGTCCATCATGCAGATGGAAATCAGCTGGCCTGTGAAATAACCTGACAAGCAGCAGCCCAGAGAAACCTCACAGGACAGGAGCTGCAGAGTGCTGAGCATGGAGTGATTTCCTCTTATCCCAGAAAAGATGTGGGGAAAGCTCTAGATGAACCTAACCAGTTCTGGGCTTTGGTTCACATATAGGAGAGTCTGCAAGACCTGAACACTGGGACAGGAATCATCCACTGTCTTTCAGGGCTTTCTCTTCCTCCTGATTTCAAATCATTGCTAGTTTAGGCTGAGGTCAGGTGCCCTCTTTACCGCAGCATCCCAAAGGAAGCAGGTTATCTCAGCTTGCATATTGAGGCTGGTCAAGCTGAGGGGATGGGAGTGGGAAAATGGGGGGAAGCTGGAGAAAGAATCTTTGTACAGAGTTCTCATCTCTGGTGGGGAGCTTTCTGCAGTGCTGAGCACACCAGAAGGTTGGCACTCACCATATGCCATGGCCATGGGAAAAGAAGAGCTGGCATCAGTGGTAGAGGGTACTACATCTAGTCAGCTCTGTGTCTGCATTTGTGAAGGCCACAGACAGGGAACTGGTTACTTACAGTTACTGGCCCAACAGACTGATGCTAGATACAGAAAGACACACTACCTCAGCAGAAAATCTGGCATCACCTTCCCGTGCATTTCTGCTGCTGCTTTCATCAGGAGATAGAGAAATAGCATGTGCATTTTCCCAGAGGGTATGGCTGGCGTGCTGGCAGAACAGAGGGAGGAGCAGTAATAAGAGGGCGGGTGTTATTTCCTGACTAGGGGATGTTTATGGCAGGAGGTAGAAGCTGTTGTTGTAGATTTTGAGTTTAAAAGCCAGTATTTATTCATAGCCTGGCCCAGCACAGAGCTCACAAAGTCTCTACAGCACCCAGCAGGGCCTCCCTCTGCGCAGGAGAACACCCCACTGCCATGTGTGCAAGAGGCCACCTGCCTGCTGCCCCTCCAGCCAACACGATAGTGTCCCCAGTTCTGGCTGAGAGTGGGAGATTGAACAGCTGCCTGAAGAGACAAAGACCAGGCGTCTGCCTCTGCCTCAGACAGTTCCATTCCAGCTAAACACAAATGCCTCCGGTGAGCAAAACTCTGAGTCCTGATTCCAAGGGCATGTCTTACCCAGGCAGTCTTGAGCTCTGACTGGCTCAAGGAAGAGGCAAAGCTCTGACCAGCTGCTGTGGAGCAGCTAGCATTGTCCTCTGGCCACGCTTTGCTGTCATGCACTGGAGAGTGTTCACGTTAAGATCGCGAATCAGCTGTTAGTCTTTGGTGCCACATCCAAGGGCTGCCCTGTCACTCCCACAGAAACACAACAGTTCTCCCTAGGGCGCCTCTCAAGTCCGCTGGCAGCCCCGTCATCTCCAGGACTGCACATGGGCGCCTTTCTTGTGAGCATTGCTTGTCAGCAGGCAGCAGAGCAGACTGGCCCCCTCTCGCTGTGGGGTGTGGAGCAATCATCTTGCTAAAGAGACTCCCGTGCACCTGGGCATGGGATACCAAAAGCCTTTAGAATATGAATGGCGTACATGCTTTAATGAGCCCACATTCAGCCACCCCACTGGAGAAAGGGCTCAAGGCTGGGGTGGATGGGGCATAGGAGCGGGGGGCCATTTCCTGAGGAGCATGCAGCCAGAGCACTCTGTGAGAAGAGCACTCCCGGAAAATGTAGTTTTAAAACAGCCGGAGCTCACATCTAATCCAACTGCTTCACGCAGCCCAGGGCCTAGCCCTCCCCACGGGCTAGGCACTAGAGCGCCCAGTTTTCCATTGACACGTTCATTAATTTGCTAAATTAGCCCCACTTCTCGAAAGGAAGTGTTTTGCTAACACTGAAATGTCCCATTTCATCATTCTCAGCAGGTAACATTTCAAAGTGAGTTTTCAAAATTAAATCCATTGTTTATTTGATTGGAAAAACATTTTTAAGGAGGTCAAAATTGGACCAAAAGGTTTTTATTTAACCAAAGATCAATGCTTTGATCGACCCATTTTGAAAAGGAGAAAAATCAGCCATGAAATTTCTTGTAACAGAAAATCAAGTCCATCCTGTTTCCCCCCCCCCCCCCGCTTTATTTCTTTATGTTCCACACCTCAGCTCCATGCGTCTGTCACCAGTCAGCAAGACGTGGAGAGCATTCAAAGAGCCACCCCCCATTTCAATTCAGCTGCCGGAGTTCTCATTGTAAATCCCCTGATAGTTCCTTGACATTCAGTTGCAAGGGGTGTTTCAGAAACTAAAGGGAGTATGAGAGCGGGAGATTGTGCATGAAACTTTCACTTAGCGCTGGTCACCATAGGAGCTCAATAACACACCACCACTTGGAATGGGGACAGAGGATCTACCCAGCTGTATTAGACACAAGTTAGTCAGTGTCTTGCCTAACAGGGATGATTACCAGCTACTTCAGGAGAAGGCACAAGAACTCTTGCAGTGGAATTCTGGGATATCCTGCTTTTCCCAATCCAATAGCCGGAGCTTGGCTGACGCCCTGTGGTAGGATAGTTTAAATCCCTTCCCAAGTTCTTTTTAATAAATATTTGTCTTATTACCCTGGATAGTCTCATTAGACATATGCACATTCTGCTCAGTTCCTGGCCACAGGGACATCCTTTGGCAGTGAGTTCTAGAGGCTAACTGCATCCTGGATGAAAAATGTGTTTCCTTTCTCAGTTTTAAATGTGCTACATTTCAACAGACTGGAACGCCCCCTGTTTTCCAGTTAGGAGAAAAGGGGAACAGCACTGCCCACTCTGTCTTTTCGATCCCACTCATTATCTCATCCACCTTAAGCACCTCCTCTCTTCCTCATCTCTTCTCTAATGGAAACAGGCCCAAGCTCTTCAGCTTCTCTGCCTGGGGGTTTTCCAGTCCCACAACATTCTTGTTGTCTGGGCTCAAATCCATTGATTTCTGCTATGTCCTAGCTGAGACGGGGCAGTGGGACGAGATGCTAGAAGGGAGTGCAGCATCCCAGAGAAAGGCTTTTTCATCCTTGTGGGTCCCAATTTTTTATTTGTTTATTTACTTCTGCTGCCCCTGGAGCACTGAGTTTCATTTGTGATTCGGTTGTTCATTCTCCTGCTGGCTCAGCCCCTGGGAGCTGTCACCATCTTAACAAATTTAAATTATCTTGTGACTAACAATCTGGGGATCATCCAGGCCACCGAAGGGTCTGTCACCACAGTCCTATACCCTGGGTGCCATGCTGCTATGGCGCAGAGCCCACTCTCCAGTAGCCAGCCCAAAAGCATGAAGGTCTCACACTGGCTTCCACCAGCCCCTCTTCCAGTCCTGCTTATCTCCAAATTCATCTCCCCCAGTTCTTAACTATCAGACACGGAAACTTCCCTCTGGTTCATCACTCCCTCAAAGGTGTGAAAACAGTCCCCAGTTCACTTTGGGATATGCACGGCACACCGCACTATCTGGACAACAGAGACCTGACTGGGCTAACAATTGACAAAGCTGATTTAATAGAGCCGAACTAGTAAGGAAAGACAAACACCCACTAATTACACAGAAAATAAATAAGACAACTTTAGGCTTTACACTTCTATATTAGCTAAATTTCCTTTTCTAATACATGTTTCCTATTGACTCTGAACAGTTTTGCAGCATGCCCTCTGTTTTAGATGGGAATGCAGTGTTTCATGGACAGCTGAAATGCTGGTCCTCCATTTCTGATGCCCTGCTCCTCAAACCCTTCTCTTTCCCTGGTTCGTAGCTTTTGTTCTCTCTCAGACAATTGATTCACTCCTCTCTTAGTTTTCCAAGACGAGGGCTTTCTTTTCATTTGCAGGTTTTCGGTGTTTTCTCATTAATTCTAATTTTCCACTATTGTCTTTTCCTGGCTGGGCAGTGGATGGGTGTGTGAAGTTAGTTTCATGTAAACAGCTGACTTGTAGGCAGCCCCTGAGGTATACCTGAAATCATGGTGCTGGTCATGGCCATACTATTCCACATAAAAACATAGATTCATCACCCCCGTCTGTACGTGCACTTCTAGCTAGCTCAGAATGACCATCAAGTTCAGAACATTACAAGCTTTCATAAAAGACCTTAGGTAACATACACAGCAGCATTGTATACAACCACTTGCTTCTGTTGCTTACTGCTTGGGATTCAGACCCCCCGTCCTCCTCTGGGATTGCCTGGACCCTGTTTGTCATTGTCATCTGCAGCTGTTTGCACCTCCTTACTTACATCCCCATTTCTAATCACTAAACACCACATTAAATTCCAGCCCCAGTACAGAGCCTTTTCCTGCAATGGAAACGGACCATCTACTCCACTGCATTTCTGTCTGTCGGGCAGTTTCTGATCCATAGCAGAACTTTGCCTCTCATCTCTTCACCGCTTTATTTCCATAACACCCTTTCATGAAAGTCTAAATCAGCTCTGCTGAGTAGTTCTTCTTTATCTATTATTTATATTACCCATTACCTGTAGTGACCAGAGGCCTCAGCTGAAACCTGGGCCCTGTTGTCCTGGGCACTTTACAGGCAACAGTGAGAGAAAAGTCCCTCCCTCAAAGCCATCACTGGCATATCCAAAGAGTTCTGGTGAACTTGTACGGTACCATTTTCCTTTGCAGAATCCTGGCTGGTTGGACTCTATTCTACCACAATCTTCGAGGTTTATTATTCTATTAACTGTCATTTCAGTCAGTTTACCAAGTCCAATGATCTGTAATTCCCTGATCCCCTCTAGTACCATTTTTGAAACAGATGCAATATTTGCTACCTCCAGTCTAACAGCTTTTTTGGATCCGGCTCAGATGGTGCATTCTGATGTTCCTTCAGGCCTCCTGTATGCAGCACCGGTGCCTGAGAAGAGCTTGTTTCTTGTCATTTATCATTTGTTCGTGTGTTATTTTTTTAAGAACAGTCTTTCCCAATGCCTGCCCCTCGTTACCAGGAAAGACAACTTATCTCTCCAGCACCCTTTGTGGGGAAAGGCCAATTCTGGAAATCATTCTCAGCAGTGTCCTGATCTGTAATTGCTCCCACTGTCCCGGGTGATTCAGCCAACCCACCAGTTATTTGCTGTCTTCTTCCTGTGGACAGACTTAGAGAAGTTTGTGTCGGTTTCACACCTTTCCCTGTCTGCTCTCAGAATTCATCTTGCCACAGGAGCAGCAGCCTCTCTGGTTGCTGGCATTTTTAAGAGCAGCAGCACTCTGCAGAAACCCAAGGCCAGCTGAAAGGGCTTATGTACATGCTGAGGTCATGGTGTAGTCCGGAGATTATTCCATAATAATGAAAAAAATCCTAGGAATCATGAATACCTGCCGTTTGCATCAGGGCACCTTCGGAAAGCTGCAGAGTTTGTGCTGCTAATGATGCTAGGGACAGGCTGTGGGGAAAGCCAGGAAATCAGTCTCTTTTCATCTCTAGGAGAAAGTATTTTATGCACAATTTCTGTTGGGAGCAGCAGTTTCCTCAGAGAATAGAAGGGATGTGCTGGAGTTACTTCCTGGAGGTACCATATAGCGGTCCATTGTAACCTGTGCTGACATCATGTGTTCTCATGTGGCTGTCCAGTTTGATCCATGAGGACCAAGATTGTGAACAGACATTTCTTGAGTTCCAAATGAACTCAAATATGAAACTGCAAAACTACTAACTATAGTATGTAACCTACCACTTAAATCATCCTCTGTACTAGTCTCTGATTGGAGCATAGCTAATCTGATGCTAATTTATTTTGAAAGGCTCCAGAGGTGGTCCTGGCAATTACAGGCCAGAAAGCCCAACTACACTATCAGGCAAATTGGTTGAAAATATAGTAAAGAACAGAATTGTCAGACACACAGATGGACACAATATGTTGGGGAGGCGTCAACATGGCTTTTGCAAAGGGAAATCACACCTCACCAATCTATTAGAATTCTTTAAGGGAGATCAGCAAGCCTGTAGACAAAGATGATCCAGTTGATATAATGTACTTGGAGTTTCAGAAAGCTTTTGATGAGGTCCCTCACCAAAGGCTCTTAAGCAAAGTAAGCTGTCAAGGGATAAGAGGAAAGGTCCTCTCCTGGATCAGAAACTGATTAAAAGATAGACAACAGAGTCTTGTGGCACTTTTAAAGACTAACAGATTTATTAATCGCATGAGCTTTCGTGGGAGAAAATCCCACTTCGTCAGACACTTTGAAGATAGGAAAGTTACAGAGTGGGAGGAAATTAAATGCAGGGGAGTGTATGACATAGCATCAAGTCAGGCTGTAACAGCAAATCAAAGTAGGTGTTAGGATTCAAAACACTGGGGAACAGCACATAGAGGAGGGGGGAGGTCAATTCACTTGATGTAATGGGAGAAAAATCCATAGTCCCTGTTCAACCCCAAGGCAACTGAGTCAAATTTGCATATAAGTTCGAGCTCTGCAGACTCTCTCTGAAGCTGTGATTTGTTATTCATCTGTGTCAACACAGCTATTAACAAGTCGTTAAGGGAGTGAGCAGGGAGGTTGAAGTGTTCCCCTACAGGTTTTGCAGTATTGCAATTTCTGATGTCAGATTTGTGTCCATTGATTCTTTGGCGCAGAGACTGTCCTGTCTGTCCAATATATAAGGCAGAGGGGCATTTCCGGCACATGATGGCATAAATCACATTGGTGGATGAGCAGGTGAACGAACCCTTGATGGAGTAGGTGGCATGATTAGGCCCTGTGATGGTGTCATCAGTGTAGATATGAGGGCAAAGTTGGCAGCGTGGTCTGCTGCAGGGCTGTGTTCCTGCTTTAGTGTTTCTGCTCTGTGATCTGTAGTTGCTGGTAAGTATCCTTTTAAGATTAGGGGGCTGTCTGAAAGCAAGGAGAGGTCTGTCTCCCAAGGCTTGAGAGGGTGAGGGATCATCTTGTAAAATAGGCTGTAGATTTTTGATGATGTGTTGAAGAGGTCTGGCTTGGGGGTTGTAGGTGACGACCAGTGGCGTTCTGTTTTCTCCCACGAAAGCTCATGCGATTAATAAATCTGTTAGTCTTTAAAAGTGCCACAAGACTCTGTTGTCTTTCTAGAATAGACTAACACGGCTACCCCTTTGGAATTTGATTAAAAGATAGTAAACAAAGGGTAAGTATTTATGGTCAGTTTTCACAGCAGAGAAAGGTCAATAATGGAGTACCCTAGAATCTGGGACCAGTGCTGTCCAACATATTCTTAATGGTCTGGAAAAAGGGGTAAACAGTGAGGCTGCAAAGTTTGCAGATGACACTAAATTACTCAAGATAGTTTAGTCCAAAGCAGACTGCAAAGAGTTGTAAGGAATCTCACAATACTGAGTGATGGGGCAACAAAATGGTAGATGAAATTCAATGTTGATAAGTGAAAACTGATGGACATTGGAAAACATTATCCTAATTGTACAAATAATTGGGTCTGAATTAGCTGTGTTCATCAAGAAAGAGACCTTGGAGACTGTGGATGGTTCTCTTAACACACCAGCTCAATGTGCAGTAGCAGTCTAAAAAGCTAAGAGATGTTAGGAAACATGAAGAAAAAGGAGAGATATTTTCTCTCTGATTATCCTAATGACACCGTATAAATCCTTGGCACACCAACACCTTGAATGCTGCATACATTTCTGGTCACCTGTCTCAAAAGAGATATATTAGAATTGGGAAAAGTACAGAGAAGGGCAACAAAAACGATGAGGGGTATGGAACATGATCTGTAAGAGGAGAGATTGAAAAACGGAGACTGTTCAATTTAGGAAAGAGATGTCTAACTGGGGGTATGACAGATCTATAAAAACATGAATGAATGGTATGAAGAAAATGAATAGGGAAGTGTCATTTACCACTTCACACAATACATGAACTGGGATCACTCAATTAAATTAATAGGTGGCAGGTTTAAAATAAAATACTTTTTCCATACAATACACAGTCAACCTGTGGAACTCATCGCCAGTAGAACCGGGCGAAAAACCAATGACGAAGTTCATGGAGGGCAGGTCTATCAATGGCTATTAGACAAGATGATCAGGGATCAGACCCCATGCTCTAGGTGTCTCCACACCTGACAGCCAGAAGCTGAGACTGGACAGCCGAGGTTGGACTGTTAGATAAATTGCTCTGTTCGTTGCCTCAGAGATACCTGGCATTGGCCACTGTGGGCAGACAGGATGCTGGGCTAAACGGACCCTTGGTTTGACCCAGGCGGAGGTTGTGATGAATGTGCAGGCTCCTTCTGAAGACTTGGCATCATGGTTCGCCCTTTTTTCAATCTTTTGGTTTGTGCCTCACTCCAAGCATTTACAGCCTTTGCCAATAGTTGCTCTCCATTCAGAGCTGTCGTTGGCTGTGTGAGCAAAGTTACCAGAGAGTCTGCTAAGGGTCTCTTTAAAGTATTTTTATTGACCAGCCCTCCTGTGCTTTCAGAGGCTATGTCTACACTGGGGAATTCAGGTCGACTTTAATAAGTCGACTTTAAGTCGACCTTCTTAAATCGACTTAGAGAGTCCACACAGGACTCCTAAGTCGACTTAAGGTGGGCCATACTAAGTCGACTTAGAGAGTCTACACTAGACTCTCTAAGTTGACTAGTTAGGTCCAGGGGGAGATGAGGCTTTCCCCAGGCAACAATCCCCGGAGTGGTCTGGGGGAGAAGAGAGTGTGGAGCTCCCTTCTGCTCCAGACCACTTGGCTCCCTTCTGCTCGGGACTTCTTAGGTCCTGGGCAGAAGGGAACCCTCCTAGCTGGGGCCCTGCGGTCCTGGCCAGGAGGGACTGCGGGGCTCCCTTCTGGCCGGGACTTGAATGGTCCTGGCCAGAAGGAAGCGGCGGCTCCCTTTTTGCCGGGATCCGCGCTTGGGTCCTGGCTAGGAGGGAGCTCCATGCTCCCTCCTAGCCGGGACCGCGCTCAGGCTTCCCAGGAGCTGGAGCACGCTGTGCCGGCCATTGCCGGCACTCTGGCTGTTTGGGAAGGCCCAGGGGTTTAAGTCGACTTAATTTAAAAGTGTAGATGCACCCAGTTTCAGCTCACCATAGAAAACACTTTTCAGGAGTCTATCGTCATCCCTTCTGCTAACCCAATCTCTCCATCACAGCTCAGTTTAAGTGGACAGGTGACTATTTTTGCACCTTCAAGGATGTTGATGTTTTAGATAGTCCTGCCAGTGGACCTTTGGAACAGACCAGAGACACAACAAGTGAAATTCTTCCAAGTTGCTTATTGTGTCTGCAGTAAATGTTCCATATTTCACACCCAGGGAAAAGGATATGATTGCTGCTGTTTTGTTGACTGGTGTGCATCTTACGTACCCTATGGTGAAGTCTTTCGAAGGCCTGGCCTGTCTTTCATATTCTATGATATTTCTTGATTCAGGGAATTGTCATTTAGACTCAGACTTTAAGGTCAAAAGGAACTATTATGATTGTTTAGGCTGACCTCCTGTACAACGCAGGCCACAGAAGCTCACCCATCCACTCCTGTAATAGACTCTTTCCCTGTGACTGAGTTATTGAAGTCCTCAGTTCATGGTTTAAAGACTTCAAGGTACAGAGAATCCACCAGCAAGTGACCTCTATCCCATGCGACAGAGGAAGGCAAGAAACCCCCAGGGTTTCTGCCAATCTAGCCTGGAGGAAAATTCCTTTCCATCCTCAGATATGGTGATCAGCTAAACACTGAGCATGTGGGCAAGACTCACCAGCCAGACCCACAGAAAGAATTGTCCATAGTAACTCAGAACCCCCCTCTCTTAAACATGGGGGACCAGAACTTCACCCAATATTCCAGATGAGGCCTCACCAGTGCCTTGTACAGCGGCACTAACACCTCCCTATCTCTACTGGAAATACCTTGCCTGATGCACCCTAGGACCGCATTCACTACCGTCCTTGGGGGTGGGGAGGGCAAATGGGGCGACCACCCTGGATTCTGTGGGCCCCACACCGCTGTCCCCCCACTGCTGTGCTGCCCTCCCACAAAGTGGAAGGCAAGGGGCGGGTCAGGTGTGCAGCGCCCGGCCTCTGGGATGGCCCGCCCCGCTTCCCCCAGCATGGGGGGCCAGGGGTCCCCCACAGGCTGATTGGAACTAAGCCCCACCTGCCCTCAGGACAGCCCTGACCACATTAGCTTTTTTCACAGCTACAACACAGTGGCAGCTTATATCCGTCCTAGGTCAATCAATACGCCTGGATTCTTCTCCTTCTCTGTCACTTCCAACTGATGTGCCCCAGTTTATAGCAAACATTTTGTTATTAGTCCCTAAATGCATGACCTTGCATTTTCCACTATTAAATTTCATCCTATTCCTATTACTCCAGTTTAAAATTCATGTAGATCTTCTTGTGTAATATCCTGGTCCTGCTCTGTGTTATCAATACCTCCCACTTCAGATAGTACTGCCAAAATATGTCAAGTGGTTGATGCTGTTTAGTTCTGTAGCACCAGTGGTGAGTTTGGGTCGGAGATAATGGTTCATAATTCCCCTCTATTCGACACTGGTGAGGCCACATCTGGAGTACTGTGTCCAGTTTTGGGCTCCCCACTACAGAAAGGATGTGGACAAATTAGAAAGAGTCCAGCGGAGGGCAACAAAAATGATTAGGGGCTGGGGAACATGACTTATGAGGAGAGACTGAAGGAACTAGGCTTATTTAGTCTACAGAAGAGAAGACTGAGGGGGGATTTGATAGCAACCTTCAACTACTTGAAGGGGTGCTCCAAAGAGGAGGGAGCTAGGCTGTTCTCGTGGGTAACAGAGGACAGAACAAGGAGCAATGGTTTCAAATTACAGCTGGGGAGGTCAAGGTTGGATATTAGGAAAAGCTTTCTCACTAGGAGGGTGGTGAAGCATTGGAATGGGTTACCTAGGGAGGTGATAGAATCTCCATCTTTGGAGGTTTTTAAGGCCCGGTTAGACAAATCACCCTGGCTGGGGTGATTTAGTGGGAGTGGTCCTGATTTTTAACAGGGGGTTGGACTAGATGACCTCGTGAGGTCCCTTCCAACCCTATTGTTCTATGATTCTATGCAGCTGGTTGGAAGAGGACTTCAGTTTTTTCCAGGCTGATGGTAAGCTTAGTTGCTTCTGAGAACCTGTCAAGCATAAGCTGTAGGTCACTTTCACTATGATTAAGTAGACCACAGTCATCTTCAAAAAGGGCTTCACACATGAGTTCCTCAAGATCCCTGTCTTTGCAGTAGGCCTTTGGCGACTGAACAGTTTTCCATCAATCCTAGACCTCCTACTCACTATTTTTCTGCTAGGTCCAGCTTGCACAGCTCTTTCCTGGCTCTGAGGCTGGAGGTGGTCTCAGGCAGGTTCCCCGAGTCTTTAGGCACCTTTGGGGAGTTTGACTGCCCTTCATATTCCATGAGGCAGACTTTTAACCCACCCAGGCTTTTTCTTGCAGACAATGAACAGCACTCTGCACACAGCCCTTCTAATTGCTTTCTGGTAGACTTAGCACATCCTGCCTTTTCTGTTGCTCTATTCTCCTCCCTGAAATAAACAGAAAATAACAAACTGTAACCTTTTCTTTTCTTTTCTCATTTAGTCTCTCAATAACTGGTTTATAAGTGCTAGGAGCATGATCTTGGGTTAGCTAATAGATGGGATACAGGTCCCACTGACTATGCCCCTGCAACAGTTTTTGGGGTACCTGGGACTGAAAGTTACCCTGTTACTCCTACCTACAGCATGAGGGAGTCTTACCTCTGCCTGACGAGGGGTCAGCTCCCTCACTCCACCAGCCTGTCTGTCACGCAGGCACAGTCCTCTGTTAGTCTTTGAAAGTGCCACAGGACTCTGTTGTTGTCCTATGCTTGACCTCACTTCTTCTGCAGGTTAACAATAACAGGGGACCCTTTCCAAGGAGTATTGGAGTCACAGATTACCAGAACTTACTACATTCAGCTGTGTTCTCTTTATTTGTGTATGGTGCAACTGCTATTACATCTCTGAAGTCCTGAGGAATTTCCTTAGCTTCCCAGATAGCCTTTATGATTTCATGAAGGTAGTTGAGAGTTTGGGTGCCTGAAAGTTTAAAGATTTCAGCTGGTATTGTTTGATTTACCTGACTTCATTGTTTAATAGCTTTTTTCACTTCCTCAGTGGTAGGTGATTGGGCAGTTTCTTCATATATAGTCACAAAGGAGTTGTAGCTCACACTGGTTGTACCAGCCCAGGATTTTCCCCATGTAAATCTGATAAGAATGAGTTTTATTTGATCATATCAAATGAAAGATGCATAAAGATTTACCCAACTTCATTAGCATAACTGGGGTTTTTTTCTGTGAGATTTATTTTTTCTGATATCATTTTGTGGCCCACCAGCCTGAGTTGATGACAGAAATGGCCCCCCACGGCTAAATGACTTTGACACCCCAGCTCTAGCCCCTGTGGATTGATAGGAGAGGGATGGTTGAATAACCCAGCAAAGTGCTTCATCCCTCCTTCAGAGAGTCCTCTCTTGTTGACCTCTGTGAGACAAGAGGCACACACCCTCACAGAACTGCACAAATGACGTTCCTTAGAGGGCCAGAGACTTGGCTCCCAGAAACATTTCAGTAACATTTATTTGCTGCGGCATTAAAAGACTTGTTATTGAAATGTCTACGTTTCCTTGTGACTCATTTTAACCCTCTTCCAACAAACTCCAGATCATTAGCCAGTAGAGGCAAGAAGGGAACCATGGCCTCTGCTCGGCATGAATTCCAGCCAGCACCACTGCTCAAACTCTGGAGTATTTGGGGACCTTCATGTTGTGACCTGTGCATTGGACCCAGGTCTTTCTGGACTTGGCAAGCCCCCGAGTTCATTATTAGAGGAGAAGATCAAAGCCTCTATTAGGACAAGATAGGGTGGGGCCTGAGGTCTCCTTAACCTGGTTTTGGGCCTGGCACAACATGGAGACATGGCTTGTCCTACTGGTCTGTGATTTCCTTGGAGAAAGTCCAGAGAAGAGCGACACGAATGATTTAAGGTCTGGAACACTTGACTGAGGAGGGAAGACTGGAAGAGCTGGGTCTGTTTAGTCTGGAAAAGAGGAGACTGAGAGGGGACATGAATACAGTTCTCAAGTACCTAAAAGGTTGTTACAAGGAGGAGGGAGAAAAATTGTTCTCCTTAACCGCCGACGAAGGGACAAGAAGCAAAGGGCTTAAATTACAGCAAGGGAGGTTTAGGTTGGACATTAGGACAAAATTCCCAGCTGCCAGGGTGATTAACCACTGGAATAAGTTGCCTGGGCAGGTTGTGGAGTCTCCATCACTGGAAGTTTTTAAGAGCAGGTCAGACAGACACCTGTCGGGGGTGGTTTAAGAGGGTACTCGGTCCCAGGGCTGTCCCTAGGGGGGAAGCGGGGCCCAAGGCCAATCTGCCGAGGTGGGGCCCTGCCCCCCCATACTGGCGGGGACTGCGGCAGGCCAGCCCGCTCTGCCCCCCCATTGACCCCAGTTACCCCCCGGGGAGCCAGCCCTGGAAGCCGCAGCTGGGAGCTGCGGCTGCGGGGGGCAGGGAGCCACGGCTGCGGGGGGTGGGGAGCTGGAGCTGTGGCCCCGGGCCAGGAAGCTGAGGCTGCCCCCGGCTTCTGCCTCCCCAGCTGCAGCCGGGACCCCAGGCTGCTGCGGCTGGTGCCCCAACCGGGGAACCGAGGCCCCCCCCGCTGGCAGCTGACCCCAGTTGAGGCCACGGCCAGGGATCCTTCCTGGCCTCATGTGGCCCTGGCCAGGGGTGTTGGGCAGGCTGCCCCTCCCCTGGGCCTGCGTGCTCCGCCCTGGGGGTGGGGAGGAGGGCTGGCCCAGGGGTCACAAGCAATGTTCCCTCTAAGGTTTGGCGGCTTGTGTGCAAAATTTTCAAGCCGTGTGCAAAACTTTTTCTGAATAAAATTTTTGTGCAAACTTACATGACAGAAATTATAGGCATTAATTGAAGTTAAAGTAATTGTAAATAGAATTAATTAATTGTGTTTAATTGAATTTGAATGAATTTTGAATTGAAATTTAAGTTTTAGAAAGGTTTTTATTTAAAATTAATTTTTTAAAGTTTTTTTTAAAAAAGGAAGGAAAAAAGAAGGGAGGAAGGAAGGAAGAGAGAAAAAGAGAGAAGAAAGAAAGAGAGAGAGAAAAAGGAAGGAAGAGAAAAAGAAAGAGAAGGAAAGAAGAGGAAAGAAGGAAGAGGAAGGAAAGAAGAGAATGAAAGAAAAAAGAAGGAAAGAAAAGGGAAGACAAAGAAGGAAAAAAGAGAAAGGAAGAGAAAGAGGAAGAAAGAAAAAAGAAGGAAGGCAAAGAAGAGAAAGAAGGAAAGAAAAAGGAAAGCAAAGGAGAGAAAGAAGGAAAGAAAAGGGGAGAAAGAAAAAAGAGAGAAGGAAGGGAGAGAAAGAAGTAAGGAAGAGAAAGGGAGAGAAAGAAGGAAGAAAGAAAGAAAGAAAGAAAGAAAGAAAGAAAGAAAGAAAGAAAGAAGAGGAAACAGGAAGAGAAAGAAGGAGGAAGGAAGAGGAAA
>ML685770.1:28215918-28252139 GCA_007922175.1 Pelusios castaneus
AAGAAGGAGGAAGGAAGAGGAAAGAAAGAAAGAAAAAAGAAGGAAGAGAAGAAAAAAGAAGGAAAGAAGAGAAAGAAAAAAAGGAAAGAAAAAGGAAGACAAATAAGGAAAAGAGAAAGAAAGAAGCAAGCCAAGGCCGCCGGTGGGGAAGGACCCTACCGCGGCCCTGGGAAGCCGCCGGTGGGGTGGAGCAGACCCCAGCCCCGGAGGCTGATCCCGGCCCGGTGCTGGGAGGCCGAGGCCATGGATTAACCCAGCCCCGGCCCAGGGAAGGAGGCGAACGGCGGGTGGGAGCCCGGGAGCCCGCCGCGGCCGCAGCCACCCCTCTGGCCCACCCTGGGGGCGGGGAGGGCCAGCCCAGAGGCCGGGCGCGGGCCAGGTCTGCCGCGGCAAAGCCACGGCCCCGGGGGTTGGAGGGGGCAGCGGGGGCTGCCGGGCTGCGCGGGGGTCCCTGACTTCTGCGTGGGGGGTGCAACGGCCGCTGCGCGCCCACGCGCCCGCGCAGCTTAGAGGGAACACTGGTCACAAGGCAGCGGGGTGCAGGGGGAAGCACGGCTGTTGGGGGCCCACGTAGCTGCGGGGCCCGGGGCAATCGCCCTGTTCGGCCCCCCAAGGACGGCCCTGCTTGGTCCTGCTAGGAGTTCAGGGACTGGACTCGATGACCTCTCATGGTCCCTTCCAGTTTTATGGTTCTGTGATTTCTGCTGGCAATGAAGATCACACATCCTGGTTGATTCCTTTAGACCAGAGTTTTTCAACCTTTTTGATCCCAAGGACTGGCTCCTATACTGTGTCAGGGAGATCTCGGGGACCAGTGGTCGTTGAGGAACACTGCTTTAGACCAGGAGCTTTTGCTGGCGTGCCTGCAGGCCTGGCAGCGGGATAGAGAGGAGCGTGAGGGCTCACGTGCTGGGTGCCAGAGGGTCACCTACATGCTGTACAGGAAGACAGTTCACCTGGGAAGAACCGGAGATGGTATGGGCTGTGGTGCTGTACACATGCAGACGGCACTCAGTTCTCCAGCTCCATGGCTTCGGATGATGATTGTGCTGTTGATTTACCTGGCTAAGTGCAAGTCTGAATGAGGCTGAGGGGAAGTTGGTGGGCTTGAAACAATATTGGCACCCATCTTTCATTACTGAGGGTCTCGTCCTCAGAGCTGATGGGGTCCGTACACAAGCCAGATTTCCATACAGTATCAGTGGTCAATCAGGTTCTTTCCATTTCCAGTTGACAAGAGAGTCGTGAGCCCTCGGTTAGTGTAACCTAGGCCCAGATACTGTTTTGGGGACTTCACCCTGGCCTAGATAATTCAGTTGCTGCAGGAGGCAGCTGGCGTAGTACTTAGCATGCCTTCTTCTATGAAGTACCTTACGTTAGGGCTGAAGAGGCCTCACTGGCTTCCAGTTCACACTGCTGTGTACATCTAATAAACCCTGTATTGTTCAGGCTCTGAATGCCTTCGATCCTGGAAAGTGTAGGTGTCTTTTAGCCTAGCTGCCCGTCTCCATTTTAGAGACCCCCGGAGGCAGGAGTGTGGAGTGATCTGAGTGGGGATGCTTTGACAGTGGGAACTTAATTCACACTCTAGGTCCAACCAAGTCCAAGTCTGTTGGCCTCTAGGCCTCTTCCTCCATGGCTTTTGGAGAATGGCTGAGCGAAGGGGGCTAGATTTAGTGTGCCTTTTGGGTCACAGTGATTTTATTCTGTCTGTTTTTAGATTGAGGTGTGCACGCACACAGAGCTCTGGAGAGAAATAAAATAAATGTCAATGTGTGTCTATGGGGTAGAAGATAAAAGTAGGCCATGAAAAGCGTAGTCTCCTCAGACTCCAGGATGGGAAAGTAATGTCTATTCTGGCCTCCAGATGCAGTCTTCTGGCCCGTTACAAACTGTGCGTGGTGTTCTCAGTAAAAACCCATCAGCTCTGCACCCTCCCAGTCCTGGCAGCTGCGTCTCTGTTTTGGAATCAGTCTGACATTTTGCACACATGCGGTATATTCAAACATTCCAAATTAGCTAAATGCATCTTCGACAACAGGGATTTTTGGCTTCTCAGTAAGAACTCCCTCGGTTTAGTCTGCTAAAACCCTGCTTCATTGCTGTGACCCGAGTCATATAATTAAATTCCCTCCAATTAATTTGTTTTGCTAGGATAAGAAAAGCCCTTGAGATGTGTATCTCATTTCCATAAGGCCACTGACAGCTAAAGAGTCCAAGATTTCAGGGCCGCCAAAGGAGAACGCAGGCACGAGCACAAGACACTTCTCACCTAGAAATGGACTTTTTAAAACAAGAATAAATTTGAAATAGATTCCTGAAGTCTGGAAAGGGACAAACAGATCGTGACACCAAGAAACCCAGAGAACCCTATGTCTAGGATTTCTCAATGATTGGTGGTAAACTCTGGCATAAAAGCCCTGGCTGGCAGCTAGGAAGCCAAGCTGGTTGCTGGTTCTGCCAAGGTGGATTCAGGAAGCAAAGCCCAGGTAAGAGCTGGGTATGTAGGAGAGTCTCACTGCTGAGAAAGGGGGAAATGAGGAATCACTATCCGCAGAGAGTTGATCTAAACAACAAACAGGGTTGGACGTCCCAGACAAATGACTCATGGCAAAGCTCAGGAGTAGGCAGGAAACTGGAATGCACAGCTCAAAGATGGAGTTGTTGGGTCATGGGCAGAAATGGATTTTTTTCAACTGGGTCCCAAGTAAAAAAGTTTGAAACCCACTGATGTAGAAGACTTGGCAGCAGTGGGGAAATGCAGATAAATGGAGATCCAATGTAAAATAATGACTTAGGGAACAAGGACTCAGTCCAGAGAACGTAGACTAACCAGAGCAACCACAGAGCATCCGGGTCTGGAGATGTTCCCAAGATAATGATGCGGAAGCAGCAAACCTGCCAGCCTGGAGACCTGTCTATTGGGAGTAAAAGGCAAATGAAACACTAGGGTATAGAGCATTAAGGCAGAATCCCAAACAAGAGATGTTGTTGTTAGTCCCGATCTGCGAGTGCTGGGTACCATCTGACTGGAAGGACATTGCTGCCCTAGGGAGATCCTGGATCTGAAGAAAAGATGTGTCAAATTTCTTCTGCTTGGAACAGAGGACGCTCGTGCTGATGTCACTGGGGCCTTGAGAGCTGGGAAAAATTCATTAAAAAAGACATGGTGGTAAGGACGCTAGGGATAAGGAGGAGATTGGTTAGGAAACAGTGGAAAAAGGTGCTGGAGAAGGCTGATGCAGTCCAGAGCACAGAGAAGTTCTGGAGGGGTCAAGATAAACCAAAGAGGAGCAGTCTTTTATTTTCAATATTGCAATACCAGCCCTAAAAAATCATGAATAAACCCTGAAAGCTCATAAGATTTGCTTAAATGTCATGAAATTTCTAAAATATAACAGCAGTTGGGGTTGCTTTATTTGCATTCTAGTTTCTGAGCCACATGGGATCATGGTTCCCAGCTTTGCTCAACAGCCATGAGAGCAAGAAATGCATTTTGTAAATAAACCCAAGATTTTCATATAAGCACAGGACTCCAAAAGCTGGGGCTTTAAGAAAACATCAAACATGGTGAGGCTGATGATAAGATCATGAGAATTGGTAACAGAGAGATGTGTCCTTGCCTGGGCAGACAAATTTAAGTACATCCCAACCCAGTCAAACCCAGCCTGACTGGCCTTGGTCAGAAGGCAGATGGGAGCTAAATAGCAATAGTATTGTAGTTGCCCAGTGCCTGCATCTGTGTTTGCCTTGGTGGAGAAGAGGTGCTGTACTCTGCTCTAGAGCATGCTCAGGGCACCTGTTAGCACTTCAGAAGCACATAGCTGGTGTCTCAATGTGCCAGTCTGCATTTGAGAAAGGTTAGGTTTGCAGTGGCAGCTGGCTGAGCTATCTTTCGAGGGCTCCTTGCCTCTCCAGAGGGCTCTCACAGGTACAAGATTCAGCCTGTGCAGCAGACCATGGACCGGGCAGCTGACCACAGGGGTGCTGTAAATCAGTTGCTCCCCAGGCAAGAAGGGAGCTGCCAATGCTCCGCTGACAGGAGATCCCCTAGGTTCCTCTGTCAGCGGAAAGCAGGAAAGGCAGCTGCCGTGCTCCAGCTGACGGATCCCTGAGGTTCCCCTGTCAGTGGAGCATGTGGAAGGCAGCTGCCGCGCTCCAGCAGACACTGTCCCCTCGGGGATCCCCCATCAGTGGGGCACTGGCGGCTCTCTCCTTGCCTGGACCCGCGGGTCCGGGAAGAAGAGAGCGGGATGCCCGGCAAGAAGGGAGCCTGTGTTCCCTTCTCCCCAACTTGCATGGGGGTCCCGGCAAGAAGGGAGGCCTGATTCCCACCCACGGCTCCCTTCTGCCAGGAAGCAACAGGTCCCCACGAGAAAGGAGCCGCTGGTCCGGCAAGAAAGGACCCACGGGTCCTTTCTGCCGGAACTACGGCTCCCTAGAAGGGAGCCGCCTCTATGTCCACACACAAAAAGTTAAGTCGACCTTGTTAAGTCAGCTTAACAGAGTTGATTTCACTTTAAGTGTAGACATAGCCATGGATTTTTATGGCCAGAGGGTGCTTGGGGTTATCTAGGCTGACCTTCACCATAACACTGGCCAGGGGACTGTCCTGAATGAATGTCTGCGTCAAGTCCAATAGCTGTGCTTGAACTATGGTATATCTTTTAGGGAATAATAATCCAATCTTCATTTGAAAATTGCCAGCGATGGAGAATCCACCAAACCCCTGGGTGAGTTAGCCCAATAGTTCATTACTCTTTTTTCTTTAAGTGCCTTATATCAAGTCTGACTGTATCTAGCTTCAACTTCCCGCTGTTGGATCTTGTTATATTCTTGCCTGCCATATTGAAGAACCTGCGCTTATCAAACTTCTCTTCTCTCTCTCTCCTCCTCCCCCACTAACCTACCTTTTCCCTTCTGGCTCCTGTATCCCTTTTTCCTGTCCAGCACTCTGCCTGGTGCTGGGCTGCATGATATTTCCAGATGGCTGGGATGCAGAGACCGTCAGGGA
Organism: Pelusios castaneus; assembly: GCA_007922175.1. Taxonomy (NCBI): domain Eukaryota; kingdom Metazoa; phylum Chordata; order Testudines; family Pelomedusidae; genus Pelusios; species Pelusios castaneus. The sequence goes on from ML685770.1 coordinate 28,220,933, forward strand.
CATGTGTGGGGAAAAGACAGGGAAGTACTCGTTGGGAGATTGTTCTGTGCGCTGGGCCTACATCCTTGCCATCATCGGCATCCTTAATGCCCTCATCCTCTCCTTCCTGGCCTTTGTCCTGGGCAATCGACAGAATGACCTGCTGCATGAAGAGCTCAAGACAGAGAACAAAGGTAAGAGCTACTCCTGCCCCTAGCCGTAGCCCCATCACCTCAAACCACAGCCGGAGGGTTTCTCCGGACTGAACCACTCCCATTCGAAATGAATCCAAGCAACGGGAGGGCTTAAGAATTCCAGCAGCGCTCTCTCTGGACTGTGTCGTATTTCTGTTGCCCTTCTCATCTAGTCAGCAACTTTTTCACAGCCACGGTGCCACCAGTGCTGAGGCCTGAGAAGAACCTGCTATCCCAGGTTTCTGGGCAGATAAGTGGGTACTTAGTGTACTTAGATTTCCAGAAAGCATTTGACAAGGTCCCTCACCAAAGGCTGTTACGTAAGTTAAGTTGTCATGGGATAAAAGGGAAGGTCCTTTCATGGATTGAGAACTGGTTAAAAGACAGGGAACAAAGGGTAGGAGTAAATGGTAAATTCTCAGATTGGAAAAGGGTAGCTAGTGGTGTTCCCCAAGGGTCGGTCCTAGGACCAGTCCTATTCAATTTATTCATAAATGATCTGGAGAAAGGGGTAAACAGTGAGGTAGCTAAGTTTGCAGACGATACTAAACTACTCAAGATAGTCAAGACCAAAGCAGATTGTGAAGAACTTCAAAAAGATCTCACAAAACTAAGTGATTGGGCATCCAAATGGCAAATGAAATTTAATGTGGATAAGTGTAAAGTAATGCACATTGGAAAAAATAACCCCAACTATACCTATAATATAACGGGGGCTAATTTGGCTACAACGAGTCAAGAAAAAGATCTTGGAGTCATTGTGGATAGTTCTCTGAAGATGTCCGTACAGTGTGCGGAGGCGGTCAAAAAAGCAAACAGGATGTTAGGGATCATTAAAAAGGGGATAGAAAATAAGACTGCAAATGTATTATTGCCCTTATATAAATCCATGGTACGCCCACATCTCGAATACTGTGTACAGATGTGGTCTCCTCATCTCAAAAAAGATATTCTAGCACTAGAAAAGGTTCAGAAAAGGGCAACTAAAATGATTAGGGGTTTGGAGAGTGCCTCGTATGAGGAACGATTGAAAAGGCTGGGCCTCTTCAGCTTGGAAAAGAGGAGACTGAGGGGGGACATGATAGAAGTATATAAAATTATGACTGATGTGGAAAAAGTGGACAAGGAAAAGTTGTTTAAATACTCCCATAATACAAGAACCAGGGGTCACCAAATGAAACTGATAGGTAGCAGGTTCAAAACAAATAAAAGGAAGTTCTTCTTCACACAACGCACAGTCAACTTGTGGAACTCCTTACCTGAGGAGGTTGTGAAGGCTGGGACTATAACAATATTTAAAAGGGAACTGGATAAGTTCATGGTGGCTAAGTCCATAAATGGCTATTAGCCAGAAAGGGGTTAAGAATAGTGTCCCTAGCCTCTGCTTATCGGAGGATGGAGATGGATGGCAGGAGAGTGATCACTTGATCATTGCCTGTTGGGTTCACTCCCTCGGGCACCTGGCACTGGCCACTGTCGGTAGACAGATACTGGGCTAGATGGACCTCTGGTCTGACCCAGTACGGCCTTTCTTATGTTCTTATGTTCTTATGGGTGCCAGGACCCGCCATGTCGGTGGTGCACGGAGTTGCCAAAGCCTGTGATGAGCCCTCCCACACACATGCCCCTGTTCTCTCTCGCTAGACTGCCCACTGTTAGCACTATAAATAGGGTCAAGTGGAAAGGAGAGCAGCAATCCAGGGACTGAGACACCTGATCCATGTTTTACTGACACCAGGTTTTCCTTGCAGCGTTTGTTGAACTGTCAGATTCAGGTGAGACACGACTCTGCTCTAGGCTACAAACTTCCAGCCTGTGTCATGGCCCCAGTTACCCCTAACAGATCCTCCCCAGCCAGTCCTTCTATCTGCTGGGCCCAGCTGCAGGGCGGAGTTAGGTCTGTGGCATTTGGTCAGGCTTGGACACAGGCAGGATCTGTGATGAGGATGACGGTCATTGATGGGAAAGGGGTGAGGAATCCCCAATTTGCGGGGGTGAGTGCTGTTTGGCACGCATGTGCTGCTGGTTTGTGTTGTCCTGATATTCTAGCCCCACATGCTGTTCATTATTAAAGCCAGACACATCAACACTACGTACTCTGGAACTAGATCAGGGCAGAGTTAGTGTGAGCTTAAATTAACTGTACTCATGCCTGAAAAATTGGAACTACCCAGCAGGACTGACCTGCACAATGGGCCTGGCTCACTGCAGCAGGTCCCCTGTAGCAGTCTTATTACAGGGATGGGGATGGTCTTGGTCTGAAATAGTCTGCCTCTGACAGAGAAACACAGACCCTGAAATTGCCCCACACTTCTATACTGTACTGGAGAGAAAAACCACCCACCCAGAGATGAGGGCCCATTACTGGAACAAACAACACCAGAGTCCCCTCATGCCTCAGCTGTGGGGAGGGCGTTTGGAGAACTGGATGGGTTACTGGGCGTCAGTGTGTTGCAATCTGTCTGGAGAAAGGGACCACACCAACTAGAGGCCAGATCTCTTTCTCCTTGGCAGGGGCTATGGCTCTACGTGTCTCTGTGGGGTTTTGACAGTTTTACTCAAGGAGCTAAATTCCTTTCCCAGTTACACTGGTGTAAATCCACTGGGAGGAAGGCGGTGGAGCTAGTAGGCCCATGCAACATCTGAGCAAGGCAAGAACATCAGGATGTTGACTAATGAGTCATGAATTTGAATTTGGAGCAGCCCCAGAAAGCCTGGAGATGGCTGCTATGGGAAGCGAAGGCTGTGTGAAACCCAGAGCAAATTCCTAACTCTCTCTTTTTATGTTTTTCACAGATTTTGCTGGCACTGCGGTAAGTTCTCTGTGTTTCAGCTTGGCTCATCAAGCCTGATTCCATCCTGTCCCCCGTATTGTGTGTCCTGGGGGAGGAAGGAGACTGGGGTTGTGCCTGGCTCGCTCCTGTCCCTAGAGCAGTACTCCCAGCCTTAGGTGACCAAAAATCCTGAGTGAGACCCCAAAATGTTGAGATTGGTGCCCAAATTATATTTTTAACCTCGCTTGATGTTTTAAATCCCTTCTGCTCCCTCCTCGTGTGTGTGCAATAATGTCTGGCTGGAAGGACAAGCTTCAATGCACACAGACAGGCCTGCCTCTCCCTGGCTGCACTGGTGGAATTGAGACACCATTCACCCTGAGATGGGAAACAGAGGGTAGCTTCACTCGTTACCGGTTGCCAACCAGACATCGAGCCATTGATTCCTACCCGCTGAGCCCGTCAATCTAGCCAGTTTTCTATCCACCTTATGGTCCACTTGTCCAACCCATACAGGCTGGGGACCGATCAGCTAAGTAGCAGCATTGTAGAAAAGGACGTGGGGGTTAAATTACAGAAGATGGGGATTAATATGAATATAGTAAGGTGGATAAGGAACTGGTTAAAAGGGAGACTACAGCGGGTCATACTGAAGGGTGAACTGTCAAGCTGGAGGGAGGTTACCAGTGGAGTCCCTCAGGGATCTGTCTTGGGACTGATCTTGTTCAACCTTTTTGTTACTACCTTGGCACAAAAAGCGGGAATGTGCTAATAAAGTTTGCGGATTACACCAAGTTGGGAGGGATTGCCGATATGGAGAAGGATCGGGATACCATACAGAAGGATCTGGATGACCTTGTAAACTGGAGTATCAAGAATAGGATGAAATTTAATAATGGGAAGTGCAAGGTCATGCATTTAGGGGCAAACAACAAGCATTTCTCCTACAAGTTGGGGACGCATCAGTTGGAACGGACTGAGGAGGAGAAGAATCTGGGAGTACTGGTTGATCATAGGATGACTATGAGCCGCCAATGTGATGTGGCCGTGAAAAAAGCTAATGCAGTTCTAGGATGTATCAGGAGAGGTATTTCAAGTAGAGACAGGGAGGTGTTAGTGCCGCTGTACAAGGCACTGGTGAGACCCCATCTGGAATATTGTGTGCAGTTCTGGTCCCCCATGGTTAAAAAGGATGAATTCAAATTGGAACAGGTGCAGAGAAGGGCTACAAGGATGGTCTGTGGAGTGGAAAACCTGCCCTACGAGTGGAGACTCAAGAAGCTTGGCTTGTTTAGCTTAACCAAAAGAAGGCTGAGGGGGGATATGATTGTTCTCTATAAATACATCAGAGGAATTAACATCAGGGAGGGAGAGGAATTATTTGAGTACAGCACCAATGTGGACACCAGAACAAATGGTTATAAACTGTCCATGAAGAAATTTAGGCTTGAAATTAGACGCAGGTTTCTAACCATTAGAGGTGTAAAGTTCTGGAATAACCTTCCAAGGGGAGTTGTGGGGTCAAAAACCATAACTGCTTTCAAATCTGAGCTTGATAAATTTATGGCGGGGATGGTATGATTAGCCTATTTTGGAAATGGACTGATATTTGGCTACGTGTGGTGGATTTACAAGTGGCCTAATAAGGGAGCGTACATGGGGTGGGTTCTGAGTTATTACAGAGAATTGTTTCTTGGGTAACTGGCTGTTGAGACTTGCCCATGTGCTCAGGGTTTAACTGATCGCCATATTTGGGGTCGGGAAGGAATTTTTCCCCAGGGCTGATTGGCCTGGGCTCTGGGGGGTTTTCACCTTCCTCATAGACTTTAAGGTCAGAAGGGACCAGTACGATCATCTAGTCTGACCTCCTGCAAAATGCAGGCCTCAAAACCGCACCCACCCACTCCAGCAATAGGCCCCCAACCTATGACTGAGCTATCTACCTCCTTAAATCATGATTTAGGGACTTTCAGATACAGAGAATTTACCGGTAGGTGAACCATGTCCTGTGCTACAGAGGAAGGCGAAACCCCCCCAAATATGGTGATCAGTTAAACCCTGAGCACGTGGGCAAGTCCCTGCTGCTTTGATTGTAATCCCTGACTACTTTGCACCCCTGCTGGGTGCGGACGCTACACGAGCTGGAGGAGCAGAGGCGTCTCTCGGGGCTGTCGGGATTGGGGCCTGGCTGGCATGTGCTGATTCTGTGTTCTCTCCACAGAGGATATAATGCAGACAACATGCAGCAGGGCCTTTCTCTCCCTGCGCCCAGGATCTGATGCGGTCTCGCTTGCTCTCTATCCTGCCTTTTTTCCGCTGCTGATGGTTCTGTAACATTGACTTGATGCCTCAGAATCCGCCACTCTCTCTGGGGCTTCGCCAGCCTTGCCCTGTGTCCATCCCGTATGCCTCTCCCTCCCCCCCCCGCTCGTGAATTGTCGCCGGAGAGAGTTTGATGCCAAATCCCCCCTGAACTTGCTTCAAGATGAGCACCAAACTGCAGTTTTGCTTCAAGGACAAGACAGCGTTTTTAACGGATTTCTACATTCCGGGGACTTTCCATGCTCTTTCCGGAGAATGCTTCCAGCTGAATTTCCTCCATGTAATTTCCTTATGGAGCTGACGCAGGCAATGGTGTATCTGGAACACCCCTGCAACTGCAACCACAGCAGACTTGGCCAGGAACCGCCCCCCCCCATCCTGTTTTGTACAGCTCAGCCCGCTGCTGTTGGGGGAACCCAGCGCCTGAGGCTAGACCGTGTGAAACTTTTCTGTGTAAATGACTCTTCTGGGAACAGGGTAGCGTGACGCCGAGGCCCCTGCGGAGTCCGGCCACCATGACTGTGTACTTTACCTCCATCGTGCATGGCGGCCAGGGAGGCGTTGCAGCCTGAAGTGCGCGTGCATGCACACACCCAGACACACACACGCACCCCCCCCCCCCCAGCGTGTGGAGCCAGCCCCTCCTGCTCCCACCACTGAGCGTGGGCCCAGCCTGTCGCGTCTGGCACACTAAGCCCCGCGTGTAAACCTCAGCCAGGCCTCTCGTGATGTGGAGCATCTGCACGTGTGACCACACCTGGGGCGGGGTGGGGGGGATGGGGGCTGGGAATCTTTCCTCCCCGCAGCTGGGTCTGGGCCCTCCCTGCTTGGCAGCTGGCTCAGGCTGGTGCCAAACCCAACATATATGGTACTTTAGCTCCACTGCCATACGCAACGCTGCAACTTGGCCCCGCTCTCTCAAGGCCAGCCTGGGAGCAATGGCCCAGACGGAGTGGTCCTGTCCCTCCCAGGCTCCACCTCCAGGCTGCAGAGCCACCTGCATGGTCTGTATCCTTTGGCCAAGGGTCAGGCCAGGAAATCCCCCTGCTCAAAGAGCCAGGACGCCCGTCCATGGCTTGGTTTTTTCAAAGCCTCACTGTGAGGTGCATTGACAAAGGAGTCTGGTTCCTGTTGTGTCACAGACGCGAAAATCCCAAGCAAAGCCAGAGCTGACGGAATGACAGCCACCCTGCCCACAGCACCCTGGACCAGAGTGAAACCTTAGCCACACACTACGCGACCAGCTGGAGCAGCGCGCGAGGCCAGCGCTCGCTCACCTGCGCCCCAACACAGGCCAGGGCTCCTGGCTCTGCTGGCCAGGTCAGTGTGCGGCAGATTTCCTACGTTCCTCACAGGCCAGTGGGCACAGGTGTTACACGGCCCCAGCACCTGAACGCCTGCAGTGCAATACAATTCTCAGCACTCGCGCCGAAAGGAGCTCAGTGCAACGCTGGCATCAACCATGCGCTCGGCTCTGCAGCCACAGCCTGACGGTGCCGTAGGAAGGGAAAAATAGCAAAGTACCTGGCAGTGAGAAGCCAGAAAGCGAGTGTGTGTGTGAGTGTGTGTGTGTGTGTGTGGTTATTCTGAACCGCAGGCAGGCACCAAACATGGATATATAGAAGCTGCAGCAAAAAGAGAAGCGACAAATGCGTTGACGCGGCCAAAGGGGTTTGTCACAGCCCCATAGACGGTCTAGGCTGAATGCGTTCTGAACGCTCAGGCTACAAGGAGAGCTGAGCGTTGGGTGATTAGGAAGCAACAAAGCCTTTGTAAATATGAGAGGACTAAGAGGCAGTTAAGGGACCCCGAGGAGAGACAAACATTCAAAGCCAGTCTTTCCGGCTGGGCTGCAGCCCTGGGAATTAACTGAATTATTTACTGAGCCACTGACAACAGTTTCTGAAAAAAATGACAGGTGACCTTGGGAGGTGCAGCGACCCGCAAATGTAGCCGCGATGTTCCTACTGGGATGACTGCAGGCCTGACCCCTAACCGCTGGCCTGACCCCTAACCGCTGACCTGGCCCCTAACCGCTGACCTGGCCCCTGACCTCTGACCTGGCCCCTAACCGCTGGCCTGCTAAAATAACAGACCAAATATTCAGAACTGTCTAAACGCCCGGACGGCTAGAGTAAGGGTTCTCACGCTCACAGGGACACTGCGTCTCAGCGGCATCCGGCGCCCCCCGTCCCTTAGCTCCCCACTCAGCAGACCATGACGACTACTGCTCGTAGGGAGCCGGATCCAGTACACTACGAGGCGTGGATCTACATGGCTTTTAAAGCCGCCAGCGCGCTGGCAACCAGCCCCTTCTCCATGGCTCAGTGTGGGACCCTGGCCTGACCAGGTTCTGGGGCTGCGAATTCCAGCTCACAGGTGATGGGTTTGGTCCGTGGTGAAGGAAATGCAGTAGCTGTAACATATCTGTATTTTAGTACAATGTTTGATACAGTTTCACAAAACTCTTACTGGAAAATATAATTCAGAGTGGATTGGCTCGAGCCCTGTTCTCTGGCTAAGGAGGGGCACGGCCCAGAAGGGGATTGTGCTGATCTGGGATTAATTACAGCCAGCTTTTTAATTAACCAACAGTGGACTAACTTGGGCGTTGTGGCAAACACGCCCCCCCCCAAGCCAGCGAACATACACAGGGAAATGGGGCAGGTTGAGCAGTCAGACCCAGGCTGTAAGCTGAGCCGCCCGGGGAACTGGACCGGGACGCAACCATTCAGCCCACAATGTTGGAGGAGACTCACGTGGAAACGGCTCTTATACCCTGCACTGGGCAGGTGGGGGTCCCAGAGCCTGGCTCCCAGCTGGGACCGGGCAGCCTCACCCCTCATCGGGGGGGGGGGGCGGCTTGGCCATTCACCACATATGGGGGGGGGCCAGCACCTCCTGCCAAAAAGAAAATCTGAGGAACATCATGACACACTGGGGGGATGGGGCACCTTCAGTGCCTCCTGGCCCCCCCCATCCCCATGACGGGTCAGCCCAGACTGCCAGATGTCCCCACGGGGGGGGGGGGGGCACCGGCCGCGTACAAGGGCGGGCGCCGGGGACTACGCGGCCGCTGTGTCCCCCGCCCTTGTCGCCCCGGGGGGGGGGGGGAGGGGGGGGAATGTGCTGGCTGCAGCCACAGCCTGTCCACACACGGCACCAGCTGAGCCTTCGGACGTCAGGTCCAGCCAGCAGTGACCCCTCACCCTGAGCAGTGGGTTGGGCAAACCGCTTGCTGTAGGGTGGTTAGAGCTCACACTGGCTGCCCGCTGGACCGGTGGGGAGGAGAGAATGGACACAGCTGGCACCCGTGTGTGTGTCTCTGCTTTGCCTGCCGGCTGCCTCCACTCAGGGCACGGTGCGCCAGGCCAGCCGAGGAGGCCGGCAGAGTGCGGGGAGCACATCAGCGGCTGAGGGACGAGGTTATGCGCGTCCCGGGCGCCCACAGGAAGGCTGGTGCTGCGGGGAGAAGCTGAGGCACACACCAACTTGGCAGCTGCCCCCTTTGGCTCCTCAGCGACCTGGGTGGAGGGCAGCAGGCCACGAAGCGCAGCACATGCTGGAGCCCAGTCGCCCGGCACCGCTTATTTCCCACAGCGCCTTGAAAAGTGCTTCCCCCACAGGCTGAGCCCCAGATTGGCCCCTGCAGCTTGTGGGGCGTAGCACCGGGCACATTGGCTGGGCAGAGCAGCCCCCACAATAGTAATTATGGGGGGGGGGGTTTACCCTGAGCAGCCTCAGCACCACCCCCATGGGCCTCTTACCAAGCTGCCGTCCCAGGTTCTGCTGTTGGGCAGCATCTGCAAGGCCCCAGGGCTACATCCTGCACCCGCCCGCGCCTCTAGAGCCCCATGTGCGCGCAGGTTCCCCGCCAGGCTGCTGCTCGCCCTGGCAGGAGGTGCTGCTGGCTCCGCCATAGGGCACCTGCACCTGGGAAGTGCACAGCAACGTGGGTCAGGCTGCCCCACACACCCTTCTGTTGAAGGGTCCTGGCCCAATGCAGGTGGCCAGTTGGTTCCAGCTGCCGCCTCACAGCTGTCCCCAACTCCCGCACCCGCAGCGCACACCCAAGGCCTACATCATGGAACAAGGCAGGGCCTGCCCCCTTGCTCGGGGGCCCTGGCCAGCCTCGCCAGGACAGTGCGTTCTAGTTGGCAGAGAAATATCGGTAAGCCAACGGGCATGCCCCACCAAGCGCTGCCAGCTTCTGGGGGGGGGGGGCAGGCGTCAAGGGCAAGTCTGTCTCGCACACGCTGAGTGCAAACCCAAGGCCGGGGCATTGCCGTGGGTGGTGTGAACCAAGCTAAGTCTAGGAGTCACTTCTTGCCTGCAGCAAGGTGCAGGAGGCTTGGGTAAAATGAGACATGATGACACATTGCGGCTGGGCCTGTGGAACACCCTGCAGGAACATTGGATCTCCTAGAACCCTGTCCTGGCTCCTTCTCTGGGCCCCAGATACAACTCCCAGCGCTCAGGAGTGGTGCGGCTCCTGCTGGGGGGGGGGGCATTCACCAACCCCCCCCGTACCGCACTGCTGGGCTGTTCAAAGCCTGCACTGTGCAGCCAGAAGAGCCCCAGGGCTGGAGCTACGTGAGCAGACCCTGCGTTAATGATGGGGTAAAGCCAGGGGACATTGGCTTTCCCTGTTGGGACAGCGGGGCCCAGGTTTGCTGGCCAGCCTTGCCCATGGCAGAAGGGCCCGGGACCCCATGTGGGGCTGCTGAGCCGCTGGCTCGGAGCAATGCGGTTTGAGCCCAGAGCACCAGCTGGGCTGTTTTACCAGAAGGGTGGAGAAAGCTTTGCTCTGGCCAGTGAAGTGACCTCCCCCTTACCTGAGGAAGTGGGTGCCTCTGTGCAGCATGTAACTCTCGTGTCAACCAGACATGGCATGGTTGGGGGGGGGGGAGACACCTGTGCTTCCCACAATCACCTCTGCACAGACCCTTCTGCCCAGCTGGAGCCCGCACAACGGTTTGGCTGTGACACAAAAAAGGAGTGGGGGGGTGCTGCCCCCCCACCCCGAACACCAGGGGTCACCTCACCAGGCCCTTTCCAGCCCTTCTCGGCTGTGCTGCTATATTGCCCAAGCCCCCTTCGCCAGCAGGCAAGGCCCCGGCTGCTGCTCCTTCCCCAAGCAGCCCCGGTCCTGTGCGCAGTGGGTCTCACCCGAGCCAGCACCTCCTAGGCACTCACTGCCCCCCCAGCCGTGCAAGACAGGGCCCAGGCCGCATTGCTGAGGCTGTCCTGGACACGGGCATTTGCGGCAGGGCCCGCCCTTGCTGCATGCTCCCATGTCCTCTTCCGGAGCACAGAGCCAGGCCCCTGCCCCAGTGCGGATCAAATGTTGGCAGCTGCCACCATGCAGGATGCACAGGCGAAATAAGACGAGGGGTTGCGGCCTTCTCCAGTGCAGAGTCAGCCAATGCCCTTCACGGCCTTGGGCCCGAAACATGCTCAGGGCCAACTGCAAAGCCAGAAACTGGCGCTGGCCAATCCTCCTGCCCCCTGTCTGAGCTGCTCCGGACACCACTGCTACCTGGCGCTAGAGTCTGCCACGAGCCAGCTCTCCTTGTGGCCATGGAGATGGTGCTGATGCTGGTGCTGTAGCAACGCCCAGGGCAGGGGATGCTTCCAGACAGCCTTGAAATTTGGTTTCTAGCTTTCTTTACGATTCAGCCACATTCAGATCCCGCGGGGGTGGGGATGGACTGGGAGGGAGAATTGTGGTTTCTAAGGCAGCTGCTCCTGGCCCCGCGGGAACTGCTGGGTGATTGTACGGGCGCTGGACCGCACTGCTTTTCAACAGATTGAATAATGCACCAGAGACCCTCAGCCAGGTTTATTGCTCAAAGCCAGTAAGAACACAGTACGGGGAAAAGCTGCAATACAGTTCCAGCCACCGCACACAGACCGAGGCTCCCCTTCCAGCATTATCCGCCCTCGAGCCATGTTCCGGGGGCTCCAGCCAGCAGATGGCCCAAGTCAGGTTTACCTGCAACTGCCCTTCAGATGCTTCATGTTAAGAACAAGTGGTCAAGCCTTGCGCTCGACTGCTGGGAGTGCACGGAGCTGCCTGGTTAGAGAGAAAAGGGCAGCTAACCCTGGCGTTTTCGACCTTGTTCCATTGGCATAGCACATACCTCTTTGGTCTGTATGCAGGCAGCCCAAATACCAGAGCGTATCTCGCAGGGCGGCCATCATATGTCTGACCCTGACAGTCCAACACGCCTGCTGGAGTGACTCCCTGCCTCCTGCTAGGATAATGCAGGCCTGGGGTTGGGTGCAAGGTGCTGTGGGAGACACAGGATAAGTGGGTAGGGTTATATTTTTAAAAAGGCCTGGGCCAATTTAGCTTCTTTAACTGCTATTTTACTGTTTAAGCAGTACAGCGAGGGAGGTTTAGGTTGGACATTAGGAAAAACTTCCCAGCTGCCAGGGTGATGAACCACTGGAATAAGTTGCCTGGGCAGGTTGTGGAGTCTCCATCACTGGAAATTTTTAAGAGCAGGTCAGACAGACACCTGTCAGGGTGGTTTAAGAGGGTACTTGGCCCTGCCATGAGTGCAGGGGCTGGACTGGATGACCTCTCATGGTCCCTTCCAGTTGCTTTTCTCTTCTGAGCTTACTACATGAGAGACATATTTGGTAGAGAGAATACATATTGATAATGTGATCTAGACATGCTAAGTCCCGCATAGGTAGTCAACAGCTCTCCCCCGCGACTTGTGGCCATGCTAAGGGACCATAGTTAAGTCAGTATCTTTGGCAAATTAGGATATGAAGCAGGGCTGAGGCCCTGGATATGTAGTTAAACATATTCTTCCAAACTGGCTAAAGAGCAATACAGAATGAGCATCAGACCCAGCTCATGGCACGTGCAAAGCTTTAATTACATTTCTAACAGCATGGGACCTCAGTATTCCAAGTCCTTAGCAGTGCTGAGGGCATTCAAGGTGTGTTCTGGTTTGTGCATGTCATTGCTAACTTGAAGAATGTGTCTTTCTGCTCTAGTGATGTCTGTGTTTAAAAGGGGTAGGCACATTTCAGCTGCAGCCTGCTGTTGGGGCACCCTTATTGACAAGAAGGCTAATAGCATATAGGGCCAGGGAAATGACTCGCCCACTGTATGCAGTACTCTGATGTTTGATTAGCAGCAGCCCAGGCCCGTTGCTGCTCCACTGCAGTGTTTATCCAGATGTCAGAGTGTGTTTCCTCTACCCCCATCCCCCACAGCTTGACACCAAGGACAAGGATGGTAAAAAACCCAGCCATCTTCTGAGAGAGAAAGGCCTGCTGTGACTGACTTTTTCCTCAGACCCAGGGCTCTAGAACGCAAGAATGGCCAGACCCATGGTTCATCTAGCCCACTGTCCTGTCTGCCACGCCCCTGCCAAATACTTCGGAAGAAATGAACAGAACAGGCAATTGTCCAGTGCTTTCTCTCATTGCCCAGTCCCAGCTTCTGGCAAATACAGACTCGGGACACTGCCGTGCATGAGTTTGCATGTACTCACTATTGTGTGTGCTTCCTCCTTTCTGGACTCTCCCACCCTTCCATCTCCAGGCCTTATGTAGTCGCCTTCCATTCGAAAGGGGACAGTGAGACCAGGGGACTGGAAGAAGCACTGAAACTGTCTCCTCTTTAGAAAACCAAGAACAAGTTTTCTACAACTGGACCTTTCTAACGCGTCCCTTCCCTTCCATCAGTCCATGGAGCCACGGGACCATAACTGCTTGAACGCTGGCCGAGAAGCACAGGCAGGCATAAGGTTTTGTTATCTACTTTTAAGAAATAGCTTCAGCCAAAGCAAGTGGTTGATTGGAAATCAGTGGGATAACGGATTGCTAACCATGTCTTGCTCTGGCCCTGTTTCAGGGTGGAACACAGCTGGGCCTGGATGGAAGGGGGAGTTGGAGACCCTTGGTAAGGCTGTGACTGCAGCCCGGGAGTCCCAGCTCTGGGGCACATTATCCAGGACGGCATATGACCAGGATCTTAAAATTAGGTATTTGGCACCAAAGCAAGTGGGGACCTTGGCAAGGAGAGCTGGGCTCATTTTCACCTACCAGCCTCAGGTTCCGGTTCCTGCTGTAGCTTGGGGTCCCCCCTCAGGTTCATTGGGGGGGGGTTGGGGAGTGGCAAAGAAGGGTTCTTCCATCAACTCCTCCATCTAGAAGTGCAGAATAACCTGCTCCTTGTCATCCAGGGCAATGAGATCCAGCACATCCCCACCTATTGGATTTCCTTTTATCAACTCATTAAATATGGACTATGAATAAGAGGAGGAAAGAGCTGCATAAAAATCCAAAACAAAAGCAGGAAATTAAGCACAATAAATTGCTATTAAATAGATGTAATTGTTGAACTTTATTGCTACAGTTATGATGCCAATCAATCGAGATGTTTGATTGTTGAGAGGTCACCGGCGCTGCCAGTTGTTGGCCATGTGTACGCTGTCCCAACTCTGTGCAGATAACCGATACAGCAGACCAAGACTGGATTGCCCAAGAAGAGCAGAGATCCATTTCAGCACTGAAGGCACCAGCCCAGTGGAAAGCACCCGAATTGTGCTACAAGTATACTCGGGACAGGTGACAATGGGCTGGCTCAGTAAATGGTGGGACTTTTTGTTCCTCACTCGGCCAGACAAAGATACTCCCTTTCAGGCTTGTTTTTTATATGCTGATGCAAACAAGTTTCATCTCGTCTTTCTGACATGTGTAGCTGCCTCCCTCTGATGTGGCAAGATACCACCTGTAACTTCATACGGAATGGTTCAAATCCAAACCTTTTTATTATATTGTTATGTTGACCTTGGAGGGGTCAGTTTGTCCTCTTCCTTTGTGCTGAGCGAGCTTGTACCAGGCCTGACATGAGGACGCTCTGGAATGTGCTTGCATGTTCTGGGCCTACATATTTCTGCAATCCCAGCTCTGTTCCTGTCAGTTCGTGTCATTTCAGCTAATTTTGCTTTATTATTATAACAGGGCTTAACTGCTGCCTCAGCTCAGCCCTCGGGCTCAGTCCCTGGCCGGTCACACTCGGCCTCACGTCTTAGGTCCTCACTAGCACTCAGCTGTATTAGACTGCAGCCTTTGCTCACAGGAGTCCATCTTACCACGCAATCCATGCTGGACGACAACTGACCCGTCCCCAACATTCACCTTACTAGAGATGAGTCATCTACAGATTTTACCAGCATTACTTGTATCTTTTCTTCCAGCCCATTGATAAATAGATTGACTAACATTGGCCCAGGAACAGACCCTTTCAGGTCTCAAGAAACAATCCCTCCCTGCCTCAGCACCCCCCAAACCCAACCTGCCATACCACAGTATCCCAAATAGACAAAAGCAAAGGCTTCAAAGACTTCAGAGAAGTAACCAGATCTGACTGGACAGCAGGTGTAGATGGGGGAAGCGTCCACTGAGGGGTCACTGGGAAAGAGCACGGAACTAAGTGGCTGATGAAGTGCATCCCGTGCAGGAAGTTCCTTTCCACCTGATCAATTGGAGGAAGTGGCTGCAACATTCAACAGTCAAGGGGTGACAGAACAGCTGGGAGGTGTATGGCTTGTGCTCTACCTGCTTTCCCTATCATCACAAGGGGAGAAACCAAACCAAGACAAACCAAAAAGGGATTTCTGCCTCTCTCATGCTCAGAGCCAGGAGCGAGAACCCCAAGCAGATGGTATCTTTTACAGTAGGAAGTTTCTGTATTAGTAAGGGGAAAAAAAGGTGCAATTCCTCCATCCTCAGGCCACACCACACCACTAGCCTACAGAAAAGTTTTCCTTATATCCTGTCAGTACAAGAAATATTTGGTAGGCAAAATGACCTAGGACCCTCCTGTACATAGCTAAACTATGGGTGACCCGTGAGAGGAAATGACCTTTGAAAGCTAACTGCAAGGTAGCAGCCGAAGTCTCAGGCCACTGAGATGTTTAGTGAACCATGCTGTGCAGCTTGGCCAGAGAGATCACTCTCTTGTTTTGACACCCAGGGATGTGAGCGTCTCACTGTCCAAATCAAAAGACTTCAAGACATCTGCACACCCCTTAGGTCTGGTTTGGTTTTTAGAGTATCCAGGATCCATATAAAGAACCAGGTTCTCAACACATACAGCCTGATCATTCCTAACAGCAGATTTAAATAATAAACCTTGTAAGGGAAAACTGAACTCTTCATTGAAAGTTGTTGTGTTGACTTTTCGCCCATCTTGTGAGCATTTCTGTTGGGTTTTACTAATTTCACTGTTTGTCCCAATACAACACCAACTCAAGGCAGTACACAGCATTAGCTGCTCTGGCCAATGAAGTGGGAGACGGCTCCATATAGAAAAGCTCATGATTCAAGGGAAGCAGCTTATGAAAGCTTCTTTTTCCCTGGGAAGTTCAATTCCAAGGCAGCATAGGATTTCACCGGGAATGTCTAGTTTTACTCAGCACTCCAGCTGAGCGACGAATGAGCAGGCTGTCTGACTTGTCAATGATAATGCAGAACAAATCTGAATTCTGATTTGGGCCAACTACCAGATTGCCTCACTGCTACGAGCAATTTCCTGCATGCCCCAAGGCCTCTGCAGCACTTCACTGACCCACGTTAAGGACAGAGGGCAAAGAGGCACAAAATTCCTGGCCATAGGGCTGTGCTCAGGCTGGGAGATGAAAGCTGGTAAAAAACAGAGAAAAGTCCAAACCGTTGATTTTTCAAGTTAAGTATTTTTATTATCAAAATTATTACATCTCTTGTGAAAGTTCAAATGTTACAGCATGGTGTAAAAACCCCACTAGAGTAAGAAGCTGCAGCCCCCACCTTTCCAAGAGCTTTTCAGGGTGCACATGCTGAGGGGCTCCCCACCCCCAATCCACTGCTGCTACCAGGCGGGGCAGAGCCTGCCTACCCTAGGCTGCACACAGCATGAAATGGGAGACGACATACCCAGGCCTAAACTGAGTGAAGTTTACACCTATTTTTATACAGTATACAGTGACACCCGACTTCCCGGTGACAAGTTCCACCCCCAACACTCACAGCCAGACCGCTGGAGAAACTTACTTTGTTTTAATAGTTTAAAAGTCTTCCCTACCTTGAACGAACACCTGATTTCAACTGTGCATTAGAGAAACTTGTAACAGTCCTAAAAAAGGAAGAAGACTGTGCATTTGAGGGACAGGGAGGCAGATTCTCAGCATGATCTTCTCGAACAGCAGAAGGAGAAGGTCCAGCACCAGGGATTATAGTAGCTAACCTAATATGGTTATAACTGAATATAAACTTAGATAAATAAAAACACGCCCGCTATTACAGTAAACAAGTGAGAAAGAAGCTGGCAATCTCATGGAACTGAACAGACAGCACACCCACTTTGGGCTTTCTCTGGCATCGCTCTACGCTGGGAGGAACCTATTCAATCTGCAGGATACTTGAAAAGTACCGTGTCCAATTTAGCAAGGCCTGGAGCCCCCCACAGCCCAGCACAGACAGTCCCCATAGCGGTGACACCTCCCCAAGCACCACTCTGCAATGGTATTCCCATTAACGATGCCCTGCAGGACACGAAAGGGCTTCCCAGCTCGTGACCCATTCTCAGCTCCCCAGTCCAGTGACATTCACGCAACGGACCCTTTCGTTACATCCTGCAGACTCCACTCTTCTCCTCTGTGACAGCCACCCCACCCCCCCCCATTCCTAGTCCCAGTGCTAACTGGCCAGTTCTTGGACTCTCTCACCATCCCAGGGGGCCAACTGGGGAGGTCAAAGACAACCCAAAGAAGGCTGCGTGCGCTGGTCTGTTGTGACTGGAATGATGGTAATGGATTAAAGCCCCTCCCGATGCACCAGGAGCCTGGCTACAAAGAGCTTTGGGATTGAAGTTTTACGTCACCCAGATTTTTCTTTAGCTTGTTTTCCTATTTCCAAAGAGAGCCTTGCTGCACCAGGGACGCAGCAACGGGCATGGGCAGGAGACAGTCATTGCACTTAGAACCATTTGCTTTTCTACCATGTACCCAGACATCGCTCCAGTCTATGCCTCAGAGAAATCTGCATCCTCCTCCAGGGACAGAGGCTGGCTCTGCTCCCAAGTTTCACTTGTGCACTCCAGTCTCTGGTCCCCTATGCCCCCAGCACCAGGTGCAACTGGCCCAGCATTGGCCCAGAAGCCACTTCCAGAGGCAGCTGGAAGGAGTTACGGGCAGGTCGGTTCTCCTTGAAGCCAGGCAGCCCTAGGAAAGTCCTGTCTGAGTCTTTACTCCTGAACCTTGAAGCTGCTGCAGTCTATATTGATGGATGCTGCCTCCTCCAGGGTGTGAACCGGAAACACCTGACCCTCTGGAGCCCTGGTGGAGAGGGGGCTGCCCGGAATTAGGCATGCTGATAGTCCGCAAGTCTGACTGCAACGATCTGGAACCCTGGAGAGCCGAGCTGGAGGCTGATGCTCCTATGCAGGGCTGAGAAACCAACCCTGAGGATAAGGAGTCTGCAGCGACCTGCTGCGCTGGACTGGCAGCAGGAAGGTGATTCTTCTTCAGAAGGCTGCTATTAATGCTGCTTCCAGAGTGCTGCTGGCTGCTGTAATACCCAGAATTCCCTGCAAACAGAGCTGGGGAGTCTGTGGAAACCGAATGGGCAGGGCTGGAATAGGAGGTGGATGAAAGGGATGATTCCGATGAACCGTGAGCAGGGTTGTATCCTGTTCTTGGAGGTGCTGCCCGGTAGCTGTACCCAGGAGACGGGGTGGAGTGTCCTCTGTAGGGGGAAGAACTCTGCTGAAGGAGGGACTGGGACTCGGCTCGGGGGCTGTCCATCTGCAGGAGCTGGAGAAGGTGGGAGGACAGAGAAAGTGTCACAGCATACAGAATTCCTCCTCTTTCTTCTAATCCCCACTTAGCAGCACTTTGCGCTGTTAAACAGAACCTAAAGAGCAGCCGACAATAGACGGGAGGTTCTAACGCGGGCCTCAACGATGGACCTTACCTGGTAGGTGTATCTAGAAGGGCTGTAAACTGCTGGTCCTTTAAGTGTAGAGCCAAGACCTTCAGGGGCATCTCCTTCAGCAGTGCCTGAAAGGGACAGCATAGTCAAGCCTTCAGCTTCACTTCCTGGACCTGGGCAACAACTGTCCTCTTGTAAACCCAGCAGTGTGCACTTCAATTCTCTTGTTCCACAGTCCTGCAGGTAACCTAGGGCACCACAGAGCACCTCAAGTAATTGGCCCTTTGATGCCAAAAAAAGTTAACTAAAGGCAGCCTGGAAAATCCTGATCTCACCACCCTGCTTTCTCCTGCGAGCCAGGAGTGAAGAGTGGTTCCTTACCCTCCCATAACTGGTTCTTCAAGATGTCCCAGTCAGCATAGCTCTCGCCACAGGTAGGCATGCTTCTCCTGCGCACAATGTCTATGCTCTGTGGGCACAAGCGATGGGGCAGCCACAGCCCCACCTCACTTCCCTCACAACTCAAAGCCCATGAGGCTGAGGACTCAGGAGGACAGGCTTGGGACCCTCATGGACTACATCATCTTGAAGAACCTCAGTTGCTGCAGGGTAAGTAACCAAGCTCAAATACATGTCAATGTGGATCCCGCTGTAGGTGGTTGGCAGTGTCTCCTCTAGGGAGCGGGGATGAGGTGTGCCAGCCACACCAGACAGAGCAATTGGAACACTGCCCTCCTGAATCTGGCATCAGACCTACCCATCACACCCAAGGGCTCCTGCTCGACAACGCTGAGTGGACGCTCCACAACACAGTGGAGTCTCCGACCCTGGCAGGTTTTGAAGCAGGCAGAAGACGTTGCCTGTCCCTCGGCAGAGCGTGCCCTAGCATTTGGAGGGAAAGATGCCCGAGACAATTGATGCCCAGTGGAGATAGTGCAATCTCTGAAAGGCTGCTAAGGCTCTACCCATTCCTCTAGCCACTAGCCCACGCTGCTTATCCACACAGGCACTAAAACTCTAGGTATGGGGCTACTGGGGGCCCTAGGCAAAGGCCCATTGCACAGCCCCCTACAGGCCTGTGGGCCCCTCCCCTCCCCACTGCCCCCGTGGCTCTGGCTGCCTCGCGCTCCAGTCCCAGCTCCCCTCTGCCGGCCCCACCTCCTCCTTCTGCTGACTGAGGCAGATGCGGCTCTTGAGGCAGGTGAAGCAGGCGATGGTGCCCCTTGCTGCTCGGGGCTCTAGACATGCGCCTGCTTCGCCTGCCTCAAAAGCCGGCTCTGGGAGCAGAGCAGCTGTGATTTCAGGGCTGCAGGAGTGCAGGTGACTGTTGCCCATCCTCCTGGCTGAGGTAAGGGCCCAGGCAGGACATGCACACCCTGGAGATGAGTGGATAGCTGTATAGAGGGTGCCAATAGGCATGCTGTTTGGGGATGAAGGTCTGCTGGGAAGAGACAAGAGTTCCCTTGACTAAGGAGGGGGGAAAACATCTTGATGCACCCACTTGCCAATCTCACAAGGGTGCTTTAAACTACGTTTTAAGGGGACAAGTGAGAAAAGTTCACAGGCAGGCGTTAAAAGGTGATTGTGACAGCAGACTAGATATGTTGGTGTGTGTGGGAAGACGTGGAAAACGACAACTGTTATAGGAGCAATAAGGGTGTTAACAGCAGGAGATCAGCTCAACATTTTGGATGTCTTCACACAAATGCAAGACGTACAGAGAACTCAACAGGAAGAACAAAAATTATTAGTAGAGAAGATAAATTTGACTTAGTTGGCATCACAGACACTTGGCAGGTCAGGTCTCATTAGAATATTGCTATAGAGGGGAACAGCTTGTTCATGAAAGCAGCAAGGAAAAACAGAAGAAGGGTTGCATTGTTTAAGAATATGCACACTTGTTCTGTGGTCTAGGGGGAGATGAGAGGCAAAGAAATGGAAAGTCAAAAAGGGGGGAAATAGTCTAATGATGTCATGGCAGGGGTTGGTCACATGGGCAGAGTAACCGGGGGGGGGGGGCACCAACAAGTGGAGCAGTATTGTGAACCAGTGCTGGTGTGACTAGAGTGACTGAGGCACTGTCTTCTGATTTTCAGGAGAACTTTGTGGACTAGTGGGAAAGGTGGAAATGCATCAAGTAGATCTTCTCCACCACCTGAAGAGGAAAGCATCTGTCAGGGACCCACGACTGTGTCCTTGCTATGAGCAGAAATGGTGACATTTCCTGTTCAGCCGGGTAGCGAAGAGGTCCACTTGAGGAAATCTCCTCTTTTGGAAGACTTCCCACATTACATATGTTCGAGTGGACCAGTTGTACCCAGTGAAGGAACAACTATGGCGATTCACCAGAGCATTCTGAGAACCCAGGAGGTATGATACTTTCAGGGGAATGGAGTGCACTCATCCCAGAGACTCATCACCTCCCTGCACAGGGGAGAGGAGTGCACCACGCCTGCCCGTTCATGTAGAACATGGCTGCAGTATTGTCCATCAACATTAAGTGTTGCCCCTGAAGCTGTGTCCTGAAGGCTCTGCAGACCAGTCTGATCGCCATTAGCTCCCTCACATTTAAACGGAAATCCAGCTCCTTCTGCAACCAAAGCCCTTGTGTTTTTAGACTGCCTAGACCTGTTCCCCACCCCAATGCTGTGCATCTGTGACCAAAATCGGGGTGGGCTGAGGTTTTATGAATGGGACTGCTTTGCACACATGGTGCGGCTCTAGCCATCACCGCAGGGTATGTATCACTTGCTGTGGGATGGAGACCACTCTGTCCAAGCTGTCTCTGTGCGGCCTGAACACCGATGCCAGCCATAGTTGAAGTGGTCTGAGTTGTAATCTGGCATGCCGTACCACACACAAATGAGGCCACGTGGCCCAACAATGTCAGGCAACTCCTTGCTGTTGTGTTCGGAAAACGGTTGAGGGACGTTATGATTTCCCTTATTGCCTGAAACCGGCAGTCCGGTAAGACTGCTCCGGCCAGTGTCAAGTCTAGAACAGTTCAGTGCATATTAGAGTCGACTTGTCTTTGTTCAACTGGAGCCCGAGGCTGGTGAAAGTCCTTTTCATGAACAGCACCTGGGTTTCCACCTGCTCCTTGGTGTGCCCCTTCAATAACCAGATAGACTTGTATCCCGTTCCTCCTGAGGAATGCAGTCACGGCCATGCATTTCGTGAATACTTTTGGGGCTGCCGAGAGGTCAAAAGGGAGCATGGTGGATTAGTAATGTTCTGTCCCTACCATGAACCTGAGGAAGCTCCAGTGAGGTGGAATTATGGAAATAGGTCGCTTGAGTAGAGAATGCTAGTCCCCTGGCTCCAAAGAGGGGATGACTGGGGCAAGGGAGACCATGTGAAATGTCACCTTCCTTATGAACTTGTTGAGATTTCACAAGCCCAGGATAGGCCTGAGCCTCTTTTGCTTTTGGGATTGGGAAATACCTTAGAGTAGAAACCACTCCCCCTGAGCTCCTGGGGGACCTCTACTGCTGCTCAATGTAGCAGCATTCCCACTTCTCCTTGGAAGAGGTGCTCGTGAGAGGAATCCATGAAAAGGGACAGGGAAGGAGGGTGGAAAGGAACCACGCTGCATGGAATATTCCGCTTCTACTGTGCGTAGCACCTCTTTGTCCAATGTTATTTGGAACCACGCACGGCAGAAATGAGATAACCTGCCCGGAAGGGCGGGTAAGGATCCAGTCTGTGTGCTGGAGTGTCAGGTGCACCTTCAAAAGGTCTCTTTTGGTCTTGGTGGTTGTTTCCCTGAGCCTTTACGTGGGTTTGGGAGCTGGGGGGTTTGCCACCTAACACCCCTGCCCTTAGAATTAGTCCCATTTGGATGGATAAAGTCTGTGGCTCGGCTAGAGTTTACAGTGCTTGTGCTGAGTCAAAGAGATATGCATGCCCAGCAACTTTGGTGCAACCCTAGAGTCTTTCAAGCTGTTCAGCTTTGAATCAGTCTATTCTGAAAACAGACCAGCCCCTTAGAATGGGAGATCGCCGTCTGAACCTCTGATGGCAGGCTCAAACCTTGAAGCAAGGAGCACCTCCTCATGGCCAGCCCTGATGCCATGGTTCTGGCTGCTGACTCTGCAGCATCTAGTGCTGTTTGAAGAGAGGTTCTTGCCACAGTCTTCCCTGCATCGACCATGGCCCCAAACTCATCCTTGGACTCCATCGGAATACGAGCTTTAAACAGACATGGAGTCCCATGAACTGAAATTGTATCTGCTGAGGATTGCCTGCCGTGGCGTATACTTTCTGCCTGAAGAGGTCTAGTGCTCTTTGGCCATGGGCACTGCTTTCTGCTGTCCATGCCTCTATTGTTTGCTGCAGACACCACTGGCGAACAGGGCTGCAGGTGTGTAAAGAGGCAATCGTGGCCCTTAGAAGGCGCAGAGACCTCTGCTCTAGCCCTTTTGCTGCTGGTGGTACAGAGGCTGGCAACTGCCGAAGTGTCTTAGGGGTAAGCCTGCATGGTCTTGGTCACGCAACCTTGGACCTTTAGGACCTAGGATCCAGGTCCCCGTGAACATCCTCTACATGGAGGGTTATGTTTTGAGCCCCCCTTTTAGCAGTGCTTGGTGGGCTCTATTGTCCTCTGGGGGCGCTGCTGATGTTAAACCCACCATGGTTTCATCAGGCGATGAGGCAGCAGCAGTTCTGGGGTCTATGTCCCCCACTGAGGTGTCCTGGACCTCTAAGTTCTCTTGATCCACTGCCCCTCTTCCTTGGCCAGTGTTGCAACACTAGGAGCCCTATAGTCTGTGGGTCATGGGTCCCTTCTTGTGGCTTCAGGGGGATCCACTGTACACAGCTCGCAATGTCCATTCCCTGCCTGAGGGAGGCACGATCTGGGGTCTACGCTGCCCTGCTGCCATGGCGTAGTGTGCCCCCGGCTGCAACCCCTGAGCCCGATATGCTCAACAGGTCCAGAAAGGCCACCGAGATAGGGCCTTCCACTGCATTTGCCACAGTCCCATCTGGGTAGAAGGCTCCTATCCCTTTCCTTGGGGCCATACAATTGGCCTCCATCTCTGAGGGTTCAGAGTCTGACCACAAACAGTGCTGTGACTGACTGGTGCTGAGAGCACAATTTATGCCTAACCCAGAGCGGAGCCAAGATGGAGACCTGTGCCAGGACATGGAGCGGTGTTGGGATAGGGAGCAGTGCCTGGATGGACAGAACAAGGAGCAATGGTTTCAAATTACAGCTGGGGAGGTCGAGGTTGGATATTAGGAAAAACTTTCTCACTAGGAGGGTGGAGAAGCATTGGAATGGGTTACCTAGGGAGGAGGTGGAATCTCTGTCTTTGGAGATATTTAAGGTCCGGTTGGACAATACTCTGGCTGGGGTGATTTAGTGGGAGTGGTCCTGCTTTTAGCAGGGGGTTGGACTAGATGTCCTTATGAGGTCCCTTCCAGTCCTGCGATTCTATGAAGGGAAGTGGTACCAATATGGTGAATGGTGCCAGGATCTAGAGTGGTATCCAGAAGGCAATCTGCACCTGGACAAGGACCTGCGTCTCACTGGAGCAGTGCAGCGTGATGGCGAATGGTGCCTGGAAGGAGACCAGTGATGCTAAGTAGATTGTTGAGGCGATCTCAGCTTAATCACTAGGGTCTCGCCCCTTGACTGGATTCTGGTCTTTGGAACCGGAGGGCGCGTGTCCTCCGCTCTGCTCCTGAGGCGGTGGACTGTTGAGCTGTCCTGCGATGCCTTGAAAGTATCTGGAGCGGATGGCATATCCAATTCCTCTACTTCACTCTTGTGTTGCGGACCCCTGGGGAGAGTGTCCCTTTTCCATCCTGTGCTTCTTCCTTGGCACCAGCGAGGGAGACTGATGCCATGCAGCCTTCTTAGAGGTAGATGCACAATGCCTGGGTTCCTTCAGTGGCAAGGAATTTTTAGGTGCCGAGTCCCTCACCAACGATGGGGCCCTGCGCACCGAAGCTCCTGGTGCCAGGTCTTGCACCTGTGGCCCTAATGCAGCCTCCATCTGGATTTGCTCCAGGTGGGCACTCCTCTCCTTCCTGATGCATGGCTGAAAACTCAAAGATCATGCAACCATCTGTTCGGTGCGAATCCCCCAAGCACTTAAGACAGGAGTTGTGTGGATCCCCTTTGGGCATGGGGCTCTGCAAGATTTTAAACCTTGGGTCCAAGTTATGCCCTGGAGATGCAGTGCAGGGTTAGAAACCCTCACACCTCCCTAAGCAACTCTACTTACCTAAACTACAGAACTATGTACACTGAATAACGACAGCTGGATAAGGAGAACACTTTGCCCAAGGCCAACGACGGGAGGGTAAGAAGGAATGGGAGGGTTGGCAGGACAATATATATAGCCCCATAAGGGCACCACCCCAAGAGGTGCCTGCAACTGGTACCGCTGAGGGGGAATATCTTCCGACAATCGTGCATGTGCAGACCTGGTTTGGAATTGTCATGAGCAAAAGAACAGACTTGTCCAAAGTCAGAGCGAAGAGTCAGGAGTTCTGGGATCCAAACTGTAGTCAGACTGGGAGGGACATGTCTGAATCAGGAGGAAATGTGCTCAGGAAAGGGCTCCCACTGGAGGCTGGTGATGTTAAAGATGGAGATGCCAGGCATACCTGCAGTGAACTCTCTCCTGAACAGAGTCAGTCCCACCTCGCTATGTAGGACATGCAGCTCTCCTTTAAAAGGTTTATCTGTTTACCTGGATCTCTCTCAGCAGCACTCTCAGCTGTAGGTGAGGGCTCTCTTCTCTGGGACACCTTTGCACCACTGCGCAGAACCTTCTCAAGTATCCCTCGACCCTCTCGAAGCCGCTCCACAGATGTGGGGACCATCCTGAAACAGAAAGCAATAAGAGCTGAGGGACCTTATTGCACATCTTTGTGCAAAGTGTCCAAGGAGTGGGCATTGTGGGCCCCGTGATGCACTTCGAGAGGCCTTTGTTTTTAAGCTCTTCAAATATTCTGCTTAGAACAACTAGCAAGAAGTCAGTGATGGAGTGCAAGTCCCTCCCATTTAGAGGTACAAGGGTGGTAGAATTATGAGAATTAAGGTTCTGCAGTGCTTTGAGAGGTAAACAAATCCTGCTTGATTTCATTCTGCCAGTTACAGGCTGCCAAATATGACTACTGTGAAGCGTTTTCTACAGCACTGCCCTGGGATAATGAGATCTCAGTTCTTTGTTGTCAAATGATAAAGACACATTGCATGTTTCATTGTGGTCTAGATGAGTTGGGGTCCTCTCTCAGAAAAGGCTTTCAAGATTCACCATTTTGGAAATCCTAGACTAGATAAGTCTAGATATAGTCACAAGATGGAAATTAGGGTTTTTGCACTGAAAAAGCAGTTAAATGCAACACACTACAATAAGACGACATTAAGGTAGATTTGTTAAAATATAATCAAATCGACAAAACAAGATTCCGGAGCAGCAATAACTTGACTGTTTTGCCAACAAATGCTACTTTCCATTCCTGTTTTCCTTGTCTAATATGTTTGATTTTTAAAATGGCTTTTAATACAGTAGCCCTTAAAGGCCGCACACAAAACTGGCATCCCATTGTGCTACCATGGTGCAAACACAACGGGAATCTCAACCCCAAAGAGGGAAAACAGGGGACGCGACTTGCCTCAAGTCACACGACAGGACAGAGCTAGGAATAGAGTCCAGGTCTGCTGAGTGAGAGTGCATCCACTGAGACATGCAGTCTCTAATAGACAGAGCAGTCTGGTGTGGTACCACATTATTTTCGGCACTGTATATAGGTAACAGAATGTCCATGGTTTTTCTACAGTAAATATTTAGCACAAAACACAGATGTGCAGTGTGGCTGGGTTAACACTGTGTCGGAGCTTAGGAAGGAAATAAAATTTTAAGCTGTGCAACCTTAACATTGTATTAAGTGGATTTTGCATTTATTTTCTCTTTTTTTGACTCCTAAAGGAAAAGAGAATTTGTGTTTAATATTAGCATTTTAAGGGCCCCAAAGACACGCTGAAGTTCACACCTCAGTGTGGTAAATGCTGTAGGGGCAGAGTTCACTCCTCACTGAGGTGAATAGGGTGAGAGGGGGTGAATTCACACCTTCTTTGCTGCTATTGTTTGGCTGGAGACAGTTTTCTGCAAGGCTGGGTTAACAGGGCAGCAGCACATCTGTTTACATTGTGATGGCTGTTTCTTGGCAACTGAAAGAGACAGAAACTTAATTTTTTTTAAATGAAAGCTATTTGCAGATATTGTAGAATGCAGAAGAACTATGGAGAAGCCTAAAAAAAAAATCACAGCATGTAATTGTAGCTCCCACTTCCTCCGTCCCTGTTATGCCAGCATGTGTCCAGATATTTATGCTGTGCAAAGGTGGAAACAGAGTGGGTGAGATGAACCTTTTACAACCTTAACTCTAGCATGAGCCTTCTGTACGACCGTTTCAAAGTGAAATGGCACTGGTCACTCTCAAGCCATGCCCACTAGAAAGAGCGAAGCAGGGACCAGGATAAGAAAAGCTGTTTGAGAACACTTCACACTGGGTACACACAGCACTATGGCCCCCAGCCTCAGGCATGGACACTAGGGCCAGAGCAGCTGAATGAAGAAGGTGATGGAAAAGTGTAGACTGGAGCGTGGCTGTTGCATTTAGCGAGGCCTCCTACAGGCAGTGGGGGCTGACACAGGTGAAGGGAGGATGGAGGAGGTCTTAAACCTTTACCAAATGATCTAGAACATCAGCCTTCATTTCAGTGGGGGGGCCTAGCTCAGCAAGTCCTCACATCACACAGGGAGCTCCACTGTGCGCAGGGCACAGAGAGAAGGGCAAGATTTGCTGGTTCTTTGAAAGATCAAACTCCAGATTTCAGCCTAGGTGGGGGGTTTGTCATTGCTGTAAATTCACTCCAGGGTAGCGCATCGCAGGCATTTCCACTGGGGTTAAAGTCTTCATTGAAACTCTCGTTCAGCACTGCCCAGACCCACCTCACCCTCACCCTTCTCTGCCTGCCTATAGAATTCGGATCAGGAAGAGAACGCCTTTGCCTTTTCATGGAATTTAACAGATGGAAATAAGGCAGTGAAGTGAGACCAGCCTCATGTAGCACCAGCTCTCTACAGAGCCCATGCATGCAGGCGGCTGTGATCACTTGTGCTCACACTAGAGAGTTAACTTTGTAGGGCTGAAAGTCCCAACGAGAATCTCATCGAATCTCCGGCAGGGGTGTCAAACATGCAGCCATGAACCTCTTTCACCTGGCCTGTGACTGCACGTGGCAGGACCACCACCTCCCCCCCTCCCACACACACACACCTTGACCTCAGGCACAGGGGAGGCCACAGACCCTCATCCACACCCTCCTGCAATAAATCTCTAACCTAGGACTAAGTTATTTCAGTCCTCATGATTCATCTACTTTAAGGTGCAGAGACTCCACCAGCAATTGAGTCCTGCTCCATGCTACAGAGGAAGGCAAAAACCTGCAGCCCTTTGCCAATCTGTCATGGGGGAAAATTCCTTCCCATCCCCAATATGGCGATCAGTTAAACACTGAGCATGTGGGCAAGACTCGGACACCCAAGAAAGAATAATAATAACTGTAATAACTCATAACCCGCCCCATCAAACATCCCATCAGTATATCTACCACCAGGAGCCAAATATCAGTCAATTGCCAACTAGGCTGTCCCATTATACCATCACCTCCAGGGATATATCAAGCTCAGTTTTGAAACCAGCTAGATTTTATGGCCCCACTGCTCCTTTGGAAGGCTATTCCAGAACATCACTGCTCTGATGGATAGAAACCTGTGTCTAATTTCAAGTCTAAACTTCCTGATGGCCAGTTTATATCCATTTGTTCTCGTGCCCACTTTGGCGCTGTACTAAATAATTCCTCTCCCTCCCTGGTATTTATCCCTCTGATGTATTGATAGAGAGCAATCATATCCCCCCTCAACCTTTTTTGGGTTCGGCTAAATAAGCCAAGCTCTTTGAGTCACCTCTCATCAGGTTTTCCATTCCACAGATCACCCTTGTAGCCCTTCTCCGCCCCTGTTCCTGTTTGAAGTAATCTTTCTTTAACATGGGGACCAGAACAGCACACCGTATTCTAGTGCCCTGTACAATGGCAGTAACACCCCCTATCTCTAGTGGACACATCTCATCTAATGCGTCCTGGAACCGCACTAGCTTTTTTCATGGCCACATCACATTGGTGGCTCAGTCATCCTGTGATCAATCTGTATGCTCAGGTCCTTCTCCTCCTCTGCCCTTTCCAACTGAGGCGTCCCCAGCTTTAACAAAAATTCTTATTATTTGTCCCTAAATGCAAGACCTTGCACTTTCCACTATTAAATTTCATTCTATTCCGATTACTCCAGTTTACAAGGTCCTCCAGATCTTCCTGCATGACATCTCGTTCCTTCTCTGTATTGGCAACACCTCCCAACTTGGTGTCATCCGCAAACTTAATTAGCACATTCCCACTTTTTGTGCTAAGGTCAGTAATAAAAATGTGAAATAAGATTGGTCCTAAGACTCATCCCTGAGGAACTCCACTAGTAACCTCCCTCCAGCCTGACAATTCACCTTCAGTATGACCCTTTGCAGTCTCCCTTTTAACCAGTTCCATATCTACCTTTCAATTTTCATGTTAATCCCCATTTTTTCCACTTTAACTAATAATGCCCCATGTGGAACTGTAACAAATGCCTTACTGAAACCTAGTTAAATCAGATCCACTGCATCCCTTTCTCTAAAAAAAAATCTGTGCTGTGGCCTCCATAACATAGCCACGGTATATCTCTAGAGCCATTTCGCACGAGGGCTAATCCAGGCATCCATCCATGATGAGCAGACACACGCCAGTGATCGGCTTCCTAGGAACCAATCAGTTTTGTCAGGAGGGTCAACACTCACCACCTATTGCTGATCTTCTCCTGGGACTTGCAGTGTGAGCTCAAAGGGTCTGGTGGGCTGACCTCCTCTATATGAGGCAGGGGGGGATGTGAGGGAGAGAAGCCGCTTTGAGGAGAGGATGGGGCTCGGATTACTGAGCCCTGCACACTGCTGGCATCTGGGTCAGTCACAAAGCTGCCGTTCCCTGGTCGGGTAGGAGTCACTGTGCATCGCCCAGATTCACTGCCCCCCTTGGCTTCCTGTTTCCGTTTGCGGTACTCCAGCAGAGAGACCTGAGAGAGAAAACACTGTGAGCCTGGAAGACTGCGTCTGTTAGTGGACTAGATGAATTGGCTGGGGGAAAGATGTGCTGTCCTAGGAGCGATGACTACATACACAAGGACACAATTTAACATGCATAAAGCAGTAGGTAGAGGACCCTTGGGCTATATGTAGGACTAGTCTTTATGAAAAAGAAATGACAATTTGTATTTCTAGAGTTCCTTTCAGACCATCATCTATACCAGTGAGTCCCAACCTTTTTGGCTCAAGAGCCACAGGTCTCATTTTTTTACAACCCTGAAAGGCCACCTCCAGTCCCCACCCCACCGCCGCAGCCAGATGGAAGGAGTTCAGCCAGCAAGGAGACTGCCTGCTCACTCGTCTCCTGTCTCCCTGGCTGCAGCAAGAAATGGTTGAGAATTTGAAAGTGGAAGGTGACTTAGGTGGAAGTGATCATGAAATGATAGAGTTCATGATTCTTAGAAATGTTAGGAGAGAGAAGACCAAAACAAAACCAATGGATTTCAGGAAGGCAGACTTTAGCACACTCAGGGAGTTGATGGGAAGGATACCATGGGAAGAATGTCTAAGAGGAAAAACGACTAAAGACAGCTGGCAGTTTTTCAAAGAGACGTTATTAAGAGTACAAGAGCTAACCATTCCGCTCTGTAGGAAGGATAAGAAGTATGGCAAGAGACCACCTTGGCTTAACCAGGCGACCTTCAATAATTTAAAAATAAAGAGAGGGTCCTACAAAAAGTGGAAGCTAGGTCAAATTACAAAGGAGGACTATAACCAAAGAACACAGTTACGTAGAGGGGAAACCGGAAAGGCCAAGGCACAAACAGATCAAACTAGCTGAAGGTATAAAGAGTAACAAAAGACACTCTTCAAATACATCAGAAACAAGAGGAAAACCAAGGATAGTGTAGGACCCTTACTCCACAAAAAGGGTAAAATAAATGAAAATGTGGAAATGCCAGAGGAACTAAATGATTTCTTTGTTTTGATCTTCACTGAGAAGGTTGGTGGAGACTGGATGTCTGATGTAGAGGAGGGCAACAGAAATGAGATGGGGTCAGAAGCTAAAATAGGGAAAGAGCAAGTTAAAAATTACTTGGACAATTCAGACATCTTCAAGTCACCGGGGTCTGATGATATGCACCCTCAAGTACTCAAGGAGCTGACTCAGGAGATATCTGAGCCATTAGCTATCACCTCTGAAAAATCATGGAAGACAGGTATGGTCCCAGAGGATTGGAAAAGGGCAAATATAGTGCCTAATCTATAAAAAGGGAAATAAGAGCAATCCAGGGAATTATAGACCAGTCAGTTTAACCTCTGTTCTGGGAAAAATAATGGAACAGATAATTAAGGAGTCGATTTGCAAACATCTGGAAGAGAATAAGGTGCGTAGGGCTAGTCAGCATGGATTTGTCAAAAACAAATCATGTCAAACCAGCTTGATGGCTTTCTATGTTGTGGTAACGAGCCTTGTGGATAGAGGGGAAGGGGTAGATGTGGTATATCTAGACTTTAGTAAGGCATTTGACACGGTCTCGCATCACATTCTCATTAATAAACCGGGGAGGTACAAAGTAGGTCAGGGGAGGGGTTCCGTGGGGTTTTTTAAAATGGCCCTCGCTCACTGCCTGGCAGCTGGCTGGGAGCCCTGTTGCGGCTGCCCACTTCCCCTCCAGTCCCGGCCAGGGCTCCAGGAGCTCCAGCACAGCTGGGGGGAGCGTTGGCAGGCCGCTGCACCTGTGGGGCATTCTGGATGCTGCGGTTGGCCGCAGGCAATGCAGTGTGACTGGGGGGGGGGGGGGGGGG